>BLSH010450330.1:1804012-1861681 GCA_018402905.1 Glandirana rugosa | reverse complement strand
ATGGTGTTGGGGCAACTTGGGGGGATGGGATCAGTGGCAGCTGGGGGGTAGGATCAGTCCATTGAGTGTGTTGGGGACATCAGTCCACTGAGGGTGTTGGGGATGGGATCAGTCCACTGAGGGTGTTGGGGGATGGGATCTGTCCACTGAGGATGTTGGGGGGATCCGTCCACTGAGGGTGTTGGGGGAGAAGATCACTGGTGGCAGTGGTGGGGGAGGATGGGATCAGTGGTGGTGGTGGGGATAGGGTTGACATCAGTCGCAGTGGTGGGATAAGGATGACATCAGTGGTGGTGGTGGGGATAGAAATTACATCAGTGGCAGTGGTGGTGGAGATAGGGATGACATCAGTGGCAGTGGTGGGGATAGGGATGACATCAGTCACAGTGATGGGGATAGAGATGACATCAGTAGTGGTGGGAAAAGGATGACATCAGTGACAGTGGTGGGAAAAGGAAGACATCAGTGGCAGTGGTGGGGATAGGGATGACATCAGTGGTAGTGGTGGTGGGGATAAGGATGACATCAGTGGCAGTGGTGGGGATAGGGATGACATCAGTGGTGGTGGGGATAGGTATATCCCCCCACTGTCAGTGCCTGATGGGGGGGAGGATGGGATCAGTCAGTGGCAGCGTTGGTGGTCTTGGGGGGATGGGATCAGTGATGCTGGCACTTGCTCCTTGCTCAGTGTGCCTCTGCCTGCTTCTGGCTCTCGTGCCTCCAGTGATGCCTCTCCTGACATTGGGTCTCCCAGCAGAGAGAAGAGCTCCTCCACATTCACTCAGCCATTGACGGGTGGTCCGGTACTTCCCGACTCAATGCCTGTAACTATAAGCGGTGGCGGGGGTCCCACAGTGATGGAACATTCAGACCCCTCCACAGTGGCAGAACAGGCGGGCAAGACCCCCCAAAGTGGCGGACCTCCAGGGCCCGATCACAAGTGCGACATTTGCAACCCTGGTAGTTCCGCCACTGGATTATTGTACAATGACGTTAATTTGAATATTTTGTATATTTTTAGTTTTAATTATACATTGTGTTGTATGTGGATACAAGAGAGGTCAAAAAGGTCCTGAGGAAGTGGTACGTCCATGAACCGCGTCAACCTTACTTCAATATACCTGTGGCATTATATGCAGGATGTCCCAGAGATGATTTGATGATACTATCTGTTGACCTTGCCCACACGATACGTAATGTATTTTATACTGCATGTGATAACCATGATTTTATATTTTTGTATACAATAAAAATTGAACGCTTTTATAGAAAAGGTGTAATTACTTTCATTCACTTTTGTATATTGTTCTTTTAATTCAGGGATAATACCTCCTCTAGTATTTTGATACTTAAAGCGGCTATAATCTACCTCTTTGTCTAAAGGCAAATACTGTAGACTACTTTGTAAGGGAAGATGCACTTTGCAATGGAATTTTCCCCAAATCTTAGAGAAGGAGGTGAAGCTCTGCTGACTTTCATCATCCAATCATCTGTAAGCAAAAATGCTGTTTTTTTAATTCTCCTTGTGAGTGTGGACATTTTACGTTCAATAAAATTTTATTGAGTTTTGAAAGACAAAAATAAAACAGAATTTTATTTAGCGAACATGAGTTGTTGTCAAAAGACAGAGAAAAAAAAGAGGGGGGGGGGGGGTGAGTATGGGAATAGGTCAAGTGAATAGAAGTACTCAGCATAATCAGACAGTTATTGCAAATGCTTGTTTAGTGAACCATAGGTCTAAAACAGAAAAAAGAACTTAACTAACTGCAGTAGTTAGTTTTAGCCTGAGAAAGGATGTGTAAAGCAATTAAGTGTATACATTTATGTTTTAGACTTATAAGTTAGAGAATACCAGTTAGACCAATCTGACCAAACACTGTCGGCTTGCTGTAGTTCACCATCACTGGAATCCATCATTCTTTCGTAGGAAATATGGGTGTGTGCCAGAGTGACCACTACATCTCCACTAGGTGAGGTCTGTGATTTCCATGACCGTGCTATGTCTAATCTAGCAGCCAACAGTATGTGGGTAATCACTCTATGTGAATGGAGAGGGTAATCGTCTACGCCAATATTTAACAGCGTTAGTTCAGGGCTAAGGGTGTGAGGTATTTTGGAGACTGTATCCATTAAGTTGGAAATACCAGGCAAGAAGTTATTTAACTTGGTGCATTCCCAAAAAATGTGAAGTAAGTCCCTGGTACCCCACAATCTCTGCAGCATTTGAGTGATGCTGAGGCGTTCATTTTATGTATGTGAGTAGGGGTAATGTGGGATTTATGGAACTGCTCCCACAGGTTTGTGGAACAAGAAGCTTTATAGGCAGATCCAATTCACTTCAGCCCTTGAAACTCAGTGAAGGACTTCCCTAAATCATTCTTCCATTGGAGCATGGGTTGGAGTTTCTGGAAGGTGAGTTTGTCCTAGAGCAAGTTATAATTGAGTGAGATACCTTTTTTTTTGCATATTATATATTCAGTTAAGTATTTCCAAGCCAAGTTGTGCACTGGTCTAAATACATGAGTGTTGCATAATAAGCAATAAGTCATATGTACAAATCTGTAATACCCAGAGATAGGTAAGGAGTATGCGCATTGTTATGAAAGGCGTGAGGAGTACAAGACAAAGATTATCAAAATATCTCTATTTGTCCAAGCTATAATGAAGAGATTAGGTATCAGTTGTTGGACCAGGTATAGGGGCAGCAGAGGGAAGACAGCGGCGGACCATGAAGGTGACTTTTGAAGAAAATAGTGGCATGCTTGGCATGAATCAATGACCGTAGAGGAGAGGGGTGCTTTGGTAGGAATTGGACGACATAGATTGTAAAACCAGGAGAATAGATCTCGACAGGCTATTTGTGATGATTCAATATCCCTCCAGAGATTAGTGGAATGAGGAGAAACCCAAGCATTAAGTTGCACTATAATAGCTGCCATGTAGTAATCTTTAATAGTAATATTTTCTTGTATTTAATCAGATTGCTGCAGGAGCATCTAGATTTCCTGTGTTGCCATATGAATCGTCCTAATATAGATTGGATTGACCTGAAGAAAGACATTGAGAGCTGGGGATAGGCAGTGCTCTGAGCAGGTATAGCAGTTGTGGGAGTTTAAGCATTTTGAATAGTGCCACCTAACCCAGCCAAGAGATTGTGGATTTGGCCAGAGAGGCAAGGTCTTTAGGGAGAGTTTGTAAGTATGGTGCATAGTTGACTTGATAAAGGCAAGAGGTCTGTTTTGTTAACTGGATGCCTAGATAAGGTATTGAATCTGAGGCCCAAGAGTGGGGTACAAGTTTTGTAAGGAGGTTTTTAGTGGAGGGGATACTCCTAAATCTAGTATGGAAGAGTTTGCAGCGTGAACCTTGTAATAAGATATCTTAGCAAAGACAGAAAGTACCTGTTGCACAGAAACCAGGGTAGACGCTGGATTAGAGAGCATTGGGATGACATTGTCAGCAAATAAATGTATTTTGTACTTGTTGGTGCCGATGTGAAAACCAGTTATGCTTTGATTAGGTATTATGCTTTCAGCTAGAGGCTCCATGACGATATTGAAGAGAAGGGGGGAGAGAGGACAGCCCTGTCTGGTACCGTTTGATATTTGGAATGGTTTGGATAGCATTGCTGAGTGGTAAACTTGAGCTGAAGGGCATGAGCAAAGAGCCATAATTGCAGAAAAGATTGTCCTTGCAAACCAAATTTTTGTAGGGTCATTTTGAGAAAAGACCAATGGAGCAGGGACGGCATTTGGTATTTTCGTGCGTGATGAGTGATGTTTACCATATGGTGAGTGGTATCTGAGACTTGACGCCCCTTTGTAAAATCTGACTGATCGGTGTGAATAAGATCAGGTAGGAGATCGATCAGGCGATTTGCTAATAGTTTGGTATAGAACTTCACACCGTGATTTAGCAGGGAAATTGGACGAAAATTTTGGGGGGAAGTAGGGTCCTTCCCCTTGCTTCGGCAAAGTTATAATTAAAGCATTTAACATATCTTTTGGAAAAGACTCCAAGGTGGCAGCAGAATAGAAGAACCCAGCTAGTGGAAGTAATAAACTTTGTTTAAATTGTTTAAAATATTCCCCCATGAAACCATCCGGGCCTGGGGCTTTGTTGTTTGGAAGCGAGTCTATAGCTTTGCTAACCTCATTACAACTAAAAGGGTGTTAAAACTTTCTAACTGGGCTGCTGACAGGCTATGTAGCTTAGCCTCATTAAGGAACGCTTGGAAATCAGCTATCTCTGGAGTGAGAAGGATCCTCTTTAAGGTTCTCTTTAAGGTTGTATAGGGAGCTGTAGTAGGTATTGTGGATTAGATAATCATTCTTTATTGACTGGATGGTGTAAGAAGGGAATATGGGATTTGAGATGGTAGCCTTTGATCAGCTAATAGTTTGCCCGCCTTATTCCCTGACGCATAGAAACTCATTCTTAAGCACTTTTGGTATTTTTCAAACTTCTCTAATAACCGTGTTCTAAGCTCTAGATGCAGTTGACCCAGTTTATTTTTAAGATCAGGATGGGGGTTACTCTTATTTAAGAGATCAGTGTTCTGAATTTCTGAGGTTTGTTTTTCAATATGCTGCAATCTCTCTCTTTTTGCCTTAGAACCAAGCTAAATAAACCGATTTAAGCTTTGGAGTGGCCCACAAGGTAGCAGGATCTGATACAGTTAGTTGGAGTTAATGACAAAGAATTCTTCAAGGCTTTGTTTAAGTTTCGCTGCACAAGGTGCTAATTGGAGCAGATGTGTGTCCATTCTCCAAAGAAAGTAAGGGTTGGTTTTAGGGGCTGTCTTCTATGGTGATGTTAATTGGAGCATGATCCGACCAGGTAGCTGTCAAAATGCCAGAGTCAGATAAGTTCTGCAGATGCCACTTGTCCAGGAGAAAAAGGCTGTTGTGACAGGATGATTGGAAAGTATAGCCATGTTCTGTGGTATGCTGGCAACTCTATGGGGTTGATTTAATAAAGCTGTAGAGTGCAAAATCTAGTGCAGCTGTGCATAAAAGCCAATCAGCTTCCAGGTTTTATTGTCAAAGCTTAATTGAACAAGCTGAGGTTAGAAGCTGATTGGCTACCATGCATAACTGCACCAGATTTTGCACTCTCCAGCTTTAGTAAATCAACCCTTATATGTCGTATAGTTGAAAGTCTTGCAATAGAGGAATTAAGTTTGGCTTTTGTTCGTGCAGGTATGTTGGTGGGATGCATGAAAGTGCATCTCTTGTGCGCAGAGAAGGTCACATTGGGATGTCAAAGCCATTTTACAAAGTGTGGCTCGCTTAGCTGGATGGTTTAGACCAGGGATATGCAATTAGTGGACTTCCAGCTGTTGCAGAACTACAAGTCCCATGAGGCATAGCAAGACTCTGACAGCCACAAGCATGACACCCAGAAGCAGAGGCATGATGGGACTTGTAGTTTTGCAATAGTTGGAGGTCTGCTAATTGCATATCCCTGGTTTAGACCCTTAGCATTAATAGATATCAGTTTGATGGTCATGACGTGATCTGTAGAGTGTTCAGTGAAGGAAGTGCTAGAGTTCTTAAAGTATGAGGGATATGAGGGGGTGAGATTGGATTCAAGATCGCCAAGAGTTGTCTATGGGGTGTTGAGTAGTGCTGTGCTCCACAGACTGAGATTGCTGGTACAGTTGATTGTTGCAATTGATTAGTACGTGGTCATTAGTAGGTGTTGAAGAGGTTAAACATAACTGAGATGTTGATGTAAGTACCGCTAGTAGCTGCTGAGGCAGTTTTAAGTAGGGTGGCAGAAAAGAGAAAACAAAAAGAAGAACAAAAAATGAATACCTAAGATGACATCCCTGGGAGTTGAATACGGAAGCTGTGGGGTTTGGGAAGCCTGTGAATGCGGTAAATGACCATCTCAATATTTTTGAGCTCAGGGAGAAGTGCTTTGATAAGGCTTCTAACATAGGGAGATAGATCTTGAGCCTGTACATCTTCAGCTATCCCTCTGATTTTAACATTGCTGCGGCGAGACCTGTCTTCAAGGTTTGCCAATTTATTTTTAATCCAGGTATTCTCCTCATTATGAGCAGAGTGGGCATCAATAATATTATTAACAGTAGATGCACAGTCCTCCATTTTCATTTGAATGCGAGACACTCTTTCCCCCAGGGATGTGACATCATGTCTGAATTTCTGCATGAGAGAAAGCATATCTGACTGCAGAGTGCTACTCGGGGACATCAGCATATCTTTGAGGGTTGTGTCCATCACTGGCAATCCACAGTGGGGAACAGGGCTATGGCATCATTTTGTGCATTATGGGACCCAGAGGAGAAGGGAAGATGGCTCACAAGTATATGTTGAGCGCAGGAGAATCCTTTCCTAACCGTGCTTTGGCTGAACTGTTGATGATCGGAGTGCCTGGGGGAGAATCAGAGGAGCTGGTCGCTGTTGTTTGCGCCTCCATGGACCTGTCTTGTAGGTCTGCTGCTGCCAAGGGCTGTGATGGCTGGGTAGGAGCGGAGACAGCTAGGGAAGCCGCGGGATCAATGCCATTTTGCCTGCCACGCTCTGTAGGCTGGAACATGAAGGCAGTGAGTTTCTGGGTCACCCTGCCTTCTTTTCATTTAGCTGCCATGCTGCCGCTGATAAGGAAGAGATCCGATGCTTGCTGGTACTAGTGGTGCGCCACAGGCCTGTGCTGTAAGCTGCTAGTGCCCAGTCTGATGATCTGAGCCTCAGAGCTAGCGTCCATCTTGGGCTCTGGCCAGCCCTGCCCCCCCTCCCCTGAGTGTGAACATTTTATTTGTCCCTAGTTACTCAATACCTAAGATTTGTGTGTCCTTATGTGCACTTACCCCATTGGTAACTTGAAAAAATATATATATCTATATGTCAAAATTGTATTGTTCTATATTTTTCTTTATTTATATTCAAATTAATAATTAATTAGTTTGTCTAGAATGTAGCCAGAAGGCAATGTTTTAGTCTCTGTTTTACCTGTGGTGTTGTTTATTCTTTACCCCTCTTATAAAAAGCCTATTGTTTACAGAGTACAATAGTTCAAGCTGACATTTAAGTACAAAAGTAAAAGGGCCTGATTTACTACAATAGTAGAGGATCTTCAAGTTTCAAGTCTAATAAGATGAAGCTGCATTCTTTAAATTCACAATTAAATTCGCAATTTCTGTAGCGCACCCCCTGGGTGAATGAAGTCCTATTTTCCACACACACAGCCAGGCACCAAGCATTTTCCTTACTCCTCCACTGTCTAGGGTTTTTTTTTCAGGGTTTATTTTAATTGGGGATGATGAACTGGGATAGGTAGAGAGAACATGGAATACCCAAGAAAACTTTAGAACTGAATAACTTGAGGACTCCTCATTTTCTGGCTGCACAGTACAAATAGGAAAGTCCCACAGGATATTTATGTTGATGGTAACCTGTACTCCTTCCAGAGTTTAACAGCTACGCACAGTGATTAACGCCTCAGCAATGGGGTTGCCAGCAGGCTCTTCCTAGTGAGGGAGATATAGACTCACGCCACTATAGGACAGCTGGACTCTCACCAACTTCCTCCTGGCTCTTTCCAATGAACTTCTCCAGACTTGACTAAGTCTTGACTAAGATTAGCTGCAACCTCAGTATCTTCCTGAAGACTTCCTCTGGGATTCTGCAGCAGGGTCTCCTCCTGCAGGACTCTGTCCCTGCTGCCCAGACCTCAGACTATTTATGGACTCTCTTCCAACCTACTGGGCACAACTCCCCAAGGATTGGCTGGAGTCCCATAAATATTCAGTCTGCATGCCCCCTGCTTCCTTCCACTATGATTCTAAAATCCTCTATAAGACAGGCGGAAGTAACAAAGCAGCAGCCTGTGAAACACTGAGCAGGCCTAAACAATCAACCCCTGCTCTTTGTTACAGTGGCACTAACTAAATTTACCTAGCAGCCTACTCTACAGTAGTAGGATGCTAAATTTGGAAAGGAAAATAAAAAAGATGGGGGTTTATCTTTCCCAGGAATGGATGATTGATGTCAACACAGCTCAACGTTTTACAATAATAAACATTTACTTTGTAAATTGAACATTCTGTACTCCTTAGTTAGTTGAAACCCAATAAGTGAAAACAGTGACTTGTCCCTATGTATTGCTCCCTCCATATGGCTCTGTCCGAGGTTTCAATGACAGACATCTTGTCTACAAAAAGATAACTATGCTATGACCTTTAAGTCCCATGGAGCTCTGGAAATCCTTTGTCAAGAGCACACTTTTTATTAAAAATGAACTGCTGGTACTGGTGGTGATAACCCTGGAAGGTGGTGTGGGCCCACCCAAAGCATGGATTCTAAATGACAACTTGATCTTTATCAAAGCAATTAGCATGGGCTACATTGCTGCAGGGCTACATCAGGTCGCAAACCTCAGTATTGCCCCACCAAGCTGTCAAGGGAACAGGATGGTTAAGCTGTGAAGACAGGGTGTGAGTAATGAAAGGTGAGAATCTGGACAAAAGGCCAAGGCAGGCAGCAGGCAAGAGAGTAGTATACCCACTTCATAAGACTGGTTGCTGCTGTGCTTTCCCCTAAAAAATCTGCAGATTTTATTCAAACTGTACATGGTGAGCCAGCCAAGAAGATGTTTGCTCAGGCACTTTCTGCTAAAGGCTGTCAACGTTCTATCCCTATCTTCTATAGGTGTTGTCAACCTGTCTGCTTCCAATGAAGACTACACGTGAGTATTTCAACACACATTATTTAGGCTTAGTTCATTATTGTAAACATAAAAATTACAAAAACAAACACTAAAACAAATGACAACTGTTTATGATACACAGTGCAATAAAGCGGTAGTAAACTCCAACATTTAAAAAAAACCCTGCAAGGCAATGGCATAATGTGCTAGTGTGTATCGCATACTAGCACATTATGAAATACTTATCCTAGAACGCAGCCCTCCAGTGGTGTGCTGTCACGGCTGACAGGGCTTCCATTTTTAGCCAGTCTTCCTTCCTGGTTCACAGGCTCCAGCAGCATGAATTGCCGAGACGTAATGACGTCATGGCCACTTCACAGCGCATACATGTGCCATTCCTTCTGTGGGCATGCGCCGGTGATGTCACCGGCTGCCAAAAGAGCAAATATCTCCTAAACGGTGCATGTTTAGAAGCTATACATTTTAGCTACAGGTAAGCTTTATTAAAGGCTTACCTGTAGGTAAAAATCACAAAGAGGACTTTACCACCGCTTTAAGAAGCAGGCTGTTCATTTTGCAAATTAATTTTTCCTTTAGCTTAGGGAAAGTGCTAAAGTTACAGTCCCTGTTTTGACGGCTCTTTTCCCGAGGAGCAAACGTCCCCAGCCGCGATTCAGTGCAGTGTTATCATTAAACTTTGCAGGTGCAATGGCTACCGTAAATGGCTCTTCTGGACCCTGTAGCCAATCGTAAGCAACATTTATGCAGCGGGCTGGTTTTCCTTTTCCAACTTTTAGCTATGGAGTCCAGTAGCACTATTTTGGGTTGGGTGAGGCGCCTGTGCAGTGTAATGCATTGTATTGCAGCCAAGGGCATGCCTCAGGGTCTGCTTTCTCAAGGATCAAGGACAGGCTTCCCTCCCCACACAGCCACTCTGCTGGCCATGGAGGACTATAAAATACTCCTTACCTCCACACTCTGTAGGTTACTTACTTCTGACCCCTCCATCCTTTACTTACACTTGACTTCTGCGCTCCATCCATTACTTACGCCTGAACTCTGTTCTTTGCACATTACTTACTCCTAACCTCTGCTCTCCATACCTTACTTTTCCTGTACCCAGATCTCCAAGTGATGAATCTGACCCCTATTTTCATTTAGTAAATGAAACCCTAGGGTTTATATTTACTTTAAAATCTAGAATATTTGTGTACTGTATTTCATAGTATTGAGTCCAAAACAAAAGCACATTTTCTATATAAAGCACTTTATTGTCCTACAGCAATGACAACTAATTTATACAACATTTCTGTTTTTGCGTCATTTACAATAAAAACAACCACAGCCAATCATGTTTACATTGATGATTTTTATTGGTTGAGATAATTGAATTACTTAAATAATAATTAGTATTGCTGCTTTAGAAAAAAAAAAGATTTTTCTTCTTTTTTTATTTTTGCTGAGACTTCTATAAAAGCTGCCGTAACTGTAACAAATCTCTGATTAGTGTTAGGTCTTGGTTAAAAAAGAAAATTGAACTAAACGATGTTACAGAGTACGTACAAATGTAGTGGTCCATAGAAACAGAGAAGGTACATTTGATTTTTGGTTCTAGCACATTTTGGTCCATGGAAAAGGCACAGAGTGTAGAAATAAGGCCTAGAGATTGAACACTGATTTTCCCAAACTGGTCAGTGAATCTTGTTTTGCCAATACACACAATCGGTTAAAGTGTCACTAAACCCACAACAGTAAAATCAGTCTGTATATGCAGCAAAGCATGCTTGTTATACTCAATGTGGAACCTAAGGGGTTAATCCTCTGCATTGTGTAAAAAGTCTGTTTGATCCTATCTTCTCTGATCCTACCCAATCTATCTGATGATAGAACAGAGGCTAGGGGACAAGCTGCACATGCTCAGTTTGGTGTGTATTGCTAGAGAGTTTTGTTTTGTTTCTTGGGAATGTGTATGTGATCAGCACAGAGCCAATCAGCACTGTCCAGAGGGTCAGGGGTCCTGCAGCCTGATAGGACAGTCAGAGAAGAATGAAAACTCCTCCTACAAGCTTTAACTAAACACTGATAGAAGTCAAAAGACTGCTGCATACTGCTGATGAGAAAGGGTATTTAGCAGTTTATATTTAATAAAATAATTGCATTGCCATGTTCTGTGTACTGTGGGAGACCAGATATACTGAATGCAGGGTTTTGGGTTTTGGAACACTTTAAAGAGCAAAGGTAATGAATTGATAATCCTATCCAGAAAATCGAGACTGATTTTTCTATAACCCTTTTACAGCCAGCATAACAGGCTGTTTCAC
This sequence comes from Glandirana rugosa, assembly GCA_018402905.1. Lineage (NCBI taxonomy): Eukaryota > Metazoa > Chordata > Amphibia > Anura > Ranidae > Glandirana > Glandirana rugosa. The sequence continues at coordinate 1,850,684 of BLSH010450330.1, read as the reverse complement.
CAGGCTTCTGGGCAGCATAGCACCCTTCTATCACATGACATTATGCTGTGCAACCTCCCTCTCATGTTTCAGGGTAGATGGACAAGCCTGCAGAAAGGAGATGGGCTCAGAATCAGTGAAAACCAGGTCTTATCAGATTCATGGTCATTTAGAAAGTGAATTGCCACCAACTGAAGGAATTGAGTTGGGGAGCCAATCAGGCATGAAACTTGGAAAATTAGAGCCCGTTTGTCCAACATGCCAGTTTCCATTCAAATTAGTTTCACTGAGTTAAAGCTTTAAATGTTGAAATAAATCAGCCTTTCTAAACCTTTTCAACACAGAGGAAACCTTGAAATAATTTTCCAATCTCAGGGAACCTTTGCTAAAAATGACTATTTTTACAACTCATGATACATTAGTGTGATGGTCAGTGGGAAGAATGCTCCTTACACTTGTGGTCAATGGGAAGAATGCTCCTTACACTTGTGATCAATGGGAAGAATGCTCCTTACACTTATGGTCAATGGGAAGAATGCTCCTTACACTTGTGGTCAATGGGAAGGATGCTCCTTACACTTGTGGTCAATGGGAAGGATGCTCCTTACACTTGTGGTCAATGGGAAGAATGCTCCTTACACTTGTGGTCAATGGGAAGGATGCTCCTTACACTTGTGGTCAGTGGGAAGAATGCTCCTTACACTTGTGATCAATGGGAAGAATGTTCCTTACACTTGTGATCAATGGGAAGGATGCTCCTTACACTTATGGTCAATGGGAAGAATGCTCCTTACACTTGTGATCAATGGGAAGAATGTTCCTTACACTTGTGGTCAATGGAAAGGATGCTCCTTACACTTATGGTCAATGGGAAGAATGCTCCTTACACTTGTGATCAATGGGAAGAATGTTCCTTACACTTGTGATCAATGGGAAGGATGCTCCTTACACTTGTGGTCAATGGAAAGGATGCTCCTTACACTTGTGGTCAGTGGGAAGAATGCTCCTTACACTTATGGTCAATGGGAAGAATGCTCCTTACACTTGTGGCCAATGGGAAGAATGCTCCTTACACTTGTGGTCAATGGGAAGAATGTTCCTTACACTTGTGGTCAATGGGAAGAATGTTCCTTACACTTGTGGTCATTGGGAAGAATGCTCCTTACACTTGCGGTCAATGAGAAGAATGCTCCTTACACTTGTGGTCAATGGGAAGAATGTTCCCCCCCCCCCCCCTTTACAGATAGCTAATAAGATCAATGGTGTCAGGGGGGACTTATCTGAGAGACAGAAATGTATCATTGCTAAAGAAACCCCTAGCAACCTCTGGAGGAACCCTGGTTGAAAAACCCTGAAAAAAATATTTGCCAGGTCAGTGACCTCACTCTTTTCCACTGCAGTTAAGCAATACAGCTTGGTCACCAATCCACCCTAAGTCTGTGAATGTTTAATCTTTCACTACACTGATGCACATGCGCATGGCCTGGAAGGGGGTGCATACTATGATCCATGTTGGTTACTGTCTAGGGTAGGTAAAGGTATAAACAGATTGCACTTTATGATTTACTAGCTGCACATGGTAATAAAAAAGTGCTTACTTTTTTAGTGGAGAAACCTTCTTTAAAATGGATCAAGATATGACTGTTTAGAAAAACCAGTGCTCCATTCACATTTTTTATTGTTTTTCCAGTATAATCATCCCCAATATAGTCATTAAAATAACATTTCTTTAACATAAAAGTGATTGGAATATTTTGTCCTGTTCCAGCCTTGCAAATATGGCGACATGTAAATTTGACCAAACCCAAGTCAAACAGTTGTGTGCTAAGGGACCATATTCCTCAATACTATTTTTATTTTATTTTTTACTGGGCTTTGGAGCTTTAATTAAAGGGAAACAATGGTATTTTTAGATTTAAAAAAAATCTATATGTGAACGTGATTAGCTTAATTTAAATAATATTATCTATAAGTGTTAATCCTTAAAAGCCTGTTTCTGTGTACAGTGTTTAAAGTAGACCTTGCATTGAAAGGATCATTATAATTGCCACATCAAAGTGTAAAACAAAGCACCTGTGGAAAATAAAGTTAGGAGCATCTTTTAAAAAGGCAAATAGACTGTGCACTTTGAAAGTGCAGTTGCACTCATTTTTCCCCAGAGCTTTCTAAATGTGGGAAAGCTCTGCTGATTTCCATTATCCAATCATGTAAAAGCGTACTTGGCACACACGTGATTGGGCATTCTTTACAAATTGAACCCTTCCCACAATACATTTACTATGGAAAATTAGTGCAACTGCACTTGCAAAGTGCATAGTCTATTTGCCTTTAGTAAATCAATCCCATAGGGGTTGATTTACTAAAGGCAAATAGACTGTGCACTTTGAAAAGTGCAGTTGTTCTCTGCAAGTGCAATTGCCCCGAGCTTAGTAAATGAGGCAAGGCTTCACTTTGCAAGGAAAATAAAAAAACAGAATTTTTGCTGGCACATGATTGGATGATGGAAGTCAGCAGAGCTTATGCTCATTTACTAAGCTCTGGAGCAATTGCACTTTGCAAAGTGCACTGTCTTTTTGCCTTTAGTATATCAACCCCATAGAGTACTAACCTCCCCTGCGATGCCTAGGTGGTGGTAACCTCATGATCCTTCTAGTGGGATTCTAGTAACACAGAGAATTACGACAATTTGTGCACTTTGTAGAAGCATAAGGGTTGATTTACTGAAGGCAAATATACTGTGCACTTTGCAAAGTATAGTTGCACTCTGAAAGTGCAGTTGCTCCAGAGCTTAGTAAATAAAGTAATGGTTCATTTTGCAAACAATACCCAAACACGTGCAAGGAAAATAAAAAAAAAAACAGCATTTTTGCTTGCACATGATTGGATGATGGAAGTCTGCTCATTTATTAAGCTCTGGAGCAACTGCTCCTGCAGAGTGCAACTTTAGTAAATAAACCCCATAATCTCCTAAGAATTTGGATACCCAGGAATTCCTAGTCTCTCTGTGGAAGGAGAGTGACAACACTCTCTCCAGTGCAAAAGCCAATGGTAAGGTAGGTATATCTACTATTTTTTTCCCAAAGATGCTTTGTTTTATACTTTAATAGGTGACTTTGTATTGGTTTTGGGGTCCCGATGTAATGAGTGGACCTCAGTTTAGAACAAGATCTGCTTAAAAGAGAAGCTTTGCTTTACCCACACAGCCTGCCAGACCCAAGAAAAAAGTCCTGTGTAAGGTCTAAGAAGATCCGGTCACAGCTTATACGGGGCTAAGGACTCTACCCAAAACCTCCCACATTACAAACTGGCAAGCTACCACTTAGACATCCAGTACTGTATCATGGGAGGATGGGGAGGCAGTCACATACTCCCCCATACAGTATGTGGAAGTACCAGATATTTAACATTGCTCTGATGGTCACAGGGAGTGGCATTATATATATACTAACATGAGAAATGCACCTGTTAGTAAACCAAAGTGCAGAGACCTGTCCCTCAAATCCCTGTATTGATAGCAGAAACAATTTAAAATTGATTGCAGCAATCACATCTTGTTTTATTCACAGTTTCTGGCTGAACTCAACTCTTCCTCGCTAATCTGGAAAGTAGCAACAAGTGCTACAATTCCCCATTTGGACATAATATATGTACATTGACTATGATTCACTGCTCCTCCTTTACTGTGCAAGTCTATGATTCTTAATAAGGCCAAATGAGCTTATATCAACCGTCATTCAGCAGGGATGTTAAATCAGACTGCCTGATATACAAATAACTACTAGAGGGAGCACTGACCAATGCCTACATAAAATACAAATACCCAACTATGACACCTTGTCCCAGTTGTTTTCTAACTCACCAAAAATACTCTACGGCAGGGATAAGCAATTAGCGGACCTCCAGCTGTTGCAAAACTACAAGTCCCATCATGCCTCTGGGTGTCATGCTTGTGGCTGTCAGAGTCTTGCTATGCCTCATGGGACTTGTAGTTCTGCAACAGCTGGAGGTCCGCTAATTGCATATCCCTGCTCTACGGTTTCCCTTTCAGGACTTGTGTCAAAGGACAAATACAGCTTGCATTTCAAATGCATTGAAGATCTGTTTAAGATGGTTCTTAGATTATTCATAATTAATTGACTGGCAGGGTTGCCAACTGTCAATAAATTCAGGGACAGTTTGTGAAATCCATAATTTTTACATCTGTCCATGAATATTCGTTACGTACATGCAGACTGTTTATCCATAATGGACATTTGTGAACAGATGTAAAAATCAGTGAATTTGCTGACAGTTGCAACCTTGTTGGCTGATACTGATGACCTCCTTCTGATTTGCTTTTGACCTTCTTCTAAGCTACATCAGCCTGCTTCAAGCTGTTTTTGCATTTCCATTGAGAGAAGCAGTTCTGACGCAAACAAAAGCCCACCGACACACAAATCTTTCCATTAGGATGGAATCTTTTGCATTAAATGGAAACATTTGATTGAAAAATTGATTCAGACTAGTTGGGAGAACTGCGTTTAAGGCTAAATGTTGACCATATATATATATTCTTAGATATAGTATTAAATACTCTTATAGGCACTGCGAATGGCTTTTTGCTAAGACAATTATTTTTGCTTATAAACAGACATTAAATTAATTCTGAGAATTACTAAGGCATTAGCATTTAACTCATAACCATGATATGTTTTTGGGGGGGATTTGTGTCATTTTGTTAAGAAAGTCAGTTATTTCTCTTTCTAAATCAAATTTTGTTTCTAAATTGGATTGTATAGAAGCAATCATTAGTAGTACATTTAAGTATTGAAACTTTTAAAAACAGTTTGGACATTCCATATAGGGGAAAAATATACACCACTTAGGCCTTCATCTAAGAAAGCAATAAAAAAGGATGAATATAACTTCAAGATTTCAATCTGTCAAAGTTTTGGTAAGCTTTGTAAAATGTTGGCCAAATTTCACCATTTAGGTGACATACACTGGAGTCAATAAGAATGGTGAAATGGCAGTTTTGTAAGGGTGCAATGGTCTTTGAATGACTCCTAAGTGTTAAATAAGCTCCTTTTTGCTATCCCTGATCTGTTCTTGTGCCAAAAATAGCCCCACATTGGCCTCCTTATTTGACTGTTTTCACAGAAAATAATAATAATAATAATAAAAAAAGATGGTAGAAAAACATACACCAACAACAACCTAATACATAGAAAAAAAGAGAAAAAAAAACATAAATACAAAGAACACTGAATTAAATAAACTTAATTTCCCTAAATATGCCCCAAGGAGAAAAGTTTTTTGTCAAGCAAATATCAACTAAGCAGCTCAATGAGTGAAATTAAAAATATCACTGATGGTGAAAATGGTAATTTTGCCGCTAAATTAATTTGCTGAAATAGTTTCTGCCTATTCCCAATACCTCATTAGCAGCTCTTAGTGAAAAGACAGCATGTTAATCCATTTTATTAAAGGAGAAGTACAGCCAAAGCTTGTTTGGCTGTACTTCTCCTGTGGATTACAGGCGTGTAGTGCATTCTGCACTGCTGTGACTCGTTTTCAGCAGAGGCTAAAGCCTGCTGTCGGCTGACATCACAAAGCCAGTCCAGGCTCGTGAAAGATCGCGACCAAATGGTCAGACTCAGCCCACATGCCTGGACCAACACCGACTCAGCCAATCAAAGAGCCACTGAGAGCATGAGCCTCCTGCTCCCTCCACAGCCCAGCATTCCAGTGAGCGTGGGAGGGCAGAGCAGAGAGCGGGGAATGACAGTCACCAGCTCTCTGCTCAGGAAGCTTTGAGAACTGAGCGAGAGGCTATGTTTGATCACTCAGTTCTCAGCCTTAGAGCCGGCGGGGGACAGATGCAGCATTGGTCCAATGCTGCATCCACCTAGGTAAGTATGAAACAAAAAAAAAATTGCATACTTCTATTTTAAATTATTTCTACTAGGCAAAGCTGTGTCATCAACATGGCGACCTTAGTAGGAGCTTAGAGTCCTGTGAACATCCATGGGCCCCATGGGCACAGAGTCAAAGCTGTGCATCTTCCTGTCACTTCACAAGGGAGGATGTAGGCAGTTGGTGTCTGATGGAGCCATACCATTATAGACAATACATATAGCATAGATTCTTTGTGGGTGATTTACTAAAACTGGAGAGTGCAAATCTGGTGCAGCTGTCCACCATAGACAACCAGCTTCTAACTTCAGCTTGTTCATTTAAGCTTTGACAAAAAACCCTGGAAGCTAACTGGTTTCTATGCACAGCTGCACCAGATTTTGCACTCTACAGTTTTAGGAAAGCAACCCCTTTGCGTCCAATGCAACCCTTATCAATGTTAAAGAGGTGTTTGGGGAGGGGGTGGCTACCTTGCCAAGTCCCCATTCTGTATTTTGAGCTACTGTATTGAAAAAGGCAAAAACATTTAAATGGGTAATTGACATTGGCTGGAATTTACCATTCTGCTTAAAGTAATAACTGGTGAATAAAAGATAGTAGAGTGATGCTCTTTAGCTTGACAGCACAGGTATGGTTCATAACCACAACCAGGCTTACATATAAAGTGAACCTGAACTCAAAGTTTTGCTGTGTTATAGGGAATATCTAGAAATGTTAATTTTGCCTAAGCAGTAACCTGAACAATCTACCTGGAATCCCTCCTGAAAAATAGCAGTGTATTTCCTGGTATGTGAGTATGCCTAGGCCATCTTGTGCATACAGCCTTGTAGCTGTATATCTGCAGTGTGAGATCTAAGGCACTGCTGGCTCTGATTGCTAGACTTGGGAGTTGTGGAGTGAGATTTGGTGGTGTCATTACTGTCCTGCTCTCTGTTCTTCTTGCTGGAAGTGCTGATGTGTGGAAGCAAAGACCTGCCTCTACCAAGATGGACACCTCTACACAGAGACATAACACGACACAAGGCATGGTAGGTCAGTAATGGAGAAAGATCATCCACAGTAAGGCCACAGGCTATTTTAGTGGCTAGCCCTTGCCTTTCTGGACACAGCTACAGCTTATTTAATGAGGAATGTGTGGCAATTAGCACTTGAAGATAAAACAGAATTTCCATAAGTAACTGCCCTGCCACATAGTAAATTTCAAACACAAGATCATAAAGCAGAGGTTCCACAGAAGCCGTTTTTAACCCAGATAGCAAGGATAACTAGCCACAAATTTGTGGCAGCGTTGAATTGTAAGTCTGTTAACTTGCAGCACATTTTCTCTGGCAAGTTGTACACTTGCAGAGCACTTGAAACACAAGTTCTAGTTGACACTTTTCCAAATTGTAGCTAATTCGCATGGCGATTCTCTAGCAAGAGCAAAGTTGCAGTGGTGAGTCTACATCAAGAGCTCTGTAAGTCTACAGCATGAAAATTCAGCCACAGTGACCCCTGTGGTGGGATGACTATTGCACAACATAACTAAACCAGAACTTGCAGCAGACTTGCAGAATGTTTGCAAAGTCATGCAATGCGGACTTGCTGCAATTGTGCAACAAACTTGTGAAGCCTGGCAAGTCTAGCAATAGCATAGCAAGTCATTTTCAAACTTATTATCTGGGAAGTGATGGCTTACATATTTTTCAAGGGAAAACTTCGGGTGAAAACTGCAGTCTACTGGGAAACAAGAAAAAACAGTTATAATTGAAGTATTACATAAACCAAAATTAAAGATCATTTTGGACCTCAAATGAAATCTTTTTACCTTCCTGTTTTTATATAGTGAGAGAAATAAATAGTAAAACTGTATATCATTTTACCTACTTTCTAATATCACATCACACTACTTATTTGGTCTTGGGCTTCACAAAGTTGTTGAAAGTGTTTTTTTTTCTCAGTAAATTGAATGTATATTCCCAAATGCCACAGATACAGTATATGTTAAAAAAAATAGATGGGCATCTTGGTCAATATAAAATAAAAACGCATAATGCAAACTACAGTCTACATCTGAATTGCCATGCTAGGCCAAGCTTATTGTATTGCATAAAAACTGCATTTCTAAGTACTAATGGTTCATATTGTAAACATCAAGCATACAGAGTTTAAATTCAAGGCCACAACTTTTTTTTTTTTTTTTGTCTTAAAGTTTCAACGTGTCCCTTCTGTGTTTCTTTGGTTGGCCGAGCTCAACTCGTAGTGTATAAATGCATAACTTATATAATTATATAAAAATGAAAAATACCATTGACTTGTATACTTCAACCTGACGAACGCACAGCGTTCGCGACTCAAATAAAACTGGCGCCTGCTTATAAAAACAACAACAAATGTTCAGATTGTAGCAATGAGGGAACTTACTTAATATTCAATCCAAAATCCCTCAAACAGAGATTACAATAAAAAAAATGTGTACAAAATCCACCCTGAGAGCTTTGGCAATAAAATTGGAGAAGGTTGATCGGATTCCACCAACGAGTATTGCTTCCAATATCAGTGCCATATTAAATTCTCTTGCTGCCATGGGCAACACATTGAAAAAAAAATGTTACATTTAGCAATGACTAGATGTGAACTGCAATAATTGTATTTTTTAGGTATGCACTTGATATGTGTATAAACGGACCTGGCCTTATAAAAAATACAAAAATGAAAAGAATTCTGGTTGTTTACACTTCTCTTAAATCAGCCATTGCATCTCTTAAAAAAAAAAGCTGGGTGTTGTGTATTGTACATTACCAACGAGGTCCTGATTTTTCTTTTTAAATATCAGACAATTCCAGTTTTATATCATTAAAGATAACTATTCTAATCTATACCATTTCAACCGTATCATTTTGTTCTCAGTAATACTGATGGCGGTATTAATACTGCTGTAACATTTCTCAAAGAAGTCTCAAAAACATATGTCCCTGTATTGTCAAGCCCTCTGTCGTTTCAATAGCTTTCCGTGAACAAGACAAATTTTTCCAATTTTTCACCCTTCCCTTCAACATCTGCTTAAAAACCTTCTTGAGCATAATTACTCCTAAGCACTTTCTTTGCTCCACCAAAATGGCTCATACTTCTCCTTCAGATACATCAAGGAATGTAGGAAGTCTTCACAGTTTGCCAGAAAGTTTTTTTTTTCCTCAAGTGAAATTTTGTCAAATTTTTGCCTTGACATTGTGTTACTGATACTACTTTTGTTTTGTTGATCCTGATTGTATACTTGTATTCTTAAATACAGGTAGTTTGCACTACAGAATTTATATTATGATAGTCCACACTTTTGTATATAGCATATAGTTTTCTTATTTACTTTTGTTTTGTTTTTTTTACAAAAAGTTTATAAGGAAGATCTCATCGTCATTTTCGGTAAATCCATCATAGACTTCGACTAGCAAAAGTCGAACCAAGAATACATATTGGTTCAATGCTGATGTCTCCTAAGTTACATCTTTGGCATTTGAACTTCGTTAGTAAAATTTTGCGTCTTTAACCTCTAGAAAAAGTTTTGTGTTTTTGGGCCTATCTGCCCCTTTTTTATGCACCTGTTTAAAAAAAAAAGGCACTGGTAACTCATCATGATCACCTGGTAGAGTTCCTGGTGAATTATAATCCACAGTAAAGTCTTTTCTTGAGATTTAGTAGTAACTTCCAAGATGAGATGACATGTGACTTGCCGGGAGTCGGCTGCTGGGATAAATATTTCCGGTTGGAGAATTCCAATAAGGGTTTGGAGCTGCAAAAAAACTGGATGATGTCACTGGTAAAGCTGGAGGATGAGGAGCAACAAAGTTCATCTTTTGAGGGTGCGTGTGATAAGAACTCATGTAGGGAAGTTCGGAAGGATATTTATACATTGTTGATTCTGGAGGATGTGGTTGAAGGGCTTGAGCAATCCCATGAAAGTCAAACTTATAAGCATAGCGCTTGCCATGGACTTTAGTCATAATATTCTTGTCGTAGTAGTAGCGGAGTGCACGGCTGAGCTTGTCATAGTTCATGTTAGGTTTACTTTTCCTTTCTCCCCAACGTCTTGCCACTTCATCTGGGTCAGTCATCTTAAACTCTCCATTCGTTCCTTCCCAAGTAATGCAGTTGGAGTTGGAGCTGTCTGAAAGAAGTTCCAGAAGAAACTGCCACAGTTGGATTTGTCCACTGCCTAGAAAAATAATATTACAATGTGATGTAGAAGAACATGAGATCATTTCAATTTACGGAAATTTTTTTATTCATGTCCCCTCAGTTTCTAGGAAGCAGGCAGGTATTGTCGCCTGGTGTCCTCCATTGCTAGGACACAGGTGACTATTGTGATCTAGCACCCTCAGTTGCTAGGATGCAGGTGGCTTACTTTTTGCCACTTAGCCAAGCATGGCCACATACAGCAATTGACTTGCATTGGCAGCTGTACAGGCACAGCAAAGTGCTGGGAATTATATACCACAGTACACAGGAACTGGTAAGCGTCCATGTGCACAAGGCCTTATTGTCTTTTGGCTGCAGTAAAGAATCAAGACTTTCCTCTGTCTGGGCAATGATTATTTCAAGTCTATAGGTACACTTTATGGTCAAAAGCTTGTGCACACCTGAATATCCCACTCATATGGTCTTTCCAAAACTATTGTCATGAAAATAGATTCCCCCTTTCTTCTTCCATTTGTGGCCATAAATAGTTTCTACTCTTCTGCGAAGCATTTACACAAGGAGTGTATCTGTGAGGATTTTGTGCCCAAGGAAAATTTCAGCCAAAAGAAAACGTATGAGGTTTGTTAATGATGTATGATGAGAGTGCACCCCAAAGGTGTTCAATAGGATTGAGATCATGGATTTGTGCAGGCCACTTAAGTTCCTCCGCACAAAACTCATCAAAACATATCTATGTGGGCTTGGCTTTGTGCATGGGGGTGCAATCATGCTGGAACAGGGAAGGGCCTTCTCCAAACTGTTACCACAAGGTTTGAAGTATACATTTGTCTAAAGTTACTTTGTATTCTGCAGCATTAACAGGATCCAGCACTAAACTCAATAATTTGAACAGGGCAGGTGTCCACAAACTTAGATCTAAGAGTAGAAAGGGGCTTCATAAAAAAAAGATATTAAAGCAAAATGCAGTTTGCTCATGTTTTGCTTTGATTTCCCCTCCCCAGCAGCACATTCTTACAGTTTCCTTGCTTCTAGACTAGAATGACTCAGAGCTTACACAAGGCTGAGGATTCTCTCTTTGCTATCTCCATGTGACAGCACCTGGCCAATCACTAAGCACCAGTGATGTCACAGGAGAGGAAGAGGAGTGAGACATATGCTCCTATATACCTCAAAGTATTTACATTCTTTTAATGGCCATATACCTACAAGGAAGGTTAGATGTGAAGCCTCTCTAGTCTAGTTTCTCTAGTCTAGTTTCTCATTGTGCCCATTCACAAAATGACCATCTGATCTGGCCAAAGAAAAAAAAAAAACAGGTCAAGCAACTTTCATCCCCTGTCTATGGGTACCCTAAGTTTCAGTATGAAACATGTAGATTTACACTAAGCCTAGGAGAGGATAACACATCTGAGAGAGAGATACACAGTAGACTGAATTAATATCCTCCTACTAAGAGTTCCAGCTACCAGTCAGAGCCAGACTTCAAGCATCTTTGAATCTAGGTGGTGGCTACAAAGAATTTTTTGTAAGAACGCATTGGTAGGTAAGGACTGTAGGAAGCCGCTACAGTGAGATCATGTTGGCTAAAACACATGACACAGTGTGGTCCCAGCGTGGCCATCACAGCTGATTGGCCAAGAACGTACCCAAGCTCATCACTAACTGATGCTGTTGACACAAGCCCAAGGCCCGTCAACACACTATTTTTGGCACATAGAGCTATAAATCTATTTGACATCTGTAGACAACAGCTGCACATTTGCTCCAGTCTTCTGTAAATTAACCCCATCGTTTTCTGTGCAGTGAGAGTGTTAACAAAACTTCTTCAGCCTCTATGTTAATCACTATTAATTGCATGCAGATATCAGATGGTTTCATTTTATTGAATACCGATTCTTTTTCTCATTGTCATACCAGGTTAACAGTCCATCTGAACTGCATTAGCATGTGCTGTGTTTCAGCACATTCAGTATATTTGCCCTTTCCAAGAGCATTCCTCAAAACTGCTTTTAATAAAAGTCTTGGGCTGTGGATATTGTTATTTATCCATAGAGAAAAAAGGGAAGGATCCATTTAGTAGTGGTAGCTCAGGGGCTGCAGACGCAAGGGGTAGATGAGGTCATGGGAGTCAATCAGCAGCAGGTAGATGAGTAGAGTGGCCAACAGATTAAAAGGTGACTTGTTAAATGAAGCTTTCTGTACGGTGTAAGTATAAGTTCCTAAACACACAGGAAATATTTAAAATGTATGATAATCCTAACAATGAACTTCTCTTATTTGCTCCCTTTTGGTCTCTTAAATATACCATTGAAAGTGTTTGTTATATACTGAGCAAAATTCTAAAAGCAACACTTTTGTGTTTGCCCCTATTTATCATGAGCTGAACTCAAAGATCTACGACTTTTTCTATGTACACAAAAGGCCTATTTCTCTCACATATTGTTCACAAATCTGTCTAAATCTGTGTTAGTGAGCACTTCTCCTTTGCCGAGAAAATCCATCCACCTCACAGGTGTTAGAGAGGAGAGGTGATGTGGACTGTCCCAGTTACAGACCATTACCTAAATATAGTACATGCACCCAGGGATCACACAATATTATATAAATATATATCTTATTGGATATCATTACACAAAGGATTATTTATACACATTACACATAAAACTATACAATAAAAGATAGTTACAGCCCCTGGAAGGGATCGAGGCACTTGTTGAGGCTCTCCGATAAAAGTCATTACGAGAAATGAACCCACTCCCAGTTTTTGATCTCATCATATTTTAATGTATCTATTATATATGTCATGACTTATTGTACTACCTTAATCTTTAGATCTCTTATATCTTGTCTTCCTGAAGAAGTGGATATGTCAGCGAAACCAGTAGAGAAAGAACTGAGATCAACTATTTAAGGCCTTCGACTTTTATCGGAGAGCCTCAACAAGCATCTTGACCCCTTCTAGGGGCTGTAACTATCTTTTATTGTATAGTTATTTGTGTAATGTGTATAAATAATTCTTTGTGTAATTATATCCAATAAACAATATATTTTTATAATATTGTGTGATCCCTGGGTGCCGAGATAGTCCATGTACTATATTTAGGTAATGGTCTGTAACTGGGACAATCCACACTGCCTCTCCTCTCTAATATTAATTTGATGATGGCAGCCCTCCCTTCCCTATCCTATCACTACCCTAATTGTGGCTCTTTTGATTCCTCTCACCTCACAGGTGTGACATATCAAGATGCTGATTAGACAGCATAATGATTGCACAGGTGTGCCTTAGGCTGGCCACAAAGAAGGCCACTCTAAAATGTGCAGTTTTATTGTATTGGGGGGGGGGGGGGTTCGAAAACCAGTCAGTATCTGGTGTGACCACCATCTGCCTCACGTAGTGCAGCACATCTCCTTTGCATAGAGTTGATCAGGTTGTTGATTGTGGCCTGTGGAATGTTGGTCCATTCCTCTTGAATGGCTGTGCAAAGTTGTTCGATATTGGCAGGAACTGGAACACGCTGTTGTATAAGCTTCCAGGAATTGTGTACAGATCCTTGCAACATGGGGAAGTGCATCAGCATGATGGTCATGGATGAATGGCACAACAATGGGCCTCAAGATCTCGTCATGGTATCTCTGTGCATTAAAAATGCCATCAATAAAATGCACCTGTGTTCATTGTCCATAGCATACCCCCTGCTCATACCATAACCCCACCACCACCATGGGCCCCTCGATCCACAACGTTGACATGAGCAAACCGCTCTCCCACACGGTGCCATACACGCTGTCAGCCATCTGCCCTGTACAGTGAAAACTGGGATTTATCCATGAAGAGAACACCTCTCCAAAGTGCCAGACGCCATCGAATGTGAGCATTTGCCCACTCAAGTCGGTTACGATGACGAACTGCTGCCAGGTTGAGACCCCAATGAGGACGATGAGCATGCAGATGAGCTTCCTTGAGACGGTTCCTGACAGTTTGTGCAGAAATTTTTTCTTTGGTTATGCAAACTGATTGTTGCAGCAGCTGTCCGGGTGGCTGGTCTCAGACGATCTTGGAGGTGAAGATGCTGGATGTGGAGGTCCTGGGCTAGTGTGGTTACACGTGGTCTGTGGTTGTGAGGCCGGTTGGATGTACTGCCAAATTCTGTGAAATGCCTTTGGAAATGGCTTATGGTAGAGAAATGAACATTCAATTCAAGGGCAACAGCTCTGGTGGACATTACTGCAGTCAGCATGCCAATTGCACGCTCCCTCAAAACTTATGACATCCATGGCATTGTGCTGTGTGATAAAACTGCACATTTTAGAGTGGCCTTTTATTGTGGCCAGCCTAAGGCACACCTGTGCAATAATCATGCTGTCTAATCAGCAGCTTGATATGCCACACCTGTGAGGTGGATGGATTATCTCGGCAAAGGAGAAGAGCTCACTAACACAGATTTATACAGATTTGTGAACAATATTTGAGAGAAATAGGCCTTTTATGTACATAGAAAAAGTCGTAGATCTTTGAATTCAGCTCATGATAAATAGGGGCAAACACAAAAGTGTTGTGTTTATAATTTTGCTCAGTGTATATGTTCCAGTTGTTTTATGTCCATTTTCACTCTGCCTGTGGTATCTCAAGCACTATAATCAGCTTGACCAAGCTCACCTCCCTAAACTACAAAACACTTCCCTTTTATTGTGTGGATGGGGAGGGAGAAGTAGTAATTTAGAAAAAGACAACTGGGCTGGGGACGACACCATTTCTTGTTATATCAGTCCAAAAAGCACAGAAAAAAATGTTTCAGGTGGATTTTGGCACTTATACCCATCCACTATGGCCAATGCTGGGTTGGTTTGCCTTGCCATTATAAAAGTACTAAGAAAATGAATGAATAACTGGACAACTAGACTGTGCAAAACGTCTTTCATAGGTTTCTAACCCCTTCTCACCTCTCCCTGGTGGCTTTTTAAGTGGGTCTTAACACCAGGAGGTGAACTGACTTTTTGATCACGTTATCACTGTGATTGGCTGTCACAGAGGTCATATGATCAGAAGCATATCCCACCGGCTCCTGATCATAAGCAGGGAATGGAAGCTGTCCATGACAGCTCAGTCACTGTGCTGAGAGCATGCAGTGAGCGCACACTCAGCACAAAACATCAGAGCCCTGTGGATGCAAATGTGCAGCAAGAGGACATTAAGGCCCATCCACCCTGCTGCTGCACATATGCTTTACATGGTGGGCAAGATCCGTAACGTAGTTATATTATTTGTTGATTCTGGCAGTTTTACACTTCTTGTAACAGGCCAAGCTGTCCAGCAAAAGTTAAAGGTGATTTTGGTGTAATACGGT
This sequence comes from Glandirana rugosa, assembly GCA_018402905.1. Classification (NCBI taxonomy): domain Eukaryota; kingdom Metazoa; phylum Chordata; class Amphibia; order Anura; family Ranidae; genus Glandirana; species Glandirana rugosa. The sequence continues at coordinate 1,835,289 of BLSH010450330.1, read as the reverse complement.
GTAAATATTACACTACTGAGGGTGCATGCAACAGTTAGCTTTTATTTATATGACTAAAACTTTTTTTTTTTAATGGAAAAAATAATACTTCTATAATTGCCTAAAAAGTATTAGCTGACTTTAACCTATGGGGTCTATTATAAAAAAAAATTCTGGCCGACTGCCAAATGCATTTGCCCATCTGTCATGAATTCTGACCATATTTTGCTTAATTCCTTGATTTCCTAAGATTTACAGGTCCATCTAGTGATGATAATGTGCACCCAAAAGTGGAAGCTCTGCTCATCTGCTTCCTCCTTCCCTCCGGTGCCACATATGGAGGAGCAGGAACTTGTTTTTGACAGTTACCCGTCACCACTTCCGAGAGAGCTCGCCCGCGGTGAGATCACACAGAGGTTCAGCCCCCCTCCTCCTTCCCTGCCGACAGCCATTTAGAAAGTGCAGCACGCTTCATGCATGTGCAGTAGGGAACCAGCTGTGAAGTCACTGGTTTCCCTTACAACGAATGGCAGCAACAGCACCCGAGAGCCAATCAGAAAATTGGTTGGGGTGCAGACATCACTGCATTCCAGGTAATTGTCCTAATATTACAAGTCAGCAGCTACAATATGAACTCCTCTTTAAACACTTGCCTACCAAGCACTTTCGCCCCCTTCCCGCCAGGCCAATTTTCAGCTTTCAGCGCTGTCACACTTTGAATGACAATTACGTGGTCAGGTATCACTATACCCTTATGAAATTTTTATCATTTTTTTCAAATAGAGCTTTCTTTTGGTGGTATTTGATAACCACTGGGTTTTTATTTTTTGCTAAATAAACAAAAAAAAAAAAGACTGAACATTAAAAAAAAATGTTTTTCGTAGTTTTTTATAAAATTTTGCAAACAGGTAGTTTTTCTCCTTCACTGATGTGCGCAGATGAGACTGCACTGATGGGCACTGATGAGACTGCACTGACAGTCGGCACTGATGGGCACTGATAGGCAGCACTAAAGGACACTGATAGGCAGCACTAATGGGCACTGGTAGGCGGCACTGATGGGCACTGGTAGGCTGCACTGATAGGTGACACTGATGAGAAGGCACTGATGGGCACTGATTGGCAACACTGATTATCAGTGTAGATGTCCCTTTCACACATGCCGGTTATCAGCTATCCTCTCCTTGCACTGTCAGCGTGAGGAAAGGAATGTGCACCACCGCATCATATAACACCCTCCCAGAACTGGACAACCACAGTAAAGCCGTAATCAACAAATTAAACAATATATGGTCAGAATTTGTGATGGCTGTGTGAATGCTTGTGACATTACTCCAATTATTTTTTTTATTTTTTTTTATAAATAGACCCTCAATGTGTCTCTGATTTAAAACTACATGTCCATCTAAAACTACCCTATCCACAGGGTTACAATGCTGTTGTGCAATTTCACTGTAGAACTAAAAGCGTTATCACCTTGTTATAAGAAGTGGAAAAATTACGGATCTACTGGCAGGATCAACAGGTAATAAAACTCTTTGACTGGGGGAACTGAGAAAAATGATATGTTAAAGCTGCTGACGGACTTCATCATATACAGTATGTCATTTTTGATTATGCCCATAGTTACTCTTTAACGTGAAAAATCTGAAAATGTATATCAAAGTAAGGGTGGCATGGGGCTGCAACTGGATGTGTGAAAAGAAAAAAAATATTCAAAACAAAATCACTGGGGTTGTCCTACAAAATTCAGAATTTGGAAATAAGGGCTAAATTTTCTTTTTGGGTTTCTTGCACTTCGTTTTGTTTATTTACTGCAGTATGGCCATCATTCTTTTATTGAGTTTATGTTTTTATGTAAATTGTAGCTTTGCTTGCTACAGCTGTAATCATTTCTATTTTAGTTTATGTTTCTACATAAACTGTAGTTTTGTTATAGCTTTCATATATTAGATTTTATCCTGACATCTGTTGATGTTTTGTCTCCTTACCTGGATTCGCAAGGCGACTGCTTGTTGGGCCAAGAATCTGATAAGGATCTAAAATAAGAAATAAGAGAAATCATAAATATTTCATCCAGCATGTTAACTCAATTTATGTTCATTTCCTTGTACTTCATTGTCACAATTCTGGATAAAAAAGACGTTGAAAAATATTGGGGTTGATTTACTATATGGAGAGTGAAAAATCTGGTGCAGTTCTGCATGGAAACCAATCAGCTTCCAGGTTTTATTTTTTTGTCAAAAACTTTGTTGAACAAGCTGAAGTGAGAAGCTGATTGCCTATCATGCACAGTTGCATTAGATTTTGTACTCTCTAGTTTTAATAAATCGACCCATTCTGTAGCCCAAAACTCACATCTATCATGTTTCTGGTAAGAATACCCTGAAACCCTAAAAGGGGTGAAATCTGCTTACAACAGGAGCAAACTCATTAAAATGTGGGCCTATGTGGGTGGATGTGGATTGGTGGAATGAGTGGCTAGGCATATTTGTGTTCTTAGGGTGCACTCACACCAGCAGTTTTAACCATGCCTGGGCACAGCCCACCACCTTGGTCTGATTGATTGTGAAGTGTGAGTGCTCTGAACCATGCCCAGGAACAGTTAAGCACACCCTGCCCAAGACCACCTGGGCACAGTTCACTTCACAATACTATTCATGTCAGTAAACTGAGCACACAACTAGTTGGCTGAGGTGATGATATAACTGTGCCCATGAACACTTGCTTCTAGCCCAATGTGAATGCAGGCCAGCAAGAAGTGGAGGGGGACATCACATTCCAGCATGGTTCAGTTCAACTGTGCCCAGTGTGAGTGCCTCCTTAGTCTGTAACGCAGATTGGCAGCTCTTCCCAATAGACAGACAAGCAGGAGGCTAGAAGCCACTCAAGGAGCACAGCCAACCAGCCTTTTTATGGTGGAAACCAATTTCTGTGGGCTAAAGAAAGTGTACCATGCAAAGTGTGTCATGGCTCTGCCATGGTTGATGGGCATAGTGAAAGTGGGTGTCCTTAATCAACAGGGTTTATTGGGACACCCATTTTCACATCTTTCTGTATCATCTTCCTTTGGGGCTCTTGGCATTCAGTCATATAAGCCTCTCAGAGCTCCAAATGAAGTTGATGCTGGAAGACTTTCCTCTGCCAGGGGAGCAGAAAGCTATATAATGTCCACCATGTGTCAATGATTAAGGGACCCTCCTTGATTGATACCCGAATACTGAAGTACTACCAGCCCAACATATCATATTGGTACTATAAATGCCCCAGTGACTACTCCCCTAAAACCACTTAAAATATTGTTAGTTGCCAGAAGGTGGTCCTTATCCAATTTTTAATTTTTACTTCATTAGAGTTCTCACTTTTGAATGAATGCATGCAGCACAACATCCATAGTTTCTGCAAAAATGCTTTCCTATCTGTTTTATGGTAGCTAAAGCGTATGTATAGATGGTAACTTTTAAAATACTAAATAAAAATGTTTAATTTTAAATAACTGTACTGTTTGATGGGTGCATCACAAGTCTGTTTTCTTTTTCTTCAGATCTTGTATGTAGGGAAGGGTTAAAACCCCATTAGGTTATTTGTTGATATCTATGTCCTGCTGGGGAGATTTTCCATCACTTCCTGTCTTGGAGATATAACATGAACTAGGAGGAAATCTCCCATTTTAGTTGCCAGTAGAACATTTGTACCCATTAGATGATTTCTGCTTACCTCTTGCTCTGGTGACAACCCTAAAATGTATGATTTGCACTTACTTTCTGTCTATGTGACCATGGTCACCAGGACAAATAGCGGGGTAAGTGAGGCAATAAAAACATGATAAAGGGTCTAACCCTTCCCTGCTCTATTCAAAACTAACAAAAATGTTTGACTTTATATATATTTTAATAACATTTTGCCAAAAAGGACAGTAATAAACCTGTCACAATAGCATCACACGTGCCTATCCTCACATGGTTCAGATATAAAGCCACAGGCCACAGATTGCAAAAGTAAGTTCAAACTGATATTTCTATTGTGTTACAAGCCCTTTCTCTGTTCTATGAGCAAAATTAGCCTGTCATGAATGGAAAAATTAGCAGGTAATAATGAATATTTATTTAAAATGTTTCATCCTCTCTTCTCCTACCTACCCTACCCTGGTCCAATCACATGATTCCAAAGCTCCGTCTCCCCTGTGTCAGTAAGTAGCTGCTGCAGGGGAGAGGAGGGAGTGTTGGGCCATGAGAGACTATAGGTGAAGTCATGGCTCCCAGAATCCACAGCCATTGTTGAGCATTCCCTCACACAGAGCTGAAGGATCACATGACCAGACTGGAGTGGATTAAAAATAAGTAAGTACACAGATCTTCTTTTTTATACAGGCTAGGTAGGAGGAGGGTGACATAACATTTTTAAGAATAGTTATAATTAGGGTTTTCTTCCACTTAAAAATTCAACCCAATGGCCTCTCAAACATGAACCTTTTTGTGATGGGAAATAACAAAGGTTGTATCTTTATCATAGTCTTAATTACCTAGCTGGGGTCTTGGATCTTCTGTTTTTGGCACTACAGTGGGTGCTTGCGAAGCTGAAAAACAAAATAAGTATTGAGCGCAATATAAATACAGTTATTGAAGGTTTCATAGGGCGTGGATTCATGTTGCAATTGACACTATGTTTATTACAGATTATTGTGGGGGGCACAGTTGGAACCTTACCTGGGCTGCATGGCTCATGGGTTCTTCAACAGCTTTCCATGCCTGTTAAAGTCTATGTAAAGCCAAGACTTTATTTCATCTTTCGATAAAATAGGTTGAAACTCTTTTTTTTGTGTTCTTTGTCCCTTTGAGGAGCTTTCTTTCACTTCCTGTCCAGCAACATGAAAAGAGGAAATCTCATCAAAGAGAGGGAAATCCCTCTTAGACAGTTGTCACCATTGGAAGATTTGTCCACTGTCCCTATTATCGCAAAAACTAAAAAATTTAGATTTTCCACTGGAATTGGGTAATTCCTGACCCTTACCCTAATTTAAAAAAAAAGTTTTGGCTTTAGATACACTTTTCCGGCTCCATTAACACCTGAGCATTTTGTAGCTTGAAGCTCAAAGCTTCAAAACGCTCAACAAATAAAATCCATATTTTTAAATGGTGGACGTTCAATGTAGCTTGATTCCTGAGGCTCCAAAAAGCACATGAGCTATATCTGAAGTAGTATTGTAGACAGTTCGCCATGAAAGAAATTTGGAAAATGGTGGATGCTTGGTTGGTTCTGGATTTTATAGTCCTGATTCACCAACTTGGAATAAGCCTGCAGTATATGAACAACAAGGAAAGGTTGGAGTTCATCTTCTCTACACTTGCTCTTAGTCTAATGCCTCATACACACGGTGCAACGGTCGTACGACCGCATGTTCAACTTCTGGCCAAAATCGGCTGTTGGCTGTTGTGTCTAGCGTACTGACAGGAGTCAAGGAATCATTCAACAAAGCTTCAACAAAGCCGAACTTAGTGACGTGTTACGAGCGTCTAAAGAGGAAGTTCATGTGAATATGATTTGTGAATTAGGAACGTAGGTTTACTTAAACGGACACTGGGCATTTCCTGACTTCTGAGCATGCGTGTTTTGCATGTACATCTTTGTTGGCCCAACTTCTCTGTACACACGAGTCACCAGTCGTACAACTGCTTGTTGTACAACAAAAGTTTTCTAGTCTGCTCAGCCAACTTCTGTTGTATGAATGTTGAACATCAGCTGTTCTAGTCACATGTAATAACGGTCAGATTATCGTACAACAAGCTGTTGTAAGACAGTTGTTGTACGACTGTTGCATCGTGTGTATGGGCCTTTAGTCTATAATATGAAACAAAGACAGTATAATGTCCAGAGAGGCCCCATATTTCAAGATCAGACATGGGCAAATTGTGGCCCCAGGGCCACATCCGGCCCTTGGCTGTCCCTATTCAGCCCATTCCTCCACTGTCGGCATGATTCTCTGAGCCTATCAGCTTCCTCTCTGAGTGGAAAAGCTGTGTGTGTGGAAAGCTGCAAGACCAGAAAAGAGAGAGCCTGAGGAGCTGATGGGTACTGCAGGAAGACTTAGTTCTGGTGGGAGAGCGTTGCCTAGGAGATGTCCCAACTTTCTCTTGCCGCTCTGCTACCTGGCCAAGTCCTTTGCGTTTAGCTGTTTGCCTGGAGTTCAACTGTAAATCTTGATTGTCCTATGCCTGCAGCTCTGTAAGTATATTTATGGTCAGTTTAGATGGGTGTTTGTAGTTTTCTACTGCCATTCATTTGAGAAACATTTTTGAAGGATCTGGAATGCAGCATTTGGATTGGAAGATGGAGCGTGGATCTGGCATTTATTGTTGGTTCTGTCATGCAGCATGATGGGATTTGAACAGGCAGCCAGTCCATCCATGTTAGGTGTATTTATTCCTCCACATAGATATTGAGAATACAAAGTGAACACATGGTAACTGCAATTGGGAAGCAAGTTGTTGCATTCTGCTTCAACATACTGTATTTCATGCGTCTGAAGTTCAAACCATGTTTACAGAAGATAGAACCGAAACTATAAATGATGGTGTGATTTTCATAATTAAAAACTTTATATATATACACTGTATATCACCTACCTTTTGACTGTGGTGTGGGATGATTGGGCCATGCAGATCTTCTTGTCTGCTCATAAGTTAAATCTGCAGAAGGAATAATCGACTGTGATCTCTACCAAGTGAAGTGCAGACAAAGCCAAAGTGTCATATCTACAGAGAAAACAGCTCAACCCTTTTCCCTCGCCGTACATAGCCAGTGCACTTACAATGAACAGCTTTTATTCATATGCAAACTGTATAATAAAAAGCAACACAGAGAACCTGAAGACTCGTCTTGTGCATCTGATGTCAGTTCTCCTACATTAAAGGCTTTACAGGGTATTAGGATTGTTGTCAACTGCAATCACTCCAACCTTAAGGCCCTTTTCACATGGATGCCTCCATTCTGTCTCAGCAGGGGATCACAGACAGATCCCCTGATGAGTCAGATCTGAATGGAAAAGTGTGCCACATATGTGACAACATGTGCATTCTGATTTAATTCCATGCAATCCCTATGGGTGGCCAGATGTAGACTTATTTGTTTGTATCCATTTACATCCATTCTTTTCTGTTCAGGTCTGCCAAATCAAACCTGAATACAAACTTATTGGGTGTGGTCCAACCAACTTTAACGGACCCAAAAAAAACAATGACGAAAAGCCAGTGTGAAGGGGCCTTAAAGTGATACTAAACCATTTTTTTTAAAATAACAAAAATGTCATACCTACCAGCAGTTTGGCACACAGTGGCCCCGATCCTCCTCTTCCGGAGTCCCCCAGCGGCGCTCCTGGCTCCTCCTCTTCTCGAGTGACCCATTAGGGAAGCTCTTTCCCTGGGGTCACTCGTGCGGGCAGGCTCCCATGTCCTGTTTTTTCGTCCATTGACACAGACAACAGGATTTGGCCCCGCCACCCCGGCGTCACTGGACTTGATTGACAGCAGCGGGAGCCGATTGCTCCCCTGCTATCAATCTATCCAATCAAGAACTGAGACACCGACTGGAGGTGGAAGACTCGTCCCCGGCGTGGGAACGGTCAGGCTCAGGTAAGTAAAAGGGGGGCTCTGGGGGGCAGCTGCAACTGAAAAGGTTTTTCACCTTAATGTATACAATGCATTAAGGTGAAAAACCATGACGGTTTAGAACCCTTTTAAGGATACAGTACTGTACTATCATGCACACAAGTTCTATGTATAATTTGCCTCAACAGCCTTCCTAATTGGGACCCTCTCCACCTTCAGGCTCCATAGAAGCTGTGTGGACTACTATGGCTATATTCACACCACTGCCTCTAAGCCACTCTTTGAGGACCATCACTTTTAAGAATGCATAGACATAGGAAGGCAGTTGTCCACTCTGTTCTTTTTTGGCAACCATCTAATCATTTTGGGTAAGCACTAACACACAATTAGCTAACAGTTGACTGTTTTCAAGTGGTGAGATGATTGAACAGATTGGAAAGCTTGTTCCGATCTTTATTGATCTCAACTTAAAAGTGCGTGCTAGCAACAAACTACGGTATGCTAACCACTTGCATGTCCTCTGCCCATTTAAAGATGTATGGAACACTCTACAATACTCTATAAATTTGTCATCCTAAAGATGGTCAAATCACACCCACCTGGATGTCCACCCTCCTATGGGGAACACTCAAGAACACCAATTTTGTAGAAAGCCTGGATTTACTCAAGGATACCCATTTTCTAGAGAGAGTCCCAGGTAGGTAGGAGCCAGAAACAATTACATGAATATTTTGACTAAGCAGCCTTAAAGAGACTAAAACTAGACCAAGCACACTAGACAATGTCTATAAATAAAATATCCTGTTTGTGTGGACCTACCCTTGAACTAAAATTGAAATCTGCATGCTAAAAAAGTATTATAACAATTGAGAAAAGAAATGTAACACCAACAGTAAACAGGCATTACACGTACCTGGTCTGTTTGTGATTCTCTGAGATGCTTCGGGATATCCTGATGTATTTGGGAAGATAAAGGTGGCGCCTCCTGCAGACAATTAGCATAACCAGAACAGGCCTTTACTTTTTATGAAACTTTAAAATAAGCTATTATTGCATGTCATGTCACAAGCTCCTTATTACTATATGTTATAAAAACATAAACCACTAGTAGCTAATTTGAGTAATTTTAGGTTGAAGTATGGGAGGAACAAAGTCACTAATTATAATCCTTATATAAGTCTGAATTACAAGTTTAGGGCATTTTTGTCATACGTATAGCAGACCTTGCATCAAAAAAGTTCTTTTTGTTTTGGATAGAGTGGTGAAGGTTAGAAATATTTCCCTGTTGCGGTGACAACAGTTTACCTGACAGAAAATCAGGGAAAGTCTCCAACAGCAACACAAACAGAAATAAAAATGCAAATTGGAGGTTGTGAGTAACCAGTGCAATATAGTTCAGAATTATTACTACGATAAATGAGTCATTAGTGTTCTTACTTAAAGGTGGTGTTGTGAAGGGGTAAGGGGAAGGTTGGTCGGCAGGGGTGGGTTGAGTGTTGCATATAGATGGGATAAGGGTTGAGAATGATAGCGAGGTTGTCTAGATGAGTTTTACCACATAGAAAGTGATGGAAAAACTTAAACAAGGTCAGATACCGAACAAACAACTCAATGGGGCTGTACTCTAATAAAAATAAAAATCACATTTATTTCTGTCTGGGTTGTTATCGGAGAGTTCCCTTCACTTCCTGGCTGGTAAAATGGTGTCAGCAGGCCAGGAAGTAAACGGTAAATTTCTCTAATGAAGCCCTAGGTAGCATCAAAAACTTTGACAGGGGTTATAACTCTTCCCAGTTCTATCCAAAACTAAAACGTTCTGGCTGGACATACACTTTATTAAAGTGGTAGTAATTTCCGATTTGTAAATTGTAAGCATATATTAAGGCCATCGCGGCTCATCCATTCAATTAGCCAAAGCACATGAATCTGGTGTTCTGTCAAAAGAGCCAGCTCGTCAAAGTCTCCAATTATGTCACTTCTGGTGACTCTCCAGCAGCAATACTTGCAGAGTTCGAAGACTAAGCGAACATGTAGTTTGTGAAACGCGTCAACCTTTTTGCCTGTACTGTTGTGGATGTTCACTATTTTGTCTGCCTTTTGGAATATTTTCTTGAAAATCTACTAAATAAATTTCACATCTTCTCAAGTTTCAGAGTGCGGTTACATCTTTGGCTTTCCTTGAAGACTTGGCTGTTTCACATTACACCTGCAGTATATACACTACGATAGACGACGAGTTGGCTGTTTTGACAGATCACCGGCTAAGGAGTAAAAAAAAGTTGTTGCTGACTTGGAGGCGGTCATGTTGTTGATTACTAGTGGGCGAACTAACAATGTCTCACATTATATCCTGTACCATACTGTATAGGCTGCCGATGTTCTATGAAAACAGGCAAGTCATCAAAATCTGCAATTACTGCTGCTGGAGAGTCACCGGAAGTGACGTGATTGGAGATTTTGACGACTTGGCTGTTTTAACAGAACGTCACAAGTAAGACTGGGTGAAGATGGAAGCGCCGGCAGCAGTGACAGCATGCTGCTGGAGGGCTTGATGGGTAAGTCTGACATAATGTGCTAGTATACGGTATACTAGCACATTATGGTATTAACCAGCAGGGGGACAGGATTTTTTTTTATAGACTTTACTACCGCTTTAATAGTGAAATAAAATAATATTGGAAAAGTTAGCAATTTGAGAAGTATTCATGCAATATAATTTACAACTATAATTTTTCTAAGCTAAGATCCACTCTAAATGTGTAATATAGCAAATCAATTTTCTTGTTCAGTCCAAAAGATCGTCAGAACCATCAGCGATGGGTGCATTACCTGTGTTTCTAGCATGCATTAATCGTGGTGAGTTTTGTAAGGCTTTATCAACATCATCTGAAGTCAAATGAGGAAGAGGAGCTACAAAACAAAACAAAGCAACACCAAATTGAGAAAAGGGGCAATTGAGAGGCTATAAAGTTTAATGGGTGTTTTGAATAAGCATTTTTTTCCTTTCCTTTTAATTAGTTTCCTTTTTAGAGATACTTATTTTAATTTAATTCTAATTGCATTTTATTTTTATTTAATGCTATTTTTATTTTTTAATTTGCATAGTTAAATTCAGAACAATTTACATTCAATCTAAGTGATGCTGTAATTAAAAAAATGGACAGAATAAAACAAAATTATAAAATAAAAAAATGTTCTTTGGGATCTATTATTAAGGCAGACCTTGTATGAAAATACAGAGGCCTCTAATTATGTAGCACCCACCCCAAATGCAAATGAAAAACTTTTTGAAAATTAAACGTTAGGAAACAGAAAGAAGAAAAACACGGAGACTTCTGGAAAGCTCACGTAGACACTTGTCTTCCCAAATCTCTTGAGAATGTACTCCTGCACAGTGCTGGAGCACCTTTATGCAAAATGTGGAATCCTCAGCTTTGCTAGGATCCCAGGATAAGGTCAAATGATGTCACTATATGAGTGCGCTGGAAGAGTCCAATGTATTTAGTTCTTTCCCTAAGTTTAAATTCTTATGCTTTCATTTGTGTCTTTTTTTTACACACCATAGCCCATATGAGTGCACTAGAAGGGTCTAATGTATTTTTTTTTAAGTTTAAAAAAATCATGCTTTTCATTTGTGTCTTTTTTTGGGAAAATTTCAATACAAATTCAATACAAATAAGCCCATTATATTTGAGTGGCTATAAACTGATCTTGGTTGATGTACTGTAAAAGATTACATGGTTCATGCAAGGTCCGCTTTAATATTTTTCTATTAACATTAGTAGCATTATCATACTGGTATTATCATTTTTATTTTATCATCATATAATTTAAATTGGTTTATTAATAATAAATATGATTTTTTTTATGTACAACTATCATGAGCAATAGAAATGTTATATATAAATAAAAAATAATATTTAAAGCCCAGCTCTAGACAAAACTTTTTTCTCTTATCATTGTCTGTTGATTTTTTTCTTACTTCCTGTTTGATCAATGGGATAGGAAGTAATGAGAATACCTCTAATATAGACACAGGAAGCAATTACAAAAGCTGTTTTTTTTTTATTTTTTAATTTGGAGACGGATAGGAGCGTATGCTATTTTCTTTAATTTTGCTGCCTAGCCCCTGCATGGGTGACTGTCCTTCATGTTGCTAACTAGGATAAGAAGTGGGGAAAATCTAGAAAGCAGGAAAAACCTAACAGAGGTACTAACCCTTCTGTACTTCATCTAAAGGTTAAAAAAAATATGTCAGTTAGACTTTAAATACAAATCTATTAGTGATATATAGCATTAAAATCTATAAGTAATACCTTTTATTAGTGCCTAGATTTTTTTTAAGATCCCATTTACACTATTGCAGTTGGTCTAAAGCGGTGGTCTCCAAACTACGGCCCTTTACTTGCCTTTAGTCGGCCCTTGGGGCACTATTCCTCCTACTGACACCAACAAGGGGGGCATAATTGTTGCCACTGACACCAACAATGGAAGGCTAAACCTCCCACTGATACCAATGATAGGCACCCTTAAACTCACAGAGAACAATGATGGGTATTATTCCTCCCACTGACACAAATGATGGGCACTATTCCTCCCACTGACACAAATGATTGGGTACTATGCCTCCAAATGACACAAATGTTAGGGCACTATTCCTCCTGCTGACACCAATGATGGGGCACTATTCCTCCCACTGACACCAATGATGGGGCACTATTCCTTTCACTGACACCAATGATGGGGCACTATTCCTTCCACTGACACCAATGATGGGGCACTATTCCTCACACTGGCACCAATGATGGGACACTATTCCTTTCACTGACACCAATGATGGGGCACTATTCCTTCCACTGACACCAATGATTGGGCACTATTCCTTCGACTAACACCAATGATGGGGCACTATTCCTTCCACTGACACCAACAATGGGACACTATTCCTCCCACTGACACTAATGATGGGGCACTATTCCTCCCACTAAAAATTTGTCATTGTTTACTCCCACTGTCCCTAGGACATTTTCTACTCCCACCAACCACAGTCTGGAGGGCAGTAAACTGGCCCTTTGTTTAGAAAGTTTGGAGACCCCTGGTCTAAAGCATTGCATTAATGCATGCACTTTAACTAGAATTATGCCATGAGTCCCTTTAAGGCAGCTATTTCATTACATTTGTTTTTAATGCTACATATATATGTATATAGTTCAACTAAAAATGATACAGAGCTGGAATCTCTACCACAAAAATAGTAAAAATGGAACTATGAGAAAAAATTAATTATATTAAATTTAGTACAAATTAACCCATTTCATTTAATAGGCTATAATTTGATTATGTTTACTGTAAAAAATTACCTGGTTAATCAGTCTTTGGTATATGCATTGATTTTTGTATGCAGATCCTCGACCATTTAAAAGTAAAAAAGAAATAAAGATGGTAGCAAATAGTGTGGTAGATACAAATCTAAAATTTGCATGTCTTAGAAAATAAAAATTAGAGAAATTGGAAATAATTAATTTGCATGAAATCAGCATGCACAAATACAAACGTAATGTTAAGGATTTATAAAGAGAATATACATAAAATTATAATGGTCATAAGTACAAATAGTCATTTATTACTGGAAAATAAAAAATGAAAACGGATTGGCATACTTTCTCTGAGGTAGTGGAGATGTGAGAGCAAGATCTCTGCGTTGTAGCTGGCCGTTAGTCTGTGGAAATCCTCTTTGGTCATTTTGCATAGTTCTTTCCCATCAATATTTTGGAAAAGCATGACATCAACATCTGGTAGTCCATATTCTTTAATTGCCCACTCCAACCACTGTCGCACATGGTCCGTGCTCCATAATGTTGGATCTAAAATTCAGTAAGAGGTCAAATATTATTACACCACTATTATTTAAAAGCCTTTGAACTTTTCAACATCATGGCAGAATTGTAAAAATGTTAAGAGTTTTACAAAAAGAAGAACCTGTTGATTTGCCAATAATGGACTTGGCTCTTAAGCCTTGTTATGGACTGACAACGCATAGGACTTTTGTGGACTAAGTGTTGTCAGCCCTGCTGTTGTTCTTTGCTACTACTCAACCACTCCTCGTCTCAGATGTCTACAACATAAGTGCTAATCATTCTGTGGTTCAAGATAAGAACTAGGAACAACACAGGTAGCATGCAGAAGAAACAGGATGGCTTTGGATTTCTGACAAGGTTAACAGGTTTTTGTACTCATCAAACAGATATATATAACAAATGTTTCCAATGGAATATTTTGAGAAGAACTCCAGGAAATGTAAAAATCATCCCTTGCTGCACCCGCACTGCAAGGGTTAGCTACTCATTTATGTGTAAGAGGGCCTTGGTGAAGGACTTAGTTACTTGATCCTCTACTCCTGCTGGCTTCTTTGCTCTACTAGATTGATCCCTGTCCCTGTGCTCTGGAGTTCTAAGGTCCTCAAGACAGATACAGAGACCACAGCCTTGCATCGGGTATAAGGACACTGAGGAACAGTCCATCCAACAATGGAGCATGGGGGAGTGCACCTTTAGAGGGATCGGACAAGTAAAACTGATTTTCTCATCATCTAGACAGGAGTTAACTCTTGCAATTTGGGTGCAGGTCTAGGCGTTTATAGGTCTCCTGGAGTTGGACTTTAACAGACCAAAGGGAGCAAAGTACAAGCCTGTATATATTCCTTTATTACTAGGCCATTTTTCAGGTTTTTTTGCTTTGATACTTTTAGGCCTGATGCACACTGAGGCTGATAATCGGACGTTCAGGGGCATTTCAATGTTTTTTGCAGCTGCCCCTGAACTCATTTAATGTTATCTTAACAGTACATTTACACAGGGTTGGTCGTTTCCAGGCAGTTGAATTTAGAGGCTTATTTTGGAACGCAAACAAATGGGTTCAGACGCAAGTTCAGAAGCATTTTAAACGGCAAATAGCTTGTAAACGCCATTAAATGTGCCTAAAGGCGGTCTAGGAGCATTTCATTTACAGGCGCTTCCATTTAAAATAAACGCTCCTAGACGCGAATGCGGCAAAACGCCGCTAAACGTGGCATGCAAAACACCCCAAAATGGGCGATTTAGACGCTGGCTTCTAGCTGCCAAAAAATCTTTCAGAGGAGGTTGAAAAGGCGCCCCTTGTGCATTAAGCCTAACTGATAATTACTCTGTCATGCAACACTGTACCCAAATAAATTGTATACTGTTTTTTTGAGACAGATAGAGCTTTCTTTTGGTGGCATTTAATAGGTAAAAATACACCAAAGACTAAAAAAAAACCTTTGCTTACTTCCTGTTAAAACAAAAATGTCTGGACAGTGAAAAAAAACCCAAATTACCCTTTTTTATAGTAAATATCCCAATGTGATATCATTTCTTGCTGGAAATTAAAAACCATGCTGGTATTGAGGGGTTAAAAGGGGAGTTTGGAAATGGTGGCTAGATATAGTGAATACAGGTCATATACAGAGGAAATAAAGGAATTAATCTACTGGTGCATACAATGGGAAAATGGAGATGAAGAGGTTAATGTACAGATGTGTGCACACGTCACATACAGAGAAAGTGTCGAGAACAGATCTGTAGGAGAAGTGGGGGTCAAAGGATTAAACGTTGCTTGAATATGTTACTGTTGTGATCTCTACAGCTCTCAGGATGAGTAATTCATCCATTAGTTCCTGTATCCTTCACTTCCTCTTATGTAAACACCCACTGTTTTCATCATGGTCTCCCTATGGCCAATCATAGCAACCGGAAAGGCACAGAGCCACTCCAATCATCTCTGTACATGGTGCCTGTGAATGGAGCCATCCAAGGACAGCTTGGTTTACAGAAGGAACTGCCACCCGAAAGTGTTTTATCCTCTTGTGTTTTTAAATTATACTGGATAATTAACTATCTACCACTTTGCTGTTTTTAAACGTGTGGCAGTAAAAAAGTGGTTAAAGTTGCAAAAATGAAAGCAGAACTATGCTGTGAAATGAAAAAATGGTGAGCAGGCAGGTTTTTGCTGCAGAAAAAATATACTATGTTTATTCTGCAATAAAACCTTCTTATCTGCTGTTTGCAATCTTTAGAATATACATTCTCGGAATGCCTCAGATACTGAATAAGGGAATAAATGTGCAAGAGATTTGTCCTCCCAGCGAATTAAGATGGCCGTAGATTCTGAACTCAGAAAAAGACTGTAAGGTAAACCAAATTCCCTGCACCAAGGTACCAGTGCAGACCTATACTTGTTCTCATGTGCAAGCGCATTGCACACATGCTTGTACTTCTAAGCAAAGGGACAATGTTAGATGTACTATTCTGTGCACAGCAATTAGAGCCGCTCTGTGCCTTTAGACTCTCTGTCTCCACCTTCAGGAGTGTTGGGCAGGAAGCACAAGAGAGGCCCCCACAACAATCCAGTCTTCGCCAAGTACATGATAAAGACGGGGCAAAGATGCCAGATAGGGAGGGAGGGGAGGTGAGTGTGATTCTGCTTTTAGCATTAAATAGCAGCTGTACCAGTAAAGAAGATAGTAAATACTTACCTCTTCTGATGCCTGCCTCCACTGAATACTGCTTCGGTGAAGTAAAATTAGAGCCTAAAGTCTCTGCTGAAACTCAACCCTCCTAAAGCATTGATCTGCTGTGTTCTACACAGCACTCCATAGTTCTTACCCCTACATCACTTCAGGACACAGTAGTGGCGCAATGACTAGTGGAAGGAACCACTGAGTGCAGTAGGGGACACAGAAGATCTATACTCCCAGAAGTATTGTTATTCAAAGAAACATCAGGCTAATTATCATCTCATTTTTTTGACTGGGTCAATTTTAAAGTTAGTCTCTTCAGAAGGATGTCAACATTTTTGTTCAAGCATCTACTTCCTATACTGACGGTCTTAGAAATGGCATATGCGTCATTTAAATTCTTCAGGCTCTCATTTTGTGACTTGCTACAAAGTTACACTGTTGCAATTTGATAACCGAGGAAGAGGAGACTGAGGAAATGCTTTCTCCTGCCTGCAGAAGACTAAGAATATCATCTCAGCCTAGGCAAAGACACGTAATTGAAACCAAAATTTTTATTGTGAAAAGGCAGAGTTAGTTTGTAAAATTGTACAATTACTATAGCATATTGGTATTCTATAATATATCACAAATTTATTCACCAAAAGTTACTGAAAAGTTTCCTTTAAGGTAGATATCTATAGATGTGTAAGTTGAATAGCAGGCTTCTGGAAAGGTGACTTAGTTTGGAGTGTCAAGGTGGACATCCCGTGTAAAGATCACGATGGCAGGCTTACAAAATTATTGTGATAATATGAATCCTGTATGGGGGAACCAAACATGGGCCCATTAGTTGGAGGGGCTGCATAGTCTTCTGGAAAGGTGAATTAGATTGGGATGTCAAGGTGGATCCCCTGCATAGAGGTCATAAGGGTAGGCTTGTGGACGTAGGGTGAGAACTGGGGAAACAAAGATGGGGCTACTGATTGGTGTGGCTGGATAGGCCCCTGGTTGGGGAGATGGCAGAATTGGAGTAAGATGGTAGGGAGGTCAGGATGGGCCTTGTGATGAGAGGGTATCTAATGGGAGCTCTTAGTACGAGGCATGGACCTCAAAAGAGCCCAAGGGTAGTGTTTCCTCCCATTAAACTGCGTAAATTGTAAATCACAGTATTTTGCTAAAACTCCTACTAGAAAAAACTACTGCAACTATGTGTACTTGGTACTGCTCAAACTTAATTCCCCATCTGCCAGAGTTCCTGATATTTGCTCTGCTGCCTTGAAATGATTAACACAACGTATTTACACAGCCTTAAAACTTTAAAGACAGTCTGGACAATTAGCTTTTCAGGAAAGTATGCGCTTGGCTTTGTAGGTTATTTCTTACTATGCTGACCAAGCACATTGACTCCGTCAAGTACTGAAAGTTAAAAACACCTGGATGTCAGACCACTAAGCACATAGAAACATTCAGAATATTTATAACAAAATGTCCAGTTTTCAGTAATAGAATAACAAATACTGCTAATGGGCCGCTGAAAAACATTTCACACTTTTGTGTCATAATACTGGAATCTTCATAAGTTTACTCTATTCCCTTTGTGGTGCTGCAGTACAATTAACCTTTGTGATAGACTTAATTTACTGGGCTGCTCATTGGCCATAATTTACTGTACAAACGCTGAAGCCAATAGGACGTGCCAACATCCTGCGCAGTAAGGGACAACAAATATTAATTGCATTAACATAAACATTTTTATATTCCAAAGCAGCCTTTCTGAACCTTTTTACCCCAGAGGAACCCATAAAAGAATTTTAAGGTCCTGGGGAACCCCTGCTAAAACAAATTCATTGTATGTCACTAGGAAAATGCCCCTTACATTGGTGGTCAATGGGATGAATATCCCCTTACAGTGGTGGTCAGTATGCTACCCTTACAGACAGCTAGAAAGATTATTGGTGGTTTGCAGCTGGCTCTTCCAAGTGGTTTTGGCCCTGGAACCATGCAGGCACCATTAAATGGGAACCACACCTCAAGGAACCCTTTGCAACCTTTGAAGGAACTCTATAGTTCCAAAGAACCCTGGTTGAGAACAGCTGTTCTAAGTAGTATGTAAAGTCAACACTGTTTTATGTTTTGGATTGCGAAGATAAGGGTTAACTTATTTTGTTTTGCTGCCACCAAGATTTTCCTTTACTTCCTGTCCTGGGGTCAATACCAGAAATGTGAGGCAATGTCACCAAAATGAAACTCCAAAAGAGTTGTCACTGCAACAGGTGGCCCCATTGGAAGATTTTCCCTCACCTCTTGTTCTGGTGACAAGTCTACATTTTTGGATTATCACTTTCTCTCTTTGTGACAATGGTCACCAGGACAAAGAGAACATTTTAAATCTCCCCAGTGGGGACACAGACAGCAACATAAACATAAACTTCCCCCAGTCAATCCAAGATTTAAAAAATTGCCTTTACTATAATACTATAAATATCAAGAAATTTAAGAAGAGGTTGGACAACTTTATAAGTAAAGAATTCGTCATTCTGAGTTTTATGTTTCAGGCTTTGGGAGGAGGTGAGGCATTGACCACAGGTAGATAGAATTGCAGACTCAGTAAATTAGGTCTTTTTTTTTTTATCCCAAATCAGATTTTGCTAAACAGGACATATCAAAAAATTGACTGCACATTTAAAGAAAATAAAAATGATGGGTTGGCATTGGATATTAAATGGTTTGATAAAAAGTTCTCCTTTTGTTTTGCATATCATCATTAAAGTGGGTCTTTCATTACAATGCAAGGTCATCATATAATATCCTCTTTAAAAATCACCTAGTAGTACCAAATGTACCTGTAATAAAGTCCTATTTATTTCTACCTTACCTCTAGTTTCCGCAACGCTGGGCATGATGTCACCTTTTTTCTGGGAAGATTCTGTAAGGAATGCTAAGCAGTAGAAACCTCAGGGGAAGACACTCAATCCATTGCAAGAGTGGCCTCTTGCAAGATTTTGGCTGATTTGTATTCCCCAGGATGTAGCCAGAAGGAATGTGATGTCATCCTTTCCTATGTACCGCAGGTGGAAGATGGGGTACAGAAGAGAGAAAACTTTTCGCTCTACAGGTACATTTTGGAAGTACTAGCATTAGGTGATTTTTAAAGGGTGAGGGGGCTCAGACAGTATAAGTAGGCCTTTGAATTTTTCTGCAATATCTGCTTTAAGAAACTCTTACAGTTAGCAACTGAATCCTGAATTTGACAGATTTCTAAGATGGTCTATGTTTATAGAGTCTCCAAGGCCAATCTGCTGTGTGTTGAAAGACTGTTAAAAACAAAACACATTCATATTCTTTGTTTCTGATTAGGAAGAATCTCTTTGAACTCAGAAGGGGATTTTTGCTCTTTCTGCAATGTTTGCTATTAATAAAACAACTTTTGTGATTCATTATCATAGCAAATACTCAGCCTAATCAAGTTGGGCTGCCACCCTAAATGCCCCTGTGTGCTTATAAAAACGTTCCTTTTTTTTCTGTGCGGCCAGGTCTTTTCTGTCCTGTATTCCTGATGTAATATGGCGGGTTCATCATAAGAAATGTGGGAATTACTTTCTGAGCTTACAATTCCTCCTCTATAACGTCTCAGCTCCAGTTCCCAACACATTCTGCCATACTTAGCAAGAGCCTTACCACTCGGTAATCTGCTGATTTAAAGCGGTAGTAAACCCATGCATTTAACAGGTTAAAAACCAGTCATATTTCCGGCATGCGCCGGAAATGTAACACTCCCATTGGCTGTGCTCTAAACCAAACTGTCAAACCATCCAATGGCTGGTGTCATAGCTGATCACGTGTGCAGCAACATGGCAGTTGTAGATGAAACAGAGGCCAAGATGGCAGCTTCCTTGGTTGAAAATGATAGGAGGGTTTACTACCACTTTAAGCAAGGCTATCCATTCCAGCTATGTGAGTTACCACTTAAGTCCCTAGGCCCTTTGGTACTTGTTGTGCAGCCCTCAGACCTCAGCAGGAGGTCTTCTATGTCTCTAATCACTCCTGTAGTATATGCAAAGTCTATAGCTATCTATTGTCTCCTACTTAGTAACTTGCTAGCTTGCTATTATAGCAAGCTATACTGGGTCTATAGCCATTGGGACAGTTCTGATTTTGAAATCAAAGATACTTCCCTTTCCTCTTTATTGTACCAATGGAAATACTTTCAACATTATACGTTGATTGTATTGTGTGAGGAATCTGTGTGAATTGTAAGCCTGATTAATTTTTTTTATCAAATGGTTTACCATCAGCTTAATCCAGTGGTTCTCAACTCCGGTCCTCGGGACCCCCCAACAGGCCAGGTTTGCAGGATAACTGAAATACATCACAGATGATATCATTTGCTGCTCAGTGATTGCAGTGTTCTAGTCTGCATCTCCCCAAGGTAATACTTAAATCTGGCCTGTTGGTGGGTCCCGAGGACCGGAGTTGAGAACCACTGGCTTAATCCCAAACTGTAGCCCTGACTCAAACCTACAGTCAAATCTATTGCTGTATGTGGCTGGAGATTTTCTCTCACATCCTGTTCAGGTGAAAGTTGTCACCGGGACCGGAAATGAAGAAAAATGTTTCAAAGAAGGCCACAGACAGCAATCTTTTCCTATTATACTCAAGACTACATAATAAACATATTGGCTGGGGTTTCGTCTTTCATTACCTCAGCATAACATTTCAACCAGCATAATTCTAAAGGCAATTTTACTTTTATGTTGGCAATTTCAAAAACCTATGGTGACAAAAATCTATTTTCCAAGAAATCTGCACCGACACCCACACTGACGTGTTCTTACCTGCAGGAACAATAACTCTCCTTTCGTTGGTTGTCATATTGGGAGGTGGAATGTGTTTTTCCTCAATGTAGCTGCCATAATTCATTCCAATATTTTCCGATCCGCTGCTCAATTTACCACCTTTGGAAAGGCTGCAGTCATCTGGGGAATTCCTAAAAAAAATACATATTTTTTTAAAAAGCAATATATATTAAAGAATGGATGTTCCATACAAGTGGAAGTAAGGAAAAGTAGTAGAAGTTTATAGATTCTAGACAGATAGATTTATTCCAAATGGTAATAATCCAGAAACATACTGGTAGGTAAGCCTACCTCCCCCCAAAAATAACAGTCAGCATCATTCTCTCTTACACCCCCTCCCCTTCCTGCCCTCCATTCCCTCGTCTATTACACAATCACGTTTTTTTTTTTTTATGAAACCAGTACCTTTTTTTGGTGGTACTCATTACTACTTCCTTCTTTGTTACCTATTTAAAAATGATGTAACCTCAACCCCCCTGCATTCCCCTCTGCAGTCTCCTAGGATCCACGTCACACATCCTAGAAGGCAACATAACATTTCTCTCTACAGTATGTGATATTGCGCAGTAGGGGACCGGCTGTGAGTGACAGCCAGCTCCTGAATAAAAGATGGCAGCATGGATAATCAGCAGCCCTATGAATAATCAGGTGCATTAAAAATAGCACAGGACTTCATGGTCTGATAAGTGTGTGTAGTTCTGAAGTTCTTGTAGCAGCTGACTTTTAGGTATCCCTTAGCTGGGTGAAATTCCTCTTTAAAGAAAGCTTTATCTCAGAAGCTATGTCCCCTTTAATCAACTAGGCAAGGATTAAGGAAGGGGAGAAGAAGTATGAAAGTCACCTATTAACTATTAATCATGATTCTTTTCTCTGGTCATCTGATACCCAAGGCAGGAGCCTATGGTCTGTGGATATTCAGAGGGCCTAGCTACAACCTTTATGCCCTTGTAGACCAGGGGACAGTGCAGCTAGTCAAAATTATGTCTTCACAATTTTGTAAGTAGTTGAAATTTGAGGAGGAGACTGCCAGCACCGATAATGCAAATTATATATGGATGAGGGGAGGAGGGCAAAGCTGCTACATTGCTTACAGCATCATTCTTCATCAATCTACTTCTGGTTGGCTCGCACAATGCAGGGCAGTTACATGTCACATGACCCAGAACGCAAATGCAGTGGAATGTTCTTATTATATCTTCTAGGGTTATTTTACTGTATATATTATCCCTCACTATATTATGTCTACCTTATAGTTTAAAGCTGATTCTACTTAAAGTGGTTGTACAAGGAGAATTTTTAAGAATGTTATGGGAATTTTAGACTAAGGTAAGGAATGATATGAATGGTTTTATGCACTCTGTAATACACTAGGTCATGAATCATCATCATTTATACCCGCTTAACAGATGGCTGAAATATAAGCAGTTAAAACATAGAATGAAAGAACCTGTTGATGCCTCCTACAGAAAAGTAGGACCCTCTCTTGAGCTCAGTAAAAGTCATGTGACATCTTGCCAGTGGCACATATATCGTGGTGGGCTGCCTCTTTACTTAACGGACATCATATACTTCCTGTCTGCAATGCTGCAGAAAAAAGGAATTATTTTACTGGTGCATTTATTGCAGCACCAGAATTCCTAGTGTGACATGACCAGGGCCGGTACAAGGCAGGGGCTGATGCCTTGGGTGCTAACATTTTTGGAGGAGGGGGGGCGCCATCAGGGGGGACAGCCCATAAGTCTGTCTCCAGGTTGCTTTTGCTGCTGTTCGGCAAGGAAGGAGGGGGGGGGGGGTGAGCGGCGGAGGCAGAGAGAAGACTGAGCGCCGCAATCTACAAAGCTGTAGCACTAAAACAAGAACAAATCTTTCCCCGGCCAAGCGGACTCTTTCTTCATTTTCGGGTGCATAATAATCTCCTGTCATTTGCGACAAGTACATGTAGTTCCAGCCTCTTCTACATCAATCCGCCGGGCAGACCGGAAATACATGTACGTGTCGCAAATGACAGGAGATTACTATGTGGCAGCACCCGAAAATGAAGAAAGAGTCCGCTCGGCTGGAGAAAGTTTTGTTCTTTCTGAGGGGTTTCTCTGACTGGGATTGCCAACCCCCAGAACCAGTAGCCAGCCCCCAGGGCCAGCAGCCAGCCGCCAGGACCAGTAGACAGCCCCCAAAACCAGCAGCCAACCCCCAGGACCAGCAGCCAGGCCCCAAGGCCCAGCAGCCAGATCCCAGAACCCTAGCAGCCAGACCCTTGGCCCCAGGAGCAAGGCCCTAGGACCAACAGCCTGGCCCCAGCAGCCTAACCACAGGCCCCATCAGCTAGGCCCCATGACCAGTAGCCAGCCCCCAGGACCGGTAGCCAGACCCCAAAACCAGCAGCCAGACCCCAGCAGCCAGATCCCAGGACCAGCAGCCTGACCCTAGCAGCCAGATCCCAGGACCAGCAGCCAGACTCCAGGCCCCAGCAGCCAGCCCCCAGGACCAGCAGCCAGGCCCAAGCACCCAGCAGCCAGACCGCCGGCCCTAGCAGCCAGACTCTGGGTCCCAACAGCCAGACCCTAGGAACAGCAGCCAGGCTCCAGCAGCCAGAGCTTAGCAGCCAGACCCCAAGCGCCAGACCCATGGCTCCAACAGCATGGCCCCAGGACCAGCAGCCAGACCCCGGGCCACAGCAGCCAAACCCCAAGACCAGCAACCTGGCCCCAGCAGCCAGACTCCAGGACTAGCAGCCCAGCCCTAGCAGCCAGGCCCAAGCAGCCTAACCCCAAGCCCCAGTAGCTAGACCCCATGACCAGCAGCCAGACCACAGGACCAGCATCCCAGCCTCAGAAGCCAGGACCCAGCCCAAAATGCCAGGTCCCAGGACCAGCAGCCAGGAATCAGGACCAGCAGCCAGCCCCAGCAGGACCAGCAGCTACTTCCAGTACCCATTATGTAAGGTAAGTGAAGTCTTCTAGGACTGGGTCTGGGCGTCAAAGTGCTATTAATATAATATTGTTTATTTTTACTATTGTTCAGTGACACTCTAATGTAGTCTCTCATGGGGCCTCAAAGAGACTCCTTCTATCAGAGACTCTCTAATGGTAACAGAGAGGGCCTCTGTTAGATAGACCCACCTCCAGGTCCCATTAGACTCCGTTGTAGTCTCAAATGGGGCCTGGTGGGGACTCTTTCTGACATAGACCCTCAAATGGACACAAAGAGGATCTCTGTTAGAGAGACCCTCTCCAGGATCCATTAGACCCCATTATAGTCTCTAATGGGGCATGGTGGAGGCTCTAACAGACTCTCTAATGGACACCAAGAGGGCCTTTGTTAGAGATACTCCTCCTCCAGGTCCCATTAGACCCCATTGTAGTCTCTAATGGGGCCTGGTGGGGTCTCTTTCTAACAGACTCTCTAACAGAGGCCCTCTCTGTGTTCATTAGAGAGACCCCCTCCAGTTCCCATTAGAGTACTCTGCTTCTTTGTTTAATGTTAAGAGATTGTGGGAGGATCTCAGGGTATCGAAGACTCCTTAGGAGAGGGGAGGGGTTAGTAAGACCACTCCCATGTGGGGCGCCGGTGCAGTTTGCTATCTTCGGCCCGGGCACCAAATGACCTTGTCCCGGTTCTGGACATGACCCTTAGGGGTTGATTTACTGGAGAGTGCAAAACTGGGTGCAGCTCTGCATAGAAGCCCTTTAGCTTTAAGTGTTTTTTTTTTTGGTCAAAGCTTAATTGAATAAAGTGAAGTTAGAAGCTGATTGGCTACCATGCACAGCTTCACCAGATTTTACACTCCCCAGTCTAAGTAAATCAACCCCTCAGTGTCTGCAGAGAATCCACTTTAAATAGAATAGTCAGAAACATTTTACTTTTAGAAAACTCAGTATACTGTGTGTCCATTGGATGTAAGTCAAGACAAGCTTATTTATGTAGAGAGCTGTACATTTATGACTTTTCATGTCTTTAGATTTTGTAGATCAAGTAACATGATGGCGCAGGCAGGCGGGAATTTTCTTTCTTTTAAGCAAAATATTTTCCTTGGTGTCATTTCATATAAAGCGTCGTGGTGGGTTTTGGGGCCTTTTAATGAAGGTTACATTAGTAGCTCTCCTACCAAGCGTCCATAAACTGACAGTCCCTGGGATATGTGGAGAAACACGAAACACTATTTAAACTGGATGGTATGTTTTAATGAATAATAGATTCAAACATTTCAAAAACCATTATAAAAAGTAGTATAAGCACCTGAATGTGTCATATTGGAATCCTGCCCATACAGACCAGCGTCTGCTTTTTGACCCCTACCACTCACTGGAACAGAAACTGGGTGTTATGAAAACTTTGTTACACTTGGATTAGATGGTAACAACTAGGGATGGGCCGAACACCCCCCTGTTCAATTCGCACCAGAACTTGCGAACAGGCAATAAGTTTGTGCAAACATGCACACCCTATTAAAGTCTATGGGACACGAACATGAAAAATCAAAAGTGCTCATTTTAAAGGCTTATATGCAAGTTATTGCCATAAAAAGTGTATTGGGACCTGGGTCCTGCCCTAGGGGACATGTATCAATGCAAACAAAAAGTTTTTAAATCAATAGTTTTTTAGTAATGTTTAAAGTAAAAAAATAACTTTTAAATATCATGCCTGGGGGGTCCCCTTAGCATCTGTGTGATGTTTAGAACAGTGCCCCCTCAAAATGATATCTGTAAAGGAAAAATTGTCATTTAAAAATGCTTGTGGCTGTAATGTATTGCCGGGAAGATAAAAATCACTGAAAAAACTTTGCGTGGGGGTTCCCCCCAGTCCATATGGGGCCCTAGGCCCTACTGGTCTGGTATGGATTTTAAGGAAAACCCTGTGCCAAAATTTAAAAAAAAATGGCCTGGGGTCCCCCCAAAATCCATACCAGACCCTGGAGGGGGGGGACAAGCGAGCATCCCCCCAAACCACACCAGGCCACATGCCCTCAACATGGGGAGGGTGCTTTGGGGTCCCCCTTAAGCACCTTGTCCCCATGTTGATGGGGAGAAGGACCTCTTCCCCACAACCCTGGCCGGTGGTTGTGGGGGTCTGTGGGCGGGGGTTTATCAGAATCTGGAAGATCTCGACCCCCCCCGCATTCACCAAAAAAAGGAGTGTAGTAGTGTTGCAAAAAACAGTAGACAGTTTTTGACAAGTCCTTTATTAAAAATGTCTTCCTCTGATCTTCCTCCATCTTCTTCCCGCTTCTTCTTCTGGTCTTCTGCTTCTTCTTGTCGTCTTCCTCCGCTTCTTCCTTCCTCTTGTTGTCTTCTTTTTTCTCCATCTGCTGTGCCGTCCGGAGGTGACTCCCAGAATGGGAGGTCTTCAGTTTGACAATTATATTATATGTAAGGACGGGGCCACCCAGTGACGTAAACGGGTGACTCCACCCCCTCTGACGGCATGGCAGAGAAAGAAGAAGAAGGCAGCGAGAGGAAAGGAAGAAGCGGAGGAAGACCGAAAGAAGAAGCAGAAGACCAGAAGAAGAAGCGGGGAAGAAGATGGAGGAAGATCGGAGGAAGAAAGAAAAAGAAGACAATTTAATAAAGGACTTGTCAAAAACTGTCTACTGTTTTTTGTAACGCTACTACACTCCATTTTTGGTGAATGGGTACAATGTACCCCATACTGATTCATATAGGGGGGGCTGGGATCTGGGGGCTCCCTTATTAAAGGGGGCTTCCAGATTCCGATAAGCCCCCGTCCGCAGACCCCCACAACCACCGCCCAGGGTTGTGGGGAGGAGGGCCTTGACCTCATCAACATGGGGACAAGGTGCTTTGGGGGACCTCAAAGCACCCTCCCCATGTTGAGGACATGTGGCCTGGTACTGTTCAGAGGGAGGGTGTTTGCCCACTCCCCCCCCCTGTCCTGCCAGGTTGCGTGCTCGAATAAGGGTCTGGTATGGCTTTTGGAGGGACCCCCATGCTATTTTTTTTAAATTTGGCACAGGGTTCCCCTTAAAACCCATATCAGACCCAAAGGGCCTGGTTTGGATTTTGGGGGGGACCCCATGCCTTTTTTTTCCTAATTCTGTCATAGAGTTCCCCTTACCCACTTCAATACACTGTGTTATATATACTACACTGACTGCACCATATAGTCTGAACTGTATTACATATACTACAGGGACTGCGCTCTATGAAATTGTAATGACATGACCCAGTCAAACAGGTGCATAAAAAATGGGTCTTGAGTGTTGGTGGTGCCAGAACACTGTAACCCCTCACAGTTACTCTTGTTGGGCACAGGAACAGGCCCTGCTGTTGAAAATATTTTTAAAAATTGTAATGAGATGACCCAGTCAAATAGGTGCAGAAAAATTGGGCCTTGGGTGTTAGTGGTGGTGCCAGAACACTGTAACCCCTCACAGTTACTCTTGTTGGGCGCAGGAATAGGCCCTGCTGTTCAAAATTATTTTAAAAATTGTAATGACATGGCCCAGTCAAACAGGTGCAGAAAAATTGGGCCTTGGGTGTTGGTGGTGTCCTAAACCCAAAATATTGTTGGAAGCTAGCATCATCAAGATTCAAGAGGAATAGGATAGGCAGTCTTCAAGAGACCCCAGATGCCTAGCAAATTCAATCAGTTGCATCAGCATCGGGGCTAGATACAGTAGCTGCTGATCCAGGACTGATTCATTTTTATAAATGTGAGCCTATCAATGGAGTCTGTGGACAGGCACACTCTTTTATCCGTTACGAGCCCTCCAGCAGCACTGAATGTCCGTTCAGAAAGCACACTGGATGCAGGACAGGCCAGTAGCTCGATTGCATATTGAGAAAGTTCAGGCCAGTGGTCCATCCTCAAGACCCAGTAACTCAGTGGATGCTCAGTTGCAAAGGTCTCCAAGTCTGCCCTTGCCCCTAGATATTCCTGCACCATATAATGCAGTGGCTGGTGATGTTTGCTCAAACCTGCCCTGGGTGCTGAGGACTGAAGAATTGTTTAAAGGCATCGGTCAGCCAGCCACCTTCTCCGCTGCTGTTCCTCTGAAGCCTCAGAAACACGTTGTCCAGGACCAGGAAAAGGTAACCTCCCAGGGTCTGGAAAGGCGTTGCACAAACTTTTCTTCAAGGTATCCTGAAGATGTTTCATCCTCTGCTCCCTCTGCGCAGGCAGGATGAGCTCTGCAACTTTACCATTGTAACGTGGATCAAGAAGGGTTGCCAGCCAGTAATGATCCCTCTCCTTGATACCACGAACCCTTGGGTCTTTTCGCAGACTTTGCAGAATCAGAAAGCCCATGCAGCATAAGTTTGAGGCGGCATTAGAGTCCTCTGGGTCACTGAGGATGACATTGTCAGGATCAGGAACTACTTCCTCCCAGCCACGTACAACTCCTTTCTGGGGACTGAAAACCATCCCTTGAAGACTGCTGCATGTTATCCTCTACATCCATGCTGACACAATCTTCCTCCTTTTCTTCTTCCTGTATGTTTGGGAGCCCTGCAGGGATGCTATCTGCATAAAGGGGGCCTTGAGAGGAAAGGAAGTCCCCCTCTTCCTCCCGCTGTTCTGCCTCAAGTGCACTGTCTATGATTCCACGAAGCGCGTGCTCCAGCAGGAAGACTAGAGGGACAGTGTCACTGATGCATGCATTGTCACTGCTCACCATCCTTGTGGCCTCCTCAAACGGTGACAGGACAGTGCATGCATCCTTGATCAGAAGCCACTGGCGTGGCGAAAAGAAGCCAAGCTCCTCTGAGCCTGTCCTGGTGCCATACTCACACAGGTACTCATTGATGGCTGCTGTGTGTGCAGCCTCTGCAACATTGCCAATGTTGAGTTCCACCTGGTGGGCATGTTACAAATGAGGCGGTTGGTGGGCAGGTGGAATTCCCTCTGAATGTCAGCGAGCTGAGCACTGGCATTGTATGTCCACTGGAAATGACCACAGACTCTGGTAAGCCTGGGTACCTGGTCAAGAAATGCTGCACCACCAAATTCAGGACGTGTGCCAAACATAGAACATGTGTCAAGTGTCCCTGTCGGAGGGCAAAGAGAAGGTTGGCCAAGCTAGCATTTAGATGCTAAGCATGTGGATGGCTGGGGCAGTATTTCTTTTTATGATTCAGCAACTGGGGTAGGAAAATTTGCCTGCTGAATACAACTGGTGGTGTACTGCTAGCAGTTTGGCTGCAAGTACTTGTGGCACCCATTGCTATACCTTAATTCCTCTCAGTGCAGGTTTTTGAGAGCACTGGAGGTATAGCAGGGGTTGAGATCCCAGATGAGGAGCAAGGAGAAGGGTCTTTCAGGTGCTGTTGCCAATGGACTGCACGGCAGGTCGTCATATGTCTTGTCAAGACCAAGCGGCTGCTGTTCTGGTCATGCTTGATCCGCTTCAGACATAGTTTGCAAACAGCAACTGTGCGATCTGCTGCACATGTGTTGAAAGAAGCCCACACCAATGAACTTTTGGAAGTCAGCGGGGAGTCAGCAGCGCCCTGCACCTGTGGAGCTCTGTGGCGTGATGCAATAGGGTGGCTGTCCTTAAGCTGGCCCCTTTAGGACATCCTGCCTCGTTGGAGTTGTACCGCCTCCTCCTCACTTTTTTCCTCTCTTCTCTCAGGCACCCAAGTACAGTCAGTGTCCTCATCATCCCCTCCCTCCTCATCACTGGAGAAAACTTGGCAGTATGTAAGTTTCTTGTCCTTCTGTGGCACCCCCTCTCTCTAGGCTCACATTACTCCCTTCCTCAACCTGGGAATCAACATCAGAGCCTTCAAATTGCTGCACATCCTCCATCAGCATGTAACCGATACTATGGTCGAATAATTCTGGTGACTTTTCCGTGTATGATGGTGGGGCTACGGAAGGAGTAACTGTGGACAAGTATCCACAGGCGTGGGGGTAAGCCAGTCATCTCATATTCCCCATATATGTATAGTACTTTTTTGTACATTGATTTAGTGTTATTGTTACTTGATTTCTTGTAGAGATCTACCGATATCCGTGGCCTGACACCACAATAGCATCCATTGGGGAGAAATGTTTTTTGGTGACATTTTTACATTTTTATGCCTGTAATGATCAGGAAACTTTTATCTTGATGTATCAATAAAAACTTTGCTATATATCTTTTAAACAACAGTTGTAGTTCCACTTTATCCTTCAGTGGTGCCGTGATAGTCCAGCTTTTTCTTAAAAGCTTCTCTTTTTCTCTGGGTGCTGGCTGGGGACCGATTTCTCTTTGCAATGTTCAACATGGATGAGGCACCCCAATGGGGGTTTACATAAATCTTATCTTCTCTCAAGGTATTATCACAATCTGGACTGTGGATGACCACATCATCCAAATAGGCGGCTGCATAAGGGCGATGCAGCCTCAAGGTTTTGTCCATCATTCTCTGGAAGGATGCAGTGGCCCCATGCAGACCAAACGGCATTCGCTTGTACTGGAAGGACCCCTCAGGGGTAGAAAAGGCCATTTTTTCTTTTGCCAACTCCATTAAAGGGATCTGCCAGCAGCCCTTAGTTAGGTCTAGAGTTGTTATGTACCAGGCACCTCCCAACCTGCCCACAAGTTCGCTAACCCGCGGCATCAGGTATGCCTCAAATTTAGACACATTATTCAGCTTCCTGAAATCGTTACAGAAGGTGATAGTGCCATCGAGCATTGGGACCAGCACTATAGGGCTCGACCTGGCGCTGTGGGACTCCTCTATCACGTCTAACTCCAACATGGTTTTCATTTCCTTCGCCACTGCCTCCCGTCTAGCCTCAGGTTTTCGGTAGGGTTTTACATTTACGCGGACCCCTGGTTCCGTGATTATGTCATGTTGTAGTACGGTGGTCAGTCCAGGTAGGGGAGAGAAAAAATCTCTATTTTTACTAATAGACTCCTTAACCCCTTCCTTACTGGGCACTTAAACCCCCCTCCTGCCCAGACCAATTTTTGGCTTTCAGCGCTGTCGCATTTTGAATGACAATTGCGCGGTCGTGCGACGTTGTACCCAAATAAAATTTGCGTCCTTTTTTTCCCACAAATAGAGCTTTCTTTTGGTGGTATTTGATCCCCTCTGCGTCATTTCTGATCGCCGCTATAAACAAAAAATGAGCGACAATTTTGCAAAAAAGAACAATATTTTTTACTTTTTGCTAAAGTACAAATCCATTAAAAAAAATATTCATCAGTTTTGGCCGATATATATTCTTCTACATATTTTTGGTAAAAAAAAAATCGCAATCGGCGTATATTGATTGGTTTGCGCAAAAGTTATCGCGTCTACAAACTGGGAATTGATTTATGGCGTTTTTATTTATTTTTTTTTTTTTACTAGTAATGGCGGCGATCTGCGA
>BLSH010450330.1:1765319-1781019 GCA_018402905.1 Glandirana rugosa | reverse complement strand
CGCGCCAGCCCAATAAGACTTACCTGTAGGTACCTGCAGGAGGTCTTAGAGCGAAGGGCGCGCGGGGGACCCCGCGCGTGTGCCCTTCTAGGCACTGGCAGCCCAGGCCCCCTGGGCTGACTAGTGCCTAGCGCCACTTACCGGCGACACTCGCCGGAAAGTGGTGCACATTTAGCAGTGCTGTGGGCATTACACATCGCCCACAGCACTGCACACAGCTTTCCTCCCCCCTCTCTCCTCTCACACTGCACCGATCGGTGCGGAGAGGAGAGAGAAAAGCTGGCGGAAGCACCGGCTTGTTGACATGTGATCGCGCCGTCATTGGACGGCGCGATCACGTGGTGAAAGGCCGCTCACAGCGGCCATTCACCGCGATCCGTGATCAGTCGGGTCACCGCGATCCGTGATCAGTCGGGTCCCCCGGACCCGACGGTCACGGATCTTCCCGTGTGCGCGCCCCAGGGGGCGCGCGGGAAGCGAGATTCTGGAGGACGTCCATGGATGTCCATTCAGAATAACCCGACCGCGCTGTGGACGTCTTTTGTCTATAGCGCGGTCGGGAAGTGGTTAAAAAAGGTCAGCAGTTCTAAACATTTACTTTTTAAAATCTGAAGTACCTGCTTACGTTATGCCTTCCATTGTTCTCCTTCCCTCCTCATCAGCATGATAATGCATTTGTTCATTAACCACTTGCTTACTGAGCACTTTCACCCCCTTCCTGCCCAGGCCAATTTTCATCTTTCAGCGCTGTCACTCTTTGAATAACAATTGCGCTGTCATGCTACACTGTACTTTTTCTCTTTTGTTTATGTGCGCTGATGGAGCTGCGCTGATATTCTGCACTGATAGGCTCTGATAAGGCGGTACTGATGAGGTGGCACTGGTGGGCATTGATAGGTGGCACTGATGGGTACTGATAGGCTCTGGTCAGTGACACTGATAGGCATCACTGATGGGCACTGATAGGTGGCACTGGTGGGCACTGATAGGTGGCACTGATATGCACTATTAGGTGGCAATGGTGGGCGCTGGCAGGTGGCACTGGTGGGCACTACATAGCAACAGTGTTTGTGTCCAGGTTCGGAACTGATGTCCCACTGACAGAAACCGTTAAGCGGCTTTTTATTCTCCTCACGCTGTTAGCGTGAGGAAGAAAAAAAGCCAATTACATCATCTGTTTACATCACATGATCAGCTGTCATTGGCTGACAGCTGATCACGTGGTAAGGGGCCGGGATCGTCCCCTTACTCCGATCTGTAATCAGCTGAGTCTCATTGACTCGTTGATCACAGAGCGCGCCGCGGCTGGAGGTATGGGACATGTAGATCTGCGAGACTATCTAGCTACTATTATAACACAACTAAAGAGTTGGTTTGATAAATCACTCTCTCTATCTATGGTCTGAGATTGATTCTGAACTTATTCCAGGTAAAATCCTAACAGGCTTCCTCTTAGCGCAGCATTTCAAACTCCAGGTTTACCCTGAACTCTACCCCACTATTTCAGCCTCTATGAATGCTTGGAGAACGCTCACCTTTAAGGAGAGGTCCGACCAAATGTCCAACCTTCCTATTCTACTAGAGGTCTGTCAAATAGCTATCACCAATATTTCATTATCCGAATGGCACAACAGAGGTACTATACTGTATGTACCATACAGGAGACATAAAATCCTTCTCAACTCTCCAATCTGAATATCACCTACCAGTAGGGTTGCCACGTCATCCCTTTAATCCAGGACACATATTAGTTACACAGGTTCTGTGGCTGATTAAGGTGGTAATTAAACTCACTTGGTGCCTTATCTGTATTAAATTAGCCTCAGAACAACCTGTGTAATTTATATGTGTCCTGGATTAAAGGGATGATGTGGCAACCCTACCTACCAGGGAAAGAGTAGTACACTTACATACAAATAGAATCTCTCTTAAACCATAACCAGGAGAGGATATGCCCAATCCCCCCTGAAAAATGCTAAATACCTCCATAGTCCTACACCATCCAAAGGTGGCATTTCCCTTATATATAAGAATCTACAGGACAAAAATAATTTATGTAAGTCACAACCCTTCCTTGCTTGGGAAAAATAATTAGACCAGACTTTTAGTCCTTACCAATGGGAACAAGCCATATCTTCTACTTATAAATCAACTAGAAGCGCCAATTTATGGGAGTTGATGCACAAAATTACACTACGATGGTATCTAACTCCATATAAATTGTCCAAATTCCAACCACACACATCCAAACTTTGTTGGAGGGAATGTGGACAGGTGGGAACGCTCTTCCACACTCTTTGGGCCTGTAAAAACCTAGCAAAATTTTGGATCCCCATCTTTAATATCATCTCAGAAATTATAGCTATTCCTGTACAGCCATCTTCTAGCCTAGGACTATTGAACCTAGGCATAGACACCCTTCCCTATCATACCAGAGTAGTAGTGACCAACACACTTCTAGCTGCATGGTTATTTTTATCGAGGCACTTAAAATCCCCCAATGCCTCCACCCCTATGTGGAGGCATAATGTGCACACACATTATACATATGAAACTCTATTTGCTTTGTCTAATGGGTCTTATAATCGAGTCACAGTAAAGTTGTTTTTTGCCCACCATTTTACTGATTTTACCAAATCATGCAGTCAAAATTGTGTAACATCGAATGCTTGTTCCTGCTGCATGATAATGTGAACAGAGCCTAAAAACACACACAAAAATAAACAAGGAAACCTCAAAATCGCCTACATATGCTATGCTCAAGTGTAGCAACTTGTCATATTTCTGAATCTTAACACACCTTCATATTCCTATTTCCAACACACAATGGCATCTTGAGAATCTCTCAGGAGTTATTGTCTGTGAACGTCAGATCATTTCATTCCCAAGACTTGTATTGTTAACCTTTGGCTGAGGTTCACTACTGCAGATTGTCTGGTGGAAGTGACTGGTTAAGGTTACCCATCCTGTCTAAATAATAATAGCTTTATGCAAGGTCCTGGGGGTCATTGCTGGAAGGCAAAGTGGCAGTTAGTTATTCTCAAGGGGCACCGAAGTAGAATCTCAGCTAAACTACAGCCTTCCATCTTACACAGTTGTGCAGGTCCCTCTGATTTTCCTGCACCCTGTGAGCTTCTCACAGTATGCATTGAAAGCTGCAGCAAGTCAGATACAGGCTGCCTCAATTACTGGCTGGCATATGTCCAGCATCATCCACTCTGGATTGTCCATCTCCTTCATTCAACTTCAGTTTCTTTCAATGATGGAGGCTCAGCATTACACGTGGGCATTTCTTATGCAATTCTGGCCTACCTAGGAATACCTGCTCCAGACTGACATCCACCCATTAAGTCATTTTGATTCACGCATCTTGCACATACTGTATGTATGAAGAAGGGATCAGTTTTATAACCTTAAAACAGCCTCTATCAACTTATTATCTCAAAGGAACCCTTGACACAATGTTGAGGTTTTGGGGATACTCTGCCAACTCATTGGAGGTCAAAATACCAGTGACATTGGATACCAGTAGAATGAATGCCCCCCTTACAGTGATGGCCAGATTGTCATCCTTACAGACAGCTAAAAAGATCACTGGTGTCATGATGATGGTTCTGCCAAGCGGTATTGGTCCTGGAATTTATGCAGTCACCATCAGATGGGAGGACAATCCTCCAGAGCTCAAGGAACCCCAAGCAACCCCTGGGGGAACCATTGGGTTTCAATGAACCCTGGTTGAGAATGGCTGACCTGGAACATGAAGTGTGCTCTGAATACAGATCACCCCACGTCTCCATAATATGGAGGAGCTCAAGGGAGCAGCCTCTGAGATAACCCTTGGGTTTCAATGAACCCTGGTTGAGAATGGCTGCCCTGGGACAGGAAGTGTGCTCTGAATACAGATCACTCCCCACGTCTCCATAATATGGAGGACAATTTTTCAGAGCTTAAGGAAGCAACCTCTGGGGCAACCCTGGGGTTTCAATAAACCCTGGTTAAGAATGGCTGCACTGGGACATGAGGTGTGCTTTGAATACAGATTACCCCCCAAGTCTCCATAATATGAAGGACAGTCCTCCAGAGTTCAAGGAAGCAACCTCTACTTCTGGGGAACCCTTGGGTTTCAATGAACCCTGGTTGAGAATGGCTGCCCTGGGACATGAAGTGTGCCTTGTATATAAATAACCCCCCATGTCTCCATAATATGGAGGGCAATCCTCCAGAGCTCAAGGAAGCAACCTCTGGGGGAACCCTTGGGTTTCAATGAACCCTGGTTGAGAATGGCTGTCCTGGTACGTGAGGTGTGTTATGAATACAGATCACACCCACGCCTCCATAATATGGAGGACAATACTAGAGCTCAAGGAAGCAACCTGTGAGGGAACTTTTGGGTTTTAATGAACCTTAGTTGAGAATGGATGCCCTGGGACATGAAATTTGTTATAAATACAGATCATCTCCCACGCCTCCATAAAATGGAGGACAATAATACAGAGCTCAAGGAAGCAACCTCTAAGGGAACCCTTGGGTTTCAATAAACCCTGGTTGAGAATGGCTGCCCTGGGACATGAAGTGTGTTCTGAATACAGATCACCCCCCACGTCTCCATAACATGGAGGAAAATGTTCCTGAGCTCAAGGAACCAACCTCTGGGGGAACCCTTGGGTTTCAATGAACCCTGGTTGAGAACGATTGTCCTGGGACATGAAGTGTGTTATGAATACAGATCAGCCCCCACGTCTCTATAATATGGAGGACAGTCCTCCAGAGTTCAAGGAAGCAACCTCTGAGGGAACCCTTGGGTTTCAATGAACCCTAGTTGAGATTGGCTGCCCTGGTACATGAAGTGTGCATTGAATACAGATCACCCCCCACGTCTCCATAATATGGAGGACAATCCTCCAGAGCTCAAGGAACCAACCTCTGGGGGAACCCTTGGGTTTTAATGAACCCTGTTTGAGAATGGCTGCCCTGGGACATGAAGTGCGTTATGAATACAGATCAGCCCCCACTTCTCTATAATATGGAGGGCAGTCCTCCAGAGCTCAAGGAAGCAACCTCTGGGGGAAGCCTTGGGTTTCAATGAACCTTAGTTGAGAATGGCTGCCCTGGGACATAAAATGTGTTCTGAATACAGATCAACCCCCCCCCCCCCGCCACACACACACACACACACGTCTCCATAATATGGAGGACAATCCTCCAGAGCTCAAGGAACCCCAAGCAACCCCTGGGGGGGGGGGGGTGTTCTACTGAACCCTGGTTAAGAATGGTTGCCCTGGGACTTGAAGTGTGTTATGAGTACAGCTCATCCCACACCTCCATACACCTCCATAATATAAGGTGGGAGGTTTCTGTAGTTCACACAGATAACCTGGGCAATACTGATAACATTGCTTACAATGGCATTGCAGAGTGCTCAGGACAGCATTGGATTTCTGGCAGGATCAGTGATACCTGGGCAGAGCTGATAATATTGTATGAGACAGTGCAGCCCAGGCAGAGAGGAAAGGAAGGATCAATTTCACGGGATTTCTGGCATTATCAACAGGTATTTTCTGCATTTATAGAAAAGATATATTAAAAAAAACTTCCAATGTATGTAATAGAGTAAATAGGAGCAAAAATGAGAAGTTCGTTGTCAGGATGTACATATACTTTAACCCCTTCCTGCCCAGCCCTGGCTTTCCTGGGCTATTACATCCAGGGGGTGGTAAGGTCTGCACGATCATGTGACCCTTGTGATTGGCTGCCATAGTGGTCACATGATCAGGAACCCGTGGGACCAGCTCCCAGCCATGTGATCACTGTCACAGCCAATCACAGTGGTCACATGATTGGGCAGATCTTGCCACCCCCTGGATGTAATACAGACCAGGAGCTGTCTTTGACAGCGAGTGCGCTCCCAGTACAGAAATCTCTGCTGCCTATGGACACATATGTGGGTGTTAGAGCCCACCGTATTTGCCGCCGCACTTATGCGTTACGTGGGTGACAAGTGGTTAAAGGGTCATTTCACACCACATGCA
The DNA here is from genome assembly GCA_018402905.1 of Glandirana rugosa. Classification (NCBI taxonomy): domain Eukaryota; kingdom Metazoa; phylum Chordata; class Amphibia; order Anura; family Ranidae; genus Glandirana; species Glandirana rugosa. The sequence goes on along the minus strand of BLSH010450330.1, from coordinate 1,774,990 downwards.
GTCCAATGTGTTTTTTATGTATCAAAGTAGGTAATATGGTTTTCAATGGCACAGTTCACACCAGTGCGGTCAGTTTCAGTGTGTTCCAGTTCCAGAAAAAAAAGCAGAACATGCTGTATTTTTTCTGCACTGAACCGTACTGGAACGCAGTAAAAAGTATCAAAAATGCACCGGAATGCACCAAAAACGCACTGGAAAGCGTAAAAACGCACCGGAAAGCATAAAAACGTACCGGAACTGGCCCTAAGGGTTAAGAAAAAAGAGGGGGGGGGAAGTACTGGACTGCATCAAAAACGTGCCTGTAGAAAAGTACCTGGAACACACCTGGACTGCCTCTCTATGGTGTGAACTGGTCCAAAAAACATGTTTTTGTCTATAGTTTATAACTCTATATGCACATTGGAGTAGCCATAATTACCTCTTGCCTATGCAGCCTGTGATTCCGGTATATAAGAAACAATATTATGCATACTGAACAGCAACATAGAGTAAACGCATGAAAGCTGCATTAAAGTAAGTTTTAAACAAATGTTACAATAACAAATGAAAACTATGTTTGTTTGTTTTTTTAAATATATGACATTGCTGAGTGACCAGTGGTGTAAAAATGACCTGTTTTAAGCCTTTTGTCTTTTGACTTTGTCGCATGACAAGTCGCAGCAGTGGGAACTGACCCTAAGACAGCAATGTTGGCTCTCAAGTAAACTCACACAGCGATGGACACATAGTTTTAAATAGACTTTAAAGTACTATTAAAGCGGAGGTCCGGGCTAAAAAAAAAAAAATTAAAAGTCAGCAGCTACACATACAGTAGCTGCTGACTTTTAATATTAGGACACTTACCTGTCCTGGAGTCCAGCGATGTCGGCACCCGCCGCCGATCTTCGGATAGGGGGACGGGTGCAGCCGCCTCCATCGCGGGTAAGGGAACCCGGACATGTAAGCAGTACAGCTTCACGCCGGGCACCTTACTGCGCATGCGCGAGCTCTGCCGCGCTCTGCTACTGGCCAGGCAGCCAGTAGCAGAGCAAGCAGGGAGGAGGGAGCCGGGCTTCTGACGTCAGCGGCCGCGTGCGCCGGCCAGAGCTCCCGGAAGTGTGGAAAAGGACACCTGTCTAAAGACAGGTGTCCTCTTCCCCCTCCCCCCCGAAAGGTGCCAAATGTGACACCTGAGGGGGGGAGGAATCCAACCAGCGGAAGTTCCACTTTAGGGTGGAACTCCGCTTTAAGCCCACAAGCAAACATCTATTATATTGCAGCTTACCAATTCTTATATATGGTGGCTGCATTAGTTTTCCTTTTTTAGGCTTTCTTTCTATGAATGTCATCTGGTGATCCAGACAGCAAGTTTGTTGTTTTTTCAAAAGAAAAAGCTCTCCAGCAGAATGTATCAGTTAAAGAGATGAGAAAAACCATTTAACAATGGCAGGGGTGCTTACAATGATCAGCTTATATTTATTTACAACGTATGTAAAACCAAAATGAAACACATTGTTTGCTGTGACTGCTTATACAATATAGGCTGGGGTTTGGCTATGAGTTGCATTCAAAGAACACCATACCTACTGTGAAGCATGGGGGTGGAAACATCATGCTTTGGGGCTGTTTTTCTGCAATGGGACCAGGACGACTGATCCGTGTAAAGGAAAGAATGAATGGGGCCATGTATTGTGAGATTTTGAGTAAAAACCTCCTTCCATCAGCAAGGGCATTGAAGATGAAGCGTGGCTGGGTCTTTCAGCATGACAATGATCCCAAACACACCGCCCGGGCAACAAAAGAGTGACTTTGTAAGCAGCATTTCAAGGTCCTGGAGTGGCCTAGCCAGTCTCCAGCTCTCAACCCCATTGAAAATCTTTGGAGGGAGTTGAAAATCCGTGTTGCCCAGAGACAGCTCCAAAACATCACTGCTCTAGAGGAGATCTGCATGGAGGAATGGGCCAAACTACCAGCAACAGTGTGTAAAAACCTTGTGGAGACTTACAGAAAACGTTTGACCTCTGTCATTGCCAACAAAGGGTATATAACAAAGTATTGAGATGAACTTTTGTTATTGACCAAATACTTATTTTCCACCATAATTTGCAAATAAATTCTTTAAAAATCAGACATTTTCTGGATTTTTTTTCTCATTCTGTCTCTCATAGTTGAAGTGTACCTATGATGAAAATTACAGGCCTCTCTCATCTTTTTAAGTGGGAGAACTTGCACAATTGGTGGCTGACTAAATACTTTTTTGCCCCACTGTATATATATATATACCCTGTTGAGCATCTGTGGGGCATCCTCAAACGGAAGGTGGAGGAGTGCAAGGTCTCTAACATCCACCAGCTCTGTGATGTCATCATGGAGGAGTGGAAGAGAACTCCAGTGGCAACCTGTGAAGCTCTGGTGAACTCCATGCCCAAGAGCATTAAGGCAGTGCTGGAAAATAATGGTGGCCACACAAAATATTGACACTTTGGGCCCAATTTGGACATTTTCACTTAGGGGTGTACTCACTTTTGTTGGCAGCAGTTTAGACATTAATGGCTGTGTGTTGAGTTATTTTGAGGGGACAGCAAATGTACACTGTTATACAAGCTGTACACTCACTACCTTACATTGTAGCAAAGTGTCATTTTTTCAGTGTTGTCACATGAAAAGATATAATAAAATATTTACAAAAATGTGAGGGGTGTACTCACTTTTGTGAGATACTGTATATATATTTATTTAGGAAAAAATATTTAAATAAATATGAAACACAAGTGTAAGCATCCCTATATGATTTGTCCATACCCCTGTAACTGACACTAACATTGGACAGCTTGGCCTGTTACAGGAAGTGGGGAATAACATATGTTACAGGAGGAACACTGAAAAACAAAACTTAAGCGTAGCGGCAGACCACATCATTTTTTATATTGCTCATAGTTCCACTTTAAAGATGGTTTTCAATGCTTTTGCTGGTTACCAATTGGTTTAGGTTCATATCCGACTGGCCCACGTGATATAAGACCCAATATATAAGATACAAGACCCAATATGTAAGATATAAGACCCAATATGTAAGATATAAGACCCAATGTGTAAGATATAAGATCCAATATGTAAGATATAAGATCCAATATATAAGATATAAGACCCAATATGTAAGATATAAGACCCAATATGTAAGATATAAGATCCAATATATAAGATACAAGACCCAATATGTAAGATATAAGATCCAATATATAAGATACAAGACCCAATATGTAAGATATAAGATCCAATATACAAGACCCAATATGTAAGATATAAGACCCAATATGTAAGATATAAGATCCAATATATAAGATATAAGACCCAATATGTAAGATATAAGATCCAATATATAAGATATAAGACCCAATATGTAAGATATAAGACCCAATATGTAAGATATAAGACCCAATATGTAAGATATAAGATCCAATATATAAGACCCAATATGTAAGATATAAGACCCAATATGTAAGATATAATTCCCAATATGTAAGATATAAGACCCAATATGTTAGATATAAGATCCAATATATAAGACCCAATATATAAGATATAAGACCCAATATGTAAGATATAAGACCCAATATGTAAGATATAAGACCCAATATGTAAGATATAAGACCCAATATATAAGACCCAATATGTAAGATATAAGACCCAAGTGATATAAGATTAGAAATTGGTTTTCAATTCTTTTGCTGGTTACTAAACCAGGTTGTAGAAAACATAGTGTTGCGATACCATGTAATTGACCAGAATGAATTTGAGCAACTCAACACAAACACATATACATATGGATATATGCAAAATATATTTAAAACATGTAATTTTATGACCTCATCTAGTCAGGGGTAACCATAGCGGCCAATCATGCGTTTGTCTAACCTTAGCGGTGAGAAAAGCACAAGAAGCTTGCACTGTAGGGTAATACACTCAAGAGCTAACCAAAACAATAAAAACTTTTTTATTGCATAAGGTCAACAGAGCTCCTAAAAATGATCCTATGCTCTGACAGCATAGAAAACAAATTGAAACAAATATGTTATAAGCCCGTTGGACTTTTTTGCCAATTTTATATTATGCAGTCAAAAGCATCAATAATGGACTGAAGCTGCAAAAATGTATCCATTTTTTTGTTTGTTTTACAAAAGTTTTTTTTGAGTTTTTAAGATTTTATACAAAATACACAAAACTGTTTGCACAGTATCTATTTTTTTCAAAGCTACTAAGATTAATAAAATGTATTTTCCTGATATGCAATTTAGTAGTTTTGCTTGCGTAACTGAAGATAAAAGTCAGAGGACATTTTCTTAAAAAGAGGAACAAGAAGGAACCGTCAGAGGGAACACTTTCTAAGAATAAATACAGAAAAAGTTTTTTCACTGTACACCATACGTGGTCAGTATGGTTAAAGATATTCTAAATAATTCCTTGTGCTAGATATGATAACCTAGACACAAATATTAACAAATCTTGGTTTCATGTTAGGCTGTAAAACACTTTTGAAGTATTTTTGGTTAATTGTCTGTTCCAGGAACCAATTTAAGAGTTTTAGTGGTGTTTTATTTATATTATTAACCAAATATGTTCATATATCAAACTTATATTGGAAAACAATGTAAAGCAGAATTACATTAATTAAAAGGATTTCCAAATTAATAAAATATATTGTGCACAGAGAAATTCTTACTTTTTGAATGGAAAACAATGTAATATAGTCATATGACCTATGAACAATTTACTCCAAAAAAAATGCTTTAAATGGAAATTTTAAAAAAATATTAGCATTTCCTACTTAGACGTTTGAAAGTTGGTTAACCACAGAAATAACACCTTTTTTTACTACCTCCTTTATGTATATGCAACCAGTAAAAAACATTAAAAGGATCTGATATATTCAATATTTGGGACAACAGGTTGTAAATGTTCAGCCTATGTCTGTCTAATATGTTCAACATTTGGGACTACAGGTTTTTAAGATTTAGCCTATGTCTAATATAATTAATAGTTGGGACTACAGGTTTTCAGGATTTGGGCTAGGTCTAATATATTCAATATTTGACACTACAGGTTTTTAGGATTTGGGCTAGGTCTAATATATTCAATATTTGACACTACAGGTTTCAGGATTTAGCCTATGTCTAATATTTGTAATATTTGAGACTACAGGTTTTCAGGATTTAACCTATGTCTAATCTATTCAATATTTCGGACCACAGGTTTTCAGGATTTAGCCTATGTCTAATACATTTAATATTTGGGACTACAAGTTTCCGGGATTTAGCCTATGTCTAATATAATTATATTTGGGACTACAGGTTTTTAGGATTTAGCCCATGTCTAATACATTTAATATTTGGGACTACAGGTTGTTAGGATTCAGCCTATGTCTAATATATTTAATATATGGGACTACAGGTTTTAAAAATTTAGCCTATGTCTAACATTTTTAATATTTGAGACTACAGGTTTCCAGGATTTAGCCTATGTCTAATATAATTATATTTGGGACTATGCGTTTTCAGGATTTGGCCTATGTTTAATATATTCAATATTTGGGACTATAGGGTTTCAGGATTTGGCCTATGTCTAAAAAATAATTCTTGGTTTTAATTTGTTGAAAATGTTTTATAAAAAAAGAAGAAATGTAAAAAAAAAAATTCAAAAACAATCCAATGTTCATTTCTGTGCAGCTCCTGATATGACTGTTCTCAGTAATCTGTAATTATTTGCATAGTTACTGTGGAAGAATACATATGCAATTATTGCAGTGTGTACAACATCTTAGCAATGTTTTCATTTTCTTGTTTGTTATTTTGAAAAATTTGGTAGAAATTTTAGGAAAAAATCAGGATAATATACCATATCCTTGAATAAAAAAAAAATAAAACTTACATGGGTATATTCCTCAAAAGCTGGGGTGAACTGTGTCTGTAGCATCTTTCCAGGTGTAACGATAACCAAATGCTCATAGTTTGCTTTGATCCATCTAGTAAAAAAATCTTGAGCCGATATTGAAAAAAGTAACCAGGCCAGATACCAAGTCCCAGTAATAATTGATTTATCTCTACTCACTGGCAAAGTCCGAGCATAGCTGTTTAAATTATTTTGAAGATCCCTTTTTTTCATAAATGGTGGAAAAGGTAATTAGGACAAACACGGGTAAACTCCATAACGAGGCAAGATTCCAATTTTTCAGGATTCATCTTGTAGAGTAGATGCCGGTTTTTGGAACCCAGCACAGAGCGACACAGGCGTGAGTTTGTACCTTCCAGAAATTTTGTTCTTACTGTGGGGAGAGGATATTGTGAAACTCAGGGATGTGTGCATATCCCAGTGATTGATGCGTCTAGATCAGAAGTGCGGATTTTGTCTAATCTACAGCACAACATTTTGAGTTCCTGTCTTACTTCCTCCTGGCCTTTCCACTACAATTGCTTGTAAAACAAACCATTCATAAAAAAGGGACTACAGATAACTTTTTAAAGTAGTGCTAAATGCTGGTACTAAAAAAAAAAATGATTTTTGGTCGAGGGGGTTCTTTGGGGTGGGGGTCATATCTATATTGAGTCTTTATTTTATATTTATTTATATGAATTTTATATCAAAAGTCACTTTTTCTTCTTTTTGATTGGGTAAATATAATTAAAAATTTGAGCAGAAATATCTCACAGTGTAGGAGTGCATGGGATTTTATGTACCCAAGCTCTGCCAGGAAGCACTGATACGGTACAATGATTACAACCGGTGCCTACAGGTAATGGACAGAAGTTGGGGTATTTTTTTTTTTTAATTGTTTGCTTTTTTCTGCTTTTTTCCCTTTTTTTCTTTGGATGGCTCTCACACAATTGAAGTATATTACCTTATTGCAATAATGATTGAGTTTGCATGTTTCTCCTCGGCCTGCGTGGGTTTCCTCAGGGTACTCCAGTTTCCTCCCACATTCCGAAGACAACTCCACACTCCAAATTTGCTCCTGTCTAAATCTGCTCTAGTATGTGTATATTGGGGGTCGACCGATTATCGGCGGCTGATATTCACTTTTTTTGAAGCATCGGTAGAGGTCACAAACTAACCAATTTTACCGATATTGCTTCAAGGGGTTGTACTGGGGTGATGCTTGCAGCTGCAGACATCACCCCAGTACCATTCTTTAGAGCGGACGGTCAGCTTTCTTGGAATGACCACCATTGCCGCTCAGTAGCCACTTGGCTGTTATTACAAGCAGCGGGAGGGACATCCCCCCTCCCGCCGCCTTCCACCACTCTGCCTGGGTCTCCCGTTCTACTGGGAGGCCCAAACGACCAGCTGGCACGTCCGCTAGCTGGCCGAAGGCCCGAATAAAGTGGATTGGCTTTGTTCAGGCCTCGGATCTAGTAACCCAGAATCTATGTCATGACATCACTTCAAGATTACTGGCATCCTAAAGGCGCCAGTTTTAAAAAATAGAAAGTATTTAAAAAACGCTGATCTTGACATTTCGAGTACTTTCAAAATTTCCTGGTGGCTCACTGCTATGGTTCTTTTGGCAGCCCCTTGTAGCTGATCCCTGATTTTCTGTCAACAAATAAATTAACCTCAACTATTAAGAAAAAAAAAAAAAACAAGAAACGAAATGATTCCTGAATAAGCAACTTTGTGTGTTATTTTATTATAATTCTATGTTTTCATTCTAAGGTTCTATATTTTTATCTATATCCAGATATGAATTCCCAAAATTGGGAATCAATGCAATACTGGGGATGTTCTGTAATCTGTAAATAACGTTCCCTGAATTATAACTTGCTGCTTGTGTGATTGGCTCCCTGCTTTTCCCAGAAGTCTGCACTGGGTCTATGGTAATATTTCATTCAGCTCCAGTAAAAATGTCATCTTTGGTGAGATACTTGCCAAAAGTCTTACACATCCGGAGGGATGCTAAAATACAGAATTTTATAGAGCCCCGTATATAAACTAGTCCCAAGGAAAAAACTAGAAAGGTAAGAAATATTTTGTGTATGCTGTGTAAATAGGACCACATATCAATTATATAGTGGGGGGGGGTTCTCAAATTTGACTTTAAAAGTGGAAATGCACTTTAAACAACTCACTAAGTGGTGTTTTTATATAGCAAAAATTCTTAGCAATTCACACAATGAAACTGCTTTTGCAGTCATTTTGTGCCAATGGGGCAAAATCCATTGTTTTCAGACTACCTACTCTAAGGGACAACTGCCATTCTTTCATTAACAGAGTGATTTGGGAAAATACTACATTATGGACACTAGATGGAGCTAGTACTTCTTTCCTAAGTTTCTCGGTTCCATCTAGTGGCCATAATGTAGTAATTTTCCAATTCACGTTATTTTTTAGGAATTAATATTACCTGTAGAGGAAATAGAAAAAGATTTGATTTTGCCTCATTTGCACAGAACGAATGTACCAGCAGCTATGCATTTTTTAAATTTATTTTACAAACGCTCTCCTAAGTTTATATCCAACCAGGTAGTCTCCCGCACCACAAAGCTTTTGGTAAATCTAAAGACTATTGTACAACTGGATTGAAAAATGTGTGGCTAGCTCTAGGGGAAAAAAATCAAGTTTAAAAGGGCTGAAAGTTCACTTTGAAGAACTTTGGCCTAGTGGAACTCAACTCCACAAGTTGGCACGGCAATGTCTGGTCTAAGTATCAAGCGGTCACCAAAAGTTCTTTGTAATCATTGCCTTTTTAGAAATAATTAGTTTTTTTTTTGCTTTTTATTTTCTTTCACAGGCCCAGTACTGGCATTGGTTGGGTAATTGACATTAAATACTGGCACGTCGTACAAAATAATCACTTTATCCCTTGATCTAAATCTGCTGTTTTGTTTATTGTTTTAGAAGTAACTAAACAGCATGTGCTTTCATTTAGTCTGAAGGGCCTTGTGGAGTTGGAAGGATTTCATTGCACCTCTTTCCCAAAAGTAGAGCAGAACTCCTCTCCGTGGTCTGTACAATGAAATGCTCAGACAGTATGGAAAGTTTCCTGCATGGTTACTTTGGATGGGAACATAAGTACTTATACAATGGTATATTCAATAACTTGGAGGTCTGGATGTACGTGCAACACAGGACCACTAAACTTTCAACGATGAATCACAAAGTTAAAATACTAAGTTATATACCCTGGCATTAAACTGTAAGCCTTTTCCAGAAGTAAATGACTGCCTCCATTCTCCTTCACAGACATGTATTGCTTCCCACATTCCATTACTGTCATAATGTGATCCTATTTAGCTGAAGCAGCAAACATTTGAGCTGCTATGACATCACTGGATTCGCCACTGTGAATCCAATTACCAGTATGAATAGTGTGTTTCTTCTGGGCAGGACTGCAAACACTGGCACTTGTTATCTACCTCCCTTAAAAAGCACATTACAAAGAAATAAAAGTATCTGGCCACCACTGACTATTATCTAAACCAGCCTTTCTCAACATTGTTAACATGGAGGAACCCCTGAAATCCCCTGGTCTCAAGGAACCTCTGCTAATAATTAGTGTATCTACAGCTCAGGGTACATTAGTGTGATGGTCAATGGGAAGAATGCCCCTTACAGTGGTGGTCAGTAGGGAGATAGCTGAAAAGATCATTGGCATCAGTGGTTACTTAGAGTAAAACATTACTCATAGCTCAAGGTTATGT
>BLSH010450330.1:1745404-1762706 GCA_018402905.1 Glandirana rugosa | reverse complement strand
CATGATTGGTGAACGACTTATATATCGTTTTACTGTCGATGCCGTGCCAGCCGGTCAAGATCCTCTCGCAGTATACTGCAGGAATCCGTGTCGACTAGTGTCCATTAGTAGGGTAGTACGTCCAAATATGCTTTTGCGGAGTTGTATAAAAACTATAAAGCTTCCATAATTCTGTAGTCAATGGGAATCGGAACCAGGTAAAAAAAAAAGTCTATTGTACACAACAGCAAATTATGCAAATTTGCGCAGAATGGTTTGCAAAGTTTTGAGTAACCTGCATGATGGGATGATTACCTGTGATCAGCTGTGCCTAAGGACGTCATATGACGCTCTCCTAGAACTGGCCGACCGTGCCGTAGCTGTCATTTTGCTATATATTCAGCAAGTGGTTAGTACAGGGATTTTCAGCTTCCTTGAGGATCCCACAGGTACATATTTTCATTGGTACAAGCATGACCAACGTAACTGTGTATTAATTGCCGTGCCTAAACGTTGATCTTTTCTCTGCCTTTGAAAGCTTCATACAAAACTCGGATTGGTTCTAACCGAAGCTTTCCCAAGCTGGTAATGGCCTGTAAACAAAAGGTCAAAACCAGAAGTGACAAAATACTTGTCGCTTACGGTTTTGTATACCATAGCGATGATTGGGGATGTTATGGTCCCTGATCAGATCTATGGTAAGCCCGCGGAACCACAGGTTTCAGTCCAGGCTCACCAGTCGACAGGAGAGCCCGTAGAGGCACCGGAGGGCAGTGGGAGAGGAGGATGCCTGTAAAAGCAATCCAGCGGCTAATTAAGCGCCTACCTTTACCTAAAAGAGAATCGCCCACTGAAAAAAAACAATACTGGGATGACGCCTGTAGCAGCAGGCATCATCCCAGTATAACACTTCAAAGTGCTGATGTATATGTATGTATTGCGGTTCAGCAAGTGGTTAAAGTATATGTAAAACCTAGCAATGAACTTCTTTATTTGATCCCTTAAATATACCAGCCATTCTCAACTAGGGTTCCTCAAGAGGCTGCTAGAGGATCCTAAGCAGTGGGCGATTGACCGTCCATCAGATGACCATCCCTACATAGTTCTGGGTCAAACATCGCTTGGCAGAGCTAGCAGCCTGACATATTTATTTTATTAGAGGTTTTCTGAGATCTGAAAATTTTTGCAAGGGTTCCTCTGGAGTGGTATGCCGGCGGAACCGCAGGCTTGAGTCCAGGCTTACCAATGGGACGGGAGAGTCTGTAAAGGCACTGGAGGGCAGCGGGAAGGGGATGACCCCCTCCAATGCCTGTAAAAGCAATCCATCCATAAAAGAGAATAGCCCACTGAAGAAACAATACGGGGATGATGCCTGTAGCTGCATGCATCCATCCCAGTATAGCACTTCAATGTGCCGACATATATGTACGTATGGTGGTCGGCAAGTGGTTAATTGTATGTAACCCTAGCAATGTACTTCGCTTATTTGCTCCCATAAATATACCAGCCATTCTCAACTAGGGTTCCTCAAGAGGTTGCTAGAGGATCCTAAGCTGTGGGTGATTAACCCGTGACCATCCCTACATAGTCCTGGCTCCAACATCGCTTGGCAGAGCTAGCGGCCTAACACATATTTTTTAGCAGGGGTTTTGGAGACCTGAAAATTATTTCAAAGGCTCCTCTGGAGTAAAAAGTTTGAGAACGGCTGAAATATACCATTGCATGCATTTTTTTATATCAGTTTGATACTGAACCTGCCAGAAATTGAGTGTGCTCGTATCAGGTTCCTAGTTCCCAGTTGGAGAGGTATACAGCAGTCCTGTCCTGCTGTGACAACACTGCTATTCCATAGACACAGTATAGTGTGTGAACGTTGTCATCCTAGGACAGGAAGTGTGTTATTGGCAGGATCAACAGGTGAAAACCAAAAAAAAAGGTAAAAAGAAAACTAAAGCAGATGCCACATCCATGGACTGGTAAGCTGCAGTATATTCAGTGGTTTAGATACACTTAGAAAAATGTAGACAAGTCAGTTTTCCATACCCTTTTCCCTTCATGTTCCATATGTTAACACTAAGCAATTATAGTCCCATAAAAAATAAACAGTCACCCATTGTCTGCATGTTTTCTTAAACATAAGCCCACTATTCGCATGCCATTCCCATATCTCCTGCACCACGTCCAGCTTCCCAAAGGAACAACAGGAAGGCAAAGTGTCAACTCAGAATAACTGTGTCCACCTAACAATGGTCAGAGCCCGGCCTCTGCCAGGGGACTTGATGAATAGAGGAAGGAGTAAACTGCACACATCGCTCCAAGGAGCGTTTATTGGATTCAGCAAAATCGAGACACATTGAGGTCTGGGCTGAAGGTTATCACAAGGAATAAGCCAAGGAATTCCAAGCCAATGTTTATTGCGAAGCCTATTGTTTTATATGCTGAACTTTGCAGTACATATCATTGAAAATATCTGGTTGTTGTTTAGGCAAAGCAATTGCAGGCTGCAAGTAAAATCAGCAGACTGTTGAAGTTCTTCAAGAAGATATGATCAAAGAAAAAAAATTGACTCAAAAGAGTCCTGTGTGGTTCACTGCAGTCAGAATTCATAGAGCTCCTCACATGTCAAAGGGTGGGAGGCCGGTCTACTATCTGAAACCTGCACAACCACCACTCCCTCTGCATGCTGTAACACCTATCACACTAAAAGGGGCATTAAATAAAATTATATTTATATATAAGTATGTACCTTCTATTGCTCTCAGCCTCCTCCAAACTTCCGATTTTTTTTTGCTGCTGTGACCCATCTCTCTGTTGGAGGGTGGCCATGTTCATTCTCCATGTTTGTACTATATGTAGGAACAAAGCCACCCTGATAGATAGATAGATAGATAGATAGATAGATAGATAGATAGATAGATAGATAGATAGATAGATAGATAGATAGATAGAGTTGTGCTCATAAGTTTGCATACCCTGGCAGAATTTATGATTTCTTGGCCATTTTTCAGAGAATATGAATGATAACACAAAGACTTTTCTTTCACTCATAGTTAGTATTTGGCTAAAGCCATTTATTATTAATCAACTGTGTTTACTCTTTCTAAATCATAATGACAACAGAAACTACCCAAATGACCCTGATCAAAAGTTTACATACCCCAGTTCCTAATACTGTGTATTGCCCTCTTTAACACCAATAACAGCTTGAAGTATTTTGTGGTATTTGTGGATGAGGCTCTTTATCTTCTCAGATGGTAAAGCTGCCCTTTCCTCTTGGCAAAAAGCCTCCAGTTCCTGGAAATTCTTGGCCTGTTTTGCATGAACTGCACATTTGAGATCTCCCCAGAGTGGCTCAATGATATTGAGGTCAGGAGACTGAGATGGCCACTCCAGAACCTTCACTTTATTCTGCTGTAGCCAATGACAGGTCGCCTTGTGTTTTGGATCATTGTCATGTTGGAATGTCCAAGTACGTCCCATGAGCAGCTTCCTGGCTGATGAATGCAAAAGTTCCTCCAGTATTTTTTGATAACATACTGCATTCATCTTGCCATCAATTTTGACCAAATTTCGTGTGCATTTGTAGCTCACACATCCTCAAAACATCAGCGATCCACCTCCGTGATGAACCTTTCATCATAGGCCTTGTTGACTCCTCTCCAAATGTAGAGTTTATGGTTGTGGCCAAAAAGCTCAATTTTGGTCTCATCACTCCAAATGACTTTGTGTCAGAAGGTTTGAGGCTTGTCTCTGTGCTGTTTGGCGTATTGTAAGCGGGATACTTTGTGGCATTTGCATAGTAATGGCTTTCTTCTGGCGACTCGACCATGCAGCCCATCTGTCTTCAAGTGCCTCTTTATTGTTCATCTTGAAGCAGCCACTCTACATGTTTTTAGAGTCCTGAATTAATTTGTGAGTTTTTCTTTGCATTCCCAACAATTTTCCTGGCAGTTGGGGCTGAAACTTTATTGGTCTACCTGACCGTGGTTTGGTTTTCAACAGAACCCCTTATTTTCCACTTCTTGATTACAGTTTGAACACTGCTGATTGGCATTCTTAATTCCTTGGATATCTTTTTACATCGCTTTCCTGTTTTATACAGTTCAATTACCTTTTCCCGCAGATCCTTTGATAATTATTTTTGCTTTCCCCAGTCAGAATCCAGAAACGTCAGTGCAACACTGGATGAAAGATGCAAGGGTCTGTCAGGAGTCCAGAAACTCATTGACCTTTTATACACACATACTAATTACAACCAAACAGACCACAGGTGAGGATGGTTACCTTTAATAGCCATTCAAACCCCTTTGTGTCAACTTGTGTGCATTTTATCAGGCCAAAATCACAAGGGTATGTAAACTTTTGATCAGGGTCATTTCGGTAGTTTCTGTTGTCATTATGATTTAACCACTTACCAACCGGAAGGTTTTCCAGCTTTAGGACCAGAGCACTTTTTGCGATTCGGCACTGCGTCGCTTAAACTGACAATGGCGCGGTCATGCAACGTTGTACCCAAACAAAATTTGCATCCTTTTTTTCCCACAAATAGAGCTTTCCTTTGGTGGTATTTGATCGCCTCTGCGTCATTTCTGATCACCGCTATAAAAAAAGAAGAGCGACCATTTTGCAAAAAAAACCCAAATTTCTTACTTTTTGCTAAAATTCAAATCCAAAAAAAAAATATAAAAAAACATTTTTTTCACCGGTTGTGGGCGATTTATATTCTTCCTCATATTTGTGATAAAAAAAATCACAATTGGCGTTTATTGATTGGTTTGCGCAAAAGTGGCCGCGTTTACGGATGATGAGAATTAATTTCTGGGGTTTTTATTTTTTTTTTATTTTTTACTAGTAATGGCGGCGATCTGTGGTTTTTAGCGGTACTGCGATATTGCAGCGGACATGTCGGACATTTTTGACACTTTTTTGGGACCAATGACATTTATTCAGCGATCAGAAATGTAAATGTCCACTGATTACTGTATAAATGTCATTGGCAGTGAAGGGGTTAACCTGGGGGGGGTGCTAGGGGTTAACTGTGTTCCCTGGGTGTGTTCTTACTGTGGGGGGGTTGGGCGAACATGGGCATGAGAGATCTAACTGATCCCAGTGACAGGGATCAGTAGATCTCCCATGCCTGCACTAACAGAATGGGGAACCGCCGTGTTTACATCGCGGTTCCCCGTTCTTTCCCTGTGGCCGCTCATCGCGGCTCGCCGGCGGACATCGGGTCCGCCCGAGCCGCGGGCACACTCCCCAGGAGTGCGGCGGGCGCGTGCGCGCCCGCTAGGGGCTGTTCGCAGATCGCTGTCTTTTTACATCCCGACTGCCACCGTGAAAACGCGGTCAGGAACTGGTTATAAAAAGCAAACACAGTGGATTGATAATAAATGGCTTCAGCCAAACACTAACCATGAGTGAAAGAAAAGTTTTTGTGTCATCATTCATATTCTCAGAAAAATGGTCAAGAAATCATAAATTCTAGATAGAGAGAGAGAGAGAGAGAGAGATAGATAGATAGATAGATAGATAGATAGATAGATAGATAGATAGATAGATAGGATAGATAGGATAGATAGTTGGATAGATAGATAGATAGATAGATAGATAGATAGATAGATAGATAGATAGATAGATAGATAGATAGATATATAGAAATAGATAGATAGATAGATAGATAGATAGATAGATAGATAGATAGTTGGATAGATAGATAGATAGATAGATAGATAGATAGATAGATAGATAGATAGATAGATAGATAGATAGTTGGATAGATAGATAGACAGACAGACAGACAGCAGATCGATAGACAGATAGAGTAAATAGATAATGGATACATAGATAAATAGAAAGATAAAAAGACATATAGATCCATAGATAGATAGTTGGATACATACATAGCTAGATAGATACATAGAAAATGGATAGATACATTGATTTAAAAAAGGCATATAGATAGATAGACAGACATACAGTAGATCGATAGATAGATAGATAGATAGATAGATAGATAGATAGATAGATAGGTAGATAGGTAGATAGACAGATAGATAGATAGATAGATAGATAGATAGATAGATAGATAGATAGATAGATAGATAGATAGATAGATTGATTGATTGATTGATAGATATAGATAGATAGAGAGATATAGATAGATAGATAGATAGATAGATAGATAGATAGATAGATAGATAGATAGATAGATAGATAGATAGATATAGATAGATAGATAGATAGATAGATAGATAGATATAGATAGATAGATAGAGAGATATAGATAGATAGATAGATAGATAGATAGATAGATAGATAGATAGATAGATAGATAGATATAGATATATAGATAGATAGATAGATAGATAGATAGATAGATAGATAGATAGATAGATAGATAGATAGATAGATAGATATAGATAGATAGATAGATAGATAGATAGATAGATATAGATAGATAGATAGAGAGATATAGATAGATAGATAGATAGATAGATAGATAGATAGATAGATAGATAGATAGATAGATATAGATATATAGATAGATAGATAGATAGATAGATAGATAGAGAGATATAGATAGATAGATAGATAGATAGATAGATAGATAGATAGATAGATAGATAGATAGATAGGTAGATAGATAGATAGATTGATAGGTAGATAGATAGGTAGATAGATAGATAGATAGATAGATAGATAGATAGATAGATAGATAGATAGATAGATTGATTGATTGATTGATATAGATAGATAGAGATAGATAGAGAGATATAGATAGATAGATAGATAGATAGATAGATAGATAGATAGATAGATATAGATAGATAGATAGATAGATAGATAGATAGATAGATAGATAGAGAGATATAGATAGATAGATAGATAGATAGATAGATAGATAGATAGATAGATAGAGAGATATAGATAGATAGATAGAGAGATATAGATAGATAGATAGATAGATAGATAGATAGATAGATAGATAGATAGATAGAGAGATATAGATAGATAGATAGATAGATAGATAGATAGAGAGATATAGATAGATAGATAGATAGATAGATAGATAGATAGATAGATAGATAGATAGATATAGATAGATAGATAGAGAGATATAGATAGATAGATAGATAGATAGAGAGATATAGAGATAGATAGATAGATAGATAGATAGATAGATAGATAGATAGAGAGATATAGATAGATAGATAGATAGATAGATAGATAGATAGATAGATAGATAGATAGATAGATAGAAATAGATAGATAGATAGATATAAATAGATAGATAGATAGATAGATAGATAGATAGATAGATAGATAGATAGAAATAGATAGATAGATAGATAGATATAAATAGATAGATAGATATATAGATAGATAGATAGATAGATAGATAGATAGATAGATATGCCACTCTTTGCAATCTTTACATAGATAAATATGCCAGAGCAATGTAGAAAAACAAATTGGATAAAAGATAATCTGAGAACATGAGAACACACACATACTGTCCATGGATCTCTCGGATCCCCTGACGTGACAAGACACATTTATATAAGCTGGCACAGTGTGTGCCTATAGGCCGGTTCTGTACATTACAGCAGATAATGGTCAGACAAGCTGCACTGTGATCCCGCTCCATTAGTCTGTGTATCCGGTCAGTGGAGAAGACAAAGGACTGAGCGGACCCCAAGGACTCCTGCCTTTCCTGATAACAAGCATCTATCTTGGAAGAAGCCTACATGGACAGCTTTGTTTTGGAGGAAATAACAACTTGGAAATATTTTCATTATCTCTCATCTTCAAGTGGGTTCAGAGCACACAAAATACACATTTATTTTACTCATGGAAATATTTAGACTTTGGGATCTTGTTTTAGGTGACAGTAATAAAAATGACAATAAAAATGTAAAAATATATTCCACCCAGAAGCTACCCGCCCCCACGAAAAAGGAAATTAAAGTTTATCCGAATAAAATGTTCCAAACACGGCCAGCCAATTGCCTCTACCAATCTCTGCAATGGGGGAACACGGGAAGGGGGGGGGGGCTTGTTATCTTGTAGTCTTTGAAATTAGCAGATGCTAGAGGGCCCCTTGGCCCTAAAAGTGGGCAAATTCCAACATTGCATGAAATATCTTTGCCTCTTTCCCCAGACAAACTTCTGAATGCTGTTCCCTAGGTCTAAGTATGATTTGTTATTCAGTAAATCCCATCAGATCTGGTGACTGTGGAGGCCATTGGAGTACAATGATCTCATTATCATGTTCAAGAAACCAGTGGTGAGATGATTGGAACTTTGTGACATGGTGCGTTATCCTGCTGGAAGGAGCCATCAGAAGATGGGGACACTGCAGTCATAAAGGGATGGACATGGTCAGTAACAATACTCAGGTAGGCCGTGGGGTTTAAACGATGCTCAATTGGTACTAAGGGGCCCAAAGTGTGCCAAGGAAAATATCCTCCACACCATTACACCACCACCACCAGCCTGAAGCATTGATACAAGACAGGATTGATCCATGCTTTCATGATGTTTACACCAAATTCTGACCCCACCATCTGAATGTTGCAGCTGAAATCGAGACTCATCAGGCGAGGCAATGTTTTTCCAATCTTCTATTGTCCAATGTTGGTGAGCCTTTGGGAATTATAGCCTTAGTTTCCTGTTCTTAGCTTACGGAAGTGACACCCGGTGTGGTCTTCTGCTGCTGTAGACCATCTGCTTCAAGGTACGATGTGTTGTACATTGAGAGATGGAATTCTGCATATCTTGGTTGTAATGAGTGCTTATTTGAGTTAGTGTTGCCTTTCTATCATCTCAAACCCATTCTCCTCTGACCTCAACAAGGCATGTTTGTCCACACAACTGCCACTCACTGGATATTTTCTCTTTTTCGGACTAGTCTCTGTAAACCTGAGAGATGGTTGTGTGTGAAAATCCCAGTAGATCAGCATTTTTTTAAATACTCAGACCAGCCAGCCTGGCACCAACAACCATGCCACATTCAAAGTCACTTAAGTCCCTTTACTTCCCCATTCTGATGCTCGGTTTAAACTTCATCAAATCGCCTTCACCACATCTAGATGCTTAAATGCATTGAGTTGCTGCCCTGTGATTGGCTGATTAGCAATTTGTGTTATCAAGCAATTGAGCAGGTGTACCTAATAAAGTGTCTGGTGAGTGTACTGTATGCACTTTATTGGTCTGTGTATTTAGCTGCTCAGCTTTATACTGCACCTACCAGAAAGAGAAATATGGAGGCTGCTGTAGATTCCAAGCCAAAGAAAGAGACCATGCCCTTCTTTAAAATGCCTAAAAACCTATATTCCTCACATCACCCATGAAGGATTTTCCTATAAGAATGTTTGCAGGGACTAATGGAGCCATCATTGAAGTCTGGGATGTAAATGAATGACTGGCAGCAAACCGAAAACCGTAGTGAGTTCCCCGTAATTTCACTAATGCATGGGAGAACCTTTTTGGTCAGAATCAACCGCTGCTCAACAATAAATCAAGACAATAGTTCTGCTTTGTAACTGACTCAATATGCCAAGTATGAAATACAGATGGGAAGAATGCCACGGAGCCGTGGTCTGTACTTCATCTGGACTGGGGCTGCTCAAACCACAAATGACATGATTTGTATAAACCGCAGGATAACAATCCCAACAGAATTTCATACAGAGCACCTGCCATCAACTGTACCCATAAAACGCTGCCCGGGGGGGGGGATATTACTGTAACCTATGCCGCAGAACGAGCACCGGTCTTAGCTCCCACCATACACACATTGTGAATTTTTTTTTATTATTTATAGTTAACGGTAAATATGTTTATAAAACGTGATAGATGAGAATTGTATTTTCTCACTTACAGTACGTAGGGTTGAACCTTGGCTACGGTTGATATGTCTATGAAGGATCTCATTGATCCAATGTCATGTTACACCTAGTAGTAGTTGGTCACATCCAACTCGACTTGTTCTGTAATGTTGATTAACTACTTGCCACCCTCCATATAGTCGATATCTGGCCTTAGGGTGGCTCTCTAGTTCAGGGAGGGTGTCCCTGGATGTCCTCCCGCGCTCTGTGACCGCTGTGTGCCTTGGACACGCACGTGGGTATCCCCTTATTCGGGAGGGGTAGTAAAATGTATTTTGGGGAGTATGCTTATACAGTGTGTGAGAAATAACTTGCTAAAACGACAATTTTGGGGAAAGAATTCAAATTTTACTTAACCGTTTGCAGACTGTACAACTTACATATATAGCACGTCCGAGTCTGGAGCGCACATGCGACCTGCTTCTGCTGTGATTATACAACGTGGGAGTTGATCTGCGGGTACTGTGGACTCGATGTCAGCTCCCGCCGCTCATTAGGCCTAGAGCCAGAATGGCAATGTAAACAAGGCAGATTGCCATTCTGTCAGTAGGGAAAGCATTGTTCCTGTGTTCATGGATCAATGCCTTCTCCTAGTCCAGTGATGGCGAACCTTGGCACCCTAGATGTTTTGGAGCTACATTTCCTATGATTTTCAACTACACTGCAGAGAGCATCATGGGAAATGTAGAAGCATCTGGGGTTCCAAGGTACGCCATCACTGCCAGTGGCAGCTGGTGCTCCATCAGTTGGGGGGGGGGTGGCAGAAGGACCTTGCCACAGACCCCACCCCCCCGCACCATACCCACACCCCCCATCATCCGCTCACTTACCCTGTGCTGACAGGTGGAGATGGAGGTGGCAGCGGCTTGTATCCTCCGTTTCCCAGCTCTATATGTCTCCTCCCTCCTCCTCCTCCCCAGCAGCCAATAGGATGGCCTGTCTCGTGACCCGCTTCCTGATTGGCCGGGAAGACATTCAGTGTGAAAATAGCGAATATTCATTCGCTATTGTCACACAACTGGGTGGAACCTTTTTTGAAATCTATTATAACCTTTGACTCTAATCATGTGCTTCAAAAAAAAAACACCCCCCAGTCGAATCCATGCATCCGGCACCCTGTATGTAGATCAGGGGGGTAAACGCATGGATAGGGGGAGCGGCCCTGTGCGCCCCTAATGGATGGACCGCCACTGATCACTGCCCTAGTCAAAGCACCTCCCACACGGTACACTGGCTAGTCACACAGTTAACCTTTTGATCACCCCTGATGTTAACCCCTTCCCAGGGCATATTTTTCAGCACTGATTAGTATTACTGATAGTATTAGTGTTACTTGTCCCTGAAAATTGTCAGTTAGTGTGCAATTTGTCTGCCATAATATCGCAGTCCCGCTATAAGTCGCTGATCACCTCCATTACTAGTAAAAAAATCACTGTATATACTCGGGTATAAGCCGAGTTTTTCAGCACATTTTTTGTGCTGAAAAAGACCCCCCTCGAGTCAGTGTCTGTGGGTGATGAGTAGTTTCACATTAAACAGAGCCGCGCTGCTTCTAAGAGCCGTTCTGTGCTTGTAACTGTGACTAATCACATTGGAATGTAGAGAATGCTGAGAGAGGTGTCAGATTTTCAGCTTGATGTCGGGAGGTGGGCGGGACAAGCTGATGTTAGCTGTTCAGTCCCGCCCACCTCCTGATCTCAATGAAGAGCTGCAGCTCTCTCTCAGCATTCTCTACATTCCAATGTGTTTAATCACAGTTACAAGCACAGAATGGCTCTTAGAAGCAGCACAGCTCTGTTTAATGTGAAACTACCTTACTCATCCCTTATGTGTTCTGGCTACAGTCTCTGTGTCCTGGCTAAAATCCCTGTGTCCTGGCTAAAATCCCTGTGTCCTAGCTAATATCATTGTGTCCTGGCTAATATCCCTGTGTCCTGGCTAATATCCCTGTGTCCTGGTTAATATCCCTGTGTCCTGGCTAATATCCCTGTGTCCTGGATAAAATCCCTGTGTCCTGGTTAATATCCTTGTGTCCTGGCTAATATCCCTGTGCCCTGGCTAAAATCCCTGTGTCCTGACTAATATCCCTGTGTCCTGGCTAATATCCCTGTGTCCTGGCTAAAATCCCTGTGTTCTGGCTGCTGCATTTCCCATCCTAGGCTTATACGCGGGTCAATAAGTTTTCCCATATTTTTTGGGCAAAAGTAGGGGGTCAGCTTATACACGGGTCGACTTATACACGAGTATATACGGTAATAAAAATTCCATAAATACATCCCATAGTTTGTAAACACTATAACTTTTGCACAAACCAATCAATATATGCTTATTAGGGTGTTTTTTTACACCAAAAATATGTCGCAGAATACATATTGGCCTAAATTTATGAAGAAATTAGATTTTTGAATTTTTTTTATTGGATATGTTTTAGAAAAAAAAGTAAAAAATATAGTATTTTTGCAAAATTTCGGTATGTTTTTGTTTATAGCACAAAAAATAAAAACCGCAGGGGTGACCAAATACCACCAAAAGAAAGCTCTATCTGTGGGAAAAAGGGATGCAATTTTTAAGTGGGTACAACGTCGTGCGCCTACGCAATTGGCAGTTACAGTAAGGCAGTGCCGCATCACAAAAAATGGCATGGTCATGAAGGGGGGTAAACCTTCTTCATTTTCCAAGAACTGTGGGAAAAAATTACAACTACAAAAAGTTCACCATGCCTCTACTTTCCAAAAAAGTGTAAATTGGAGGGGGGGGGGGGGGTACCCTGTCCCGGCATTTTAGGATCTCAAGAAATGAGATAGGTATCAGTACATCAGGACAGATCAATTTTCAAATATATGCACTGTAGTTTGTAGATTCTATAACTTTCACTAAATAAAATTCACTGATTTGGGTTATCTTTACCAAACAAATGTAGCAGATTAAACTTTGGCCTAAATTTATGAGGAAAGCTCACTTATTTGCAAAAACAGAAAACCTTTCATTTATATATTTTTAATTTATAAAGCAAAAAGTTAAAAACCCAGTGGTGGCCACCAAAAGAAAGTTCTATCTGTCTCAAAAAATGATACATTTCATTTGGGTACAGCATAGCATTACTAAGTGCTCTTCCACACAGGCGTTGAAAATAGGTAGCTGGGTTGCATTGTTAACGCTTCCCGAACCCCTATTAACCACTTCAGCCCTGGAAGGATTTCCCACATTTAGGATCAGAGCACTTTTTGCGATTCGGCACTGTGTCGCTTTAACTGACAATTGTGCGGTCGTACGGCGTTGTACCCAAACAAAATTTGCATCCTATTTTTCCCCACAAATAGAGCTTTCTTTTGGTGGTATTTGATCCCCTCTGCATCATTTCTGATCGCCGCTATAAACAAAAAAATAGCGACAATTTCCAAAAAAAAAATTTTCTTAATTTTTGCTAAAATACAAATCCAAAAATATTTTTTTAATCGGTTTTAGCCGATTTATATTCTTCCTCATATTTTTGGTAAAAAAAAAAATCGCAATCAGCGTTTATTGATTGGTTTGCGCAAAATCCGCGTTTATGAAGGATGAGAATTAATTTCTGGGGTTTTTATTTTTTTTTTATTTTTTACTAGTAATGGCGGCGATCTGCGATTTTTAGCGGTACTGCGATATTGCAGCGGACATGTCGGACCATTTTGACACTTTTTTGGGACCAATGATATTTGTACAGCGATCAGAAATTTAAATGTCCTACTGTATAAATGTCATTGGCAGTGAAGAGGTTAACCTGCAGGAGTTAGTGAAGGGGTTAACTGTGTTCCCTAGGCGTGTTCTAACTGTGGGGGGGCTGGACTGCTATGGGCATAAGAGATCTAACTGATCTCAGTGACAGGGATCAGTAGATCTCTTATGTCCCCACTGACAGAGCGGGGAACCGCCATGTTTACATCAGCGGTTCCCCGTTCTTTTGCTCTGGCTGCTCATTGCGGCTCGCCAGCGGACATCGGGTCTGCCTGAGCCGCGGGCACACTCCTCCGGAGTGCGGTGGGCACGCACGTCCCCTAGCAGCCACTCTGCAAATCGCCGTTTGTTTACGGCGGTTCGCGGGACACGTCCACACTGCTGCAGTAAATATACTGCACGCGGTGAGGAAGTGGTTAATGCCACATAGATTTGTTACAGTAGAGTGGATGGGGTGTTCACACTGCAGTGTTAGTGTTGCTTCACATTGTGGTGAGGCAAAAATAACGCAACCTGCAAAATTTGGCAGACGCTGACTCTTTACTACCGTCTCCACTCACTTCTATTAAAAGCAGGACCATCTTTAATATTGATTGGACCCTGGGCAAGCAATTTCTCCCCCCCCCCCCCCCCATGCAATTTCATTCTCCGCCTGCTCTGAGACATACAAAAAATAGCAGTTTACTGAATCAGATCTCGCAGCGATTGAGAATGGTTGCCAGAGGTTACAGTGTATCATTAGCACTCACTGACTGACTGCTAAAGGTTACAGCACACATTATAGCTCACTGATTAATTGCTAGAGGTTACATCACATGACTTCTGCTTGTTGATTGGTTGCTAGAGATTACTGTACATCAATACTGCTCACTGATTGGTTGCTAGAGGTTATTGCACATTATTACTGCTCACTGATTGATTGCTAGAGGTCAATGCATATCCTTTCTGCTCAATGATTGGTTGCAAGAGGTCACTGCACATCATTACTGCTCACTGATCGGTTGCTAAAGGTTACAACACATCATCTCCTCACTGCCTGCACAATATGAACTGGGGAGGTGAGGGGATCCATCAATAGACAGAAAGCTCCTAGGGTTTGCCAGGGAAGTGGGGGGGAGGTGGGTGTGATCAGTGGCAATGCTGGGGGGTTGATGGGATCAGTGGCAGTGGTGGGAGGGGGGTGGGATTAGTTAGGAGACAGTACACTGTGGCAAATTCTAAATAATGTAGAGCAAAGTTGGAAACCTTTGTCAAGTATATAGTGGTGGATTCTACACTGACCAACAATTTAATGGGGAATTTACAATGACCACCAATGTGAGGGGGGTTTACATTGACCACCAATGTGAGGGGGAATTTGCACTGACCACCATGTAACAGAGGATTTTACGCTACCCATCAATATAAAGAGGGACTTCTACACTGACACCAATGTAAAACGAGCATTTACACCAACCACCAGTCTAAGGGGGAATATGCAATGGCCTCCATGTAAGAGGGGATATACAATGGCCTCCATGTAAGGGTGAATTTACACTGACAACTATTGTCAAAGAGATTTATACTGACCTACAACTTAAGGTGACACTTCTACACCGACCACCAATGTTAGGTGGGATTTACACTGACCTCCAATGTAAAGGGAGATTTACACTGATCACCAATGTAATGAAGAATTTACACTGACAACCAATGTAATGGGGGATTTTAACCAACAACTAATAAAGGGGGATTTATACACTGGCTACCAATGAAAGGGGGGGGGGGATTCTCAACACCAATTTAAAGGGGACTTCTACATGGACCACCTATGTAAGGGAGGATTTGAAATTGACCACAAATGCAAGTTTGTTTTTTTAACTGATTAGCAATATAAAGAGGAGTTTCTACGCTGTCCACCAATGTAATGGGGATTTACACTGCCCACCAATGTAATGGGGATTAACACTGCCCACTAATGTAATGGGGATTTACACTGACCACTAATGTAATAGGAGCATTTGAAAACCACCACAATTGCACCTTAAACGCACTGTAAACGTGCCTATGGCATTTACAGTGTGTTTGTGGTGTGATTGCAAATCGTCAAATGTGATAATTTTCCATTTTAGCCTGGTAAAAAAAAAATAACACACAGGGCGTTTGAGGAGTATTGCTTGAAGCAACATGAATGCCTGCACAGCACATCCTAAATGCTCATTAATGCTATAGGTGCGTTAATGTGCTTTTAGGCTGCGTTAAAACTTACCGCAAGTGTGAAAGAGCCCTAATTGTCATTCAAACTGTGACAACGCTGAAAGCTGAAAATTGGCCTGGGCAGGAAGGGGGTGAAAGTGTCCAGTATTGAGGTGGCCTTCTTAGAGGCCTTCTCTGAAACATACCCCAATCTTTATAGCCACGAGGCTAAAGCTGATCATAGATGGATCGTATTGGCCTGGTATGGTTCAGAAGTGGCCTGTGGCCAGTCAGGTTGCATGCTCAGGTAAGGGTCTAAGGGTCTGCTGTGGATTTTTGGGGGGGGACCCCAGGCTTTTTTCCCCTCATTTTGTGCTTGGAGCCCTCTGCTCTGGTATCAAATTTGGGAATGGCTTGACTTATTTTTTTTTGTTTGTTTGTTTTCTTTTTGCATCCCAGATAGCAGGGATAACTTGCCACACATTTGTGGCAGTGTTGAATTATAAGTCTGTTAACTTGCTGGAAAGTTTTACACTTGCAGAGCACTTTAAGCACAAGTCCTAGTTCACACTTTTCCAATTTGTAGCTAATTTGTATGGCAAGTCTCTAGCAAGAACAAAGTTGCAGTGGTGAGTCTACAGCAAGAGCTCTGTAAGTCTACAGCATGAACATTCAGCTACAGTGACCCCTGTGGTGGGATGACTATTACACAACATAACTGAACCAGAACTTGCAGTAGACTTGCACAATGTTTGCAAAGAAAGTTGATCTGGAGTCATGCAATGTGGACTTGCTGGAATTGTGCAACAAACATGTGAAGCCTGGCAACTCTAACAATAGCTTAGCAAGTCATTTTCAAACTTGCAGCACAATTGGGATGGAGTCCTTGTTGACATCCACACCAAAACCTTCCTCAAGGATAAGGATCTAGTATGTTTTTTTTTTTTTTAGGGGGAAACCTTGTTCTTTTTTTTTTTTTTTGCATGGGGAACCCCATCTAGGATAAGGGTCTGGCATAGATAAAGAGAACCCCAGGAACTTTGTTTACAAAAAGAAGTACCCTATATACTCGGGTATAAGTCGAGTTTTTTAGCACATTTTTTGTGCTCAAAAAGACCCCCCTCGACTTATACCCGAGTCAGTGTCTGTAGTGATCAGTAGTTTCACGTTAAACAGAGCTGTGCTGCTTCTAAGAGCCGTTCGGTGTCAGATTCTCAGCTTGATGTCGGCAGGTGGGCGGGACAAGCTGATCTCCGTGAAGAGCTGCAGCTCTCTGCATTCTCAGCATTCTTTGCATTCCAATGTGTTTAATCTCACTTACAAAGCACAGAACGGCTCTTAGAAGCAGCACAGCTCTGTTTAATGTGAAACAAAACTACCTTACTCATCCCTTATGTGTTCTGGCTACAGTCTCTGTGTCCTGACATTAAAATCCCTGTGTCCTGGCATTAAAATCCCTGTGTCCTGGCATTAAAATCCCTGTGTCCTGGCATTAAAATCCCTGTGTCCTGGCATTATACGGTCCTGTGTCCCTAAAATTACGG
>BLSH010450330.1:1714279-1736437 GCA_018402905.1 Glandirana rugosa | reverse complement strand
CGACAGCGTAAAACTTACTGTTAACGCGCCAGCACGCTGCAACATGGGTTTATTTTAAACGCAGGAAAAAAAGGGTGTTTATCTCGAAAGAAAACCACCATAAACTAGTGGAGACGCAGTAAAGACTAGCGGCGATATTTGTTTTTTACTCGCTGTTAAAACGTTTTTTCTTGTTATAAAAAATGAAAAACGATTTCATGTTTAGGTAAGTTTTTTTATAAGTAGTCAAAACCGGCTATAAATAAGAAGATGTATAAAAACCATTTTTTTTTTAGCGTTAGCCGCATATAACTAACCAAACGCGTTTTCAATAGCGCAGATGTTTGACCCTTAACTAATAGACGCGATAACTTTTGCGCAAACCAATCAATATACGCCGATTGCGATTTTTTTTTTACCAAAAATATGTAGAAGAATAAATATCGGCCAAAACTGATGAATATTTTTTTGAATGGATTTGTACTTTAGCAAAAAGTAAAAAATATTGTTCTTTTTTGCAAAATTGTCGCTCATTTTTTGTTTATAGCGGCGATCAGAAATGACGCAGAGGTGATCAAATACCACCAAAAGAAAGCTCTATTTGTGGGAAAAAAAGGACGCAAATTTTATTTGGGTACAACGTCGCACGACCGCGCAATTGTCATTCAAAATGCGACAGCGCTGAAAGCCAAAAATTGGTCTGGGCAGGAGGGGGGTTTAAGTGCCCGGTAAGGAAGGGGTTAAGGACCCATACATACTGTTCTGTGTGCGTTACTATACTCACTGATGCATTGAAATGTATTGTTCGCACTTATTGCACAATCGTTTTGGTGAGCATCCCATTAATTTCTAATGGACATCCAACTGACATCAAAGTGGTAAACAACCCACCTGGCTATTCAATGCACTGCAATGCATAAATGTGAATGAGCATGCAATGTAGCATATTGCAATAGCAACAAAATAATTCAGTCATGTTTATTCATCTTGAGGGCCCATAGAAAACAAAGGGGCTCATGAAATGCAACATGCATTAATACACCCACAAGCTTGCATCTAATACCTGGTGCTGTCCTAGATAGTGCAGATAAGCAACACAGTGATAAGAAATTCTGTTGTTCAGTCCTGAATGGGTTGCCTCCCAATAGAAAGATACAATGCCCTGATAGATTCCCCGCGGAGGGGGACTGACTGTGCTCCTGCTCAGAGTGTCTTCCCAACACTAATGCAACATAAGACTGTAGAACAGTGGTTCTCAACCTCAGCCCTCAAGTACCCCCAACGGGCCATGTTTTCAGGTTTTCCTTTACCTTGCACAGCTGCTTTAAATCACTATCAATGACACGGTATTGATAAGAGCTATTTTATATAAGGGAAGTTCCCAAAACATGGCCCGGTGGGGGGACTCGAGGACTGAGGTTGAGAACCACTGCTGTAGAATGAAGAGCCAGCAACTCGTCCTTCCAAATAACTCCTTTTATTTCATTGGGTGTAGTGTACAAGTGACAGTCGCTTACATATTACAGTACTAAGAGTGGATGTAAACCTGATTCATGAAATTTGAGCTGGGCACATATATCTGTAGAGTTTTCTTATCTCTCTTCAAAGCCCAGTGTCTCGTAGCTCTGTCCAGCCTGATAACTTTTGGCAAGCTCTCCCAGACCCGGAGATAGAAGTATGTGTCGGAGGAGGTTGCTATAAATAGATTAGCAGACTGCTGCACAATTCCCAGGCAAGCTCTGCATGTGTGGAGGGGGGGGGGGGTGCCTTTCCTCCAATCAGCTGTCTCACAGTGTCCAGGAATGATCCCCTCCCACAGGGGAACCAGGAAGAGGAAATTCTAACAGAACGTGCATTTCTAAACAGTGTATCAAGGTGAAGATAGAATATATGGATGTAAAACTTAAGTAGGGAGATTTGTTTCATCTCTTTGTATCGTCTGCGACTGTTCATTTCACTGGGTATATGGAGGGTTTACATCCACTTTAATCATAGCCATGGCTATGATTAAAGTGGCTGTTAAGCTATTCTTACTACTTAATACCATGCGCTCTGTCTCTCAATGCTGTGTCCCCCTGTGTGCATGGTTTATAAAAAAAAAAAAAAAGCCAATTATACCTCATTTCAGAGCGCCGATCGGCGCTCACATGACCGGCTGGCTCTCTCCTCTCCCTGTCTGACAGCTAGAGAGGGCGGGGTTGAAATTCCCCCACTGACTTTAGTCAGGAGGAGGAGTGAGCCGGCCGGTCATGTGAGCGCCTATCAGCGCTCTAAAATTAGGTATAATTGGCATTTTTTTAATAAATCCAGGGCCGTCTTTAAGGCAGGGCAAAAGGGGGAGCTGCCCTGGGCCCTGTCAATGTTGTGGGGCCCAAAACAGCTGCCTCATACTTGCCACCTATCCTGCTTTAAATTCCCTTGTCCCTTGAAGTTTTAGTCTTGTGCTGTGCCTCTATATCTCAATATGAAGTGCTGCTACTAATGCTGCCCAGCTCTGCCCTACTGTTGTGTACTGATGACTCACCTGCAGTCCCTGTGTTTATATGTAAATAACCGGCACTGATATGTAAATAGCGGCGACTTTCATGTGTATATCATGCCCCACTAAGGTTATATCCACCATCACCTATACTGTATGCTGCCCCCTGGGGGGGTAAAGGGGGAATGCTTGAAAGTCCTGCCTGCAACTGTGGTCATTAAGCCTAACATCAGCCTGGTCTGCAAAGGTAAACAAATTGGTGAGGGGAAGGTAGTGCGGGGTGTGCAGAGGTATGCAGAGAAGAAATTACAGTTTGGGGTGCACAGGTGAGCAAGGAGGGGATGTATATAGGTAAAGAAGGTGCAAAGATGAGCAGAGGAGACAGGTAGAGTTAAAGGGGGGAGGGTTGGAGTAGAGAGGATGGGGGAGGTTTGGGGTGCAGAGGTTAACAGGGGTTTTAGGAGGCAAAGGTGTACTGACAGGGTGAATAAAATAAACTAGTTTTTTTGACTACTTCGCGATTGGAGCATCCTCTTCTTTTCCTCTTTTTTTTGCACGGGCTAACCCACTATACCATTGGTGGAGACGGCTTTTGGATGCATAAGTCGACAGCAAGAGGTGGATATTCTGTGGATGGCTCCTGATATGCGTGTTTGACCTCTGTTATGGGGGTCACTACGTTCCGGTAAGTGCGGAGTGTTACAAGTGCCTGTTGGAGGGTTTGCTACAGAAGACATCTTTGGGATTGCATTTGACCAACGGGTGCCCCATTGGCAGTGCCTAATCTGCAACATTTAATTTGTTTAGCACGCAGCACTTTATGGACTATATGGACTTATATGTAATTTATGACAATTTGTACAGCATTTATATAAGTCTATGTATGAGCGCGGTTTTAATTATATTATATACTGTCTAGGGTGGATAAAGATGTAGATCGCGTGTAGGACATCTCATTCATTTCAATGGGTTCTCTATGTGCTAAAAATGCGGACGAAAGTCCCTATACCTTTTTCAAAATCACACGGTATCACAGCACATCTCAGAAGATGCTGGAGGGTGTAATTAACAGTTGATGGCAGTGCTGGGTATCTGCTAAAGGGTGGCACGTTTCTGTGGTGTCAGGAAAGCCATTTTGCATTCCCGACACACACAAATATGAACCTAGGCTAAATGTCTCAATTACATTGGTGGTCAGTGTAAATCTTCACATTACATTGAGGCTTGGTGTAGAATCCTTTCATTTACACTAGTGGCCAGTGTGAATGCCCCCCTTACATTAGTGGTCAGTGTAAATCCCTCCTTACATTGGTGGTTACTGTGAATGCTCCCATTCCATTGGTGGCCAGTGTAAACCCATATTACATTGGTGGCCAGAGTAAACCCCTATTACATTGGTGGCCAGTGTTGAAACTCCTTTTTATATTGCTAGTTGATAAAAAAAATCAGCATTGCCATTGATCACACCCTCCCCTCCCCCCAGCATTGCCACTGATCGCAGGAGTTCTAGGATCCCTAGGAGTTTTCTGTCTATTGGTGAGTCCCCTAACCTCCTCAGTCCATGGTGTGCAGGCAGTGAGGAGATGATGTGCTGCAACCTCTAGCAACCAATCAGTGAGCAGTAATGATGTGCAGTAAACTCTAGCAACCAACCAGTTAGCAGTATTGATGTACAGCAATCTCTAGCAACCAACCAACAAGCAGAAATCATGTGCTGTAACCTCTAGAAACTATTCAGTGAGCCGTATTGTGTGCTGTAATATCTAACAACCAGTCAGTAAGTGGTAATGATATGCGGTAACCTCTGGCAACCAATAGAAATTGCTGCCTGATGTGATTCAGTAAACTGATTTTGAGTCTAGCTGAAATGTATTGTATGTCTCAAAGCAGGTGGAGAGCAAAATTGCATGGGGGGGGGGGGGTGGCCCAAGAAAATGTTTGCCCAGGGTCCCATCAATACTAAAGATGGCCCTGTATAAATCACACACACGGGGACACAGCATTATGACACAGGGCGGATAGTATGAAAATATACATGTTATTTCAGCAGCAGGAGGGCAGTGGGTGGGCACTGTCATAAGCTGACAGGTAAGGAGGGGAGGGGGAGAATAGAGAGGAGAGCAGACAGGAGACAGCGGATGATGGAGGCACATAAACTGACCACGGTGTCAGGGCTCAGCAGCCATAATGAACCATGGTTATTTTACAGAGGGGAGGGTACAACTGGCAGGATCAGACAGGTATTACAGGTGATACAGGGGGGATATTACACAGCACAAGCACTGTGCTGTATAACATGCTTTAAAGGGACAGGATCCATTTTTTTAAAATGCGTAAGCCACTGTAACTTGTATACTACACCCAGTGAAATAAAATGATTTATTTGGAAAGATGAGCTCTTCATTCTACAGTCTTAGGTTGCTTCCCAATACCCCAAATCATAAGGGTAGGTATCTAGTGCCTCACCAAACGCTTGAGTCAGGAACATTATATTATAGCCTCTGGGGAAGGAACAAATATGAATGGCTTTACATTGTAAGGCACTGTGTAAAAGGCTGGTTCTTTGTAAATACTGGAAATAATAATAGTAAAATGGTATTTTTGGCCTTGGAATTCCACAGCGATGTCTAACATCCTTCCAATTTACACCAGGGAGTAGAGAGTCATAAAAAGCACACAAACCCCCAGCCATTGTATCCCAGATAACATAACTTCACTGGAGCATCAAACAAAAGAGGCGACTAGTTTATTTTCCTTTGTTCTGATACAGCTGCTATTAGCAATTTCTTGGAACAAGCGTAATTAGTTTTATGAATTCTTCAAGCCATTTCCTTTGAGTTAGTGATTGTGATGGCCACTGCTTGGTCGGCGTTTTTCCAGGAATCTGGGTGAGAGCAAGAGCGATGATGGAAAGTACAGAAAGTAACGTCTAGTGCTGATCGTCTAATGAA
This sequence comes from Glandirana rugosa, assembly GCA_018402905.1. Taxonomy (NCBI): domain Eukaryota; kingdom Metazoa; phylum Chordata; class Amphibia; order Anura; family Ranidae; genus Glandirana; species Glandirana rugosa. Next base: position 1,731,028 of record BLSH010450330.1, on the reverse strand, counting down.
TGGGAAAAGCGGCCATACAACCTGCCCATGAAATTGGCTATAGTATTACAAAACCATAGTCTTAAGAAACATTACCTGAATTGGCATAAGACTCTTCTTTTTTTACATCCCGGGTATAGATGGTGGAACCCTCTACTGTTTGAATATTGTATCTTCTATTGAGGTTATACCAGTGTATATCTCTATAGATTTTGGGCCTCCATCGCCCTCGTTTAATGGTGCGCAATGCTAATATGTTTTTAAATGTAGCTGTATTTTAATGTCATTTTATAATTTACGTATCAATATTTTTTTTTTTAATAAAGTATTTATTGAAACAAATGAGCATTACATATCAGAAGTCAACATTAAACACTCGTGTTGTCATTGACATAGTTTGCAAACAGGGATGGACAATATAGACAGAAAATATATCAGGCTTTATCATACTCACTTCTCGAGCAAGGCAAGCAGAAAAAAAAAATATATATATATTTTACCTATTTGTTGAAGTTGTGCCCATAAAGTCCACGAGCCCATGGTTCACACTTTCTAGTGATTTAAATATCTAATGATCTTGGGGTGTGGTACTGGTGTACTAGTAGGGCTTTTGGGTGTCCATTGTGCCTCCCAATGGTCCCTCATTGGATCTATTCTTAACCACTTCATCTTGGGAAGATAACCCCCCTTTCCTGACCAGGCCATTTACTGCTATAAGGCACTGCGTTACCTTAGCTGAGAACTGCGCAGTCATGCAAATTTTGTCCTTTTTTATCACAAATAGAGCTTTCTTTTGGTGGTATCTGATCACCTCTGGGGTTTTTATATTTTGTGCAATAAACAAGAAACAACAGACAATTTTGAAAAAAAAAAAAAACAATATTTTTTACATTCTGCGATAAAACATATCCAATAAAAAATGGGGAAAAAATCAAATTCTTTATCAGTTTAAGCCAATATGTATTCTGCTACATATTTTTGGTAAAAAAAATCCCAATCATATTTTTACTAATAATGGGGGGGACCAATGACACTAATACATTGATAAGTGCTAGAAATATGCACTGACATTGTACTAATGACACTGGCTGGGAAGGGGTTAACATCAGGGGTGATCAAAGGGTTAACTGTGTTTCCAGCTGGTGTTTTACTGTAGTGGGGGAGGTGCTTGTACTAGGAGAAGGCTTTGCAGGATCACAGGATCAATGCCTTCCCTATTGACAGATCGCCGTTCTGCCTATGTTCTGAATGATCACCGGGTGTTGGCGAACATGGAGTCCACAGGACCCACTAATCAGCTCCCACTATGTATCGCACCTGATACCCAGAAATGCAGGATCACATATATATACGTGATCCTGCGCAGCGTGGCCACCCTGTAGCAGTAAAACTGCTATTGGGCGGCAAATGCTCATTAACATAGGCCCTAGAAGTGGAAGGTTAAGCAATGTGAGCCAATCGGGCCATCATTGTACAGTGCTGCCAGTCTACCATGTTTTCATGTACTGAAGTCTGGTGAGGGAATTGCTGAATGGACCAAGTGACAGATTCACCTAAGCAGTTTACAGGAGGGGAGAAGACCCCACTATTATTATATATGGCATAATCCCCATTCACAGCCCAATGGCCAGGCAGCTGATACAGAAAGCTGCAATAGGGAGCAGTATTTATTTCCCAGCTGTAGTAACTGATAGCAAACGTGTTTCTGTTCTAATCTATTATAGTAAATTATGTGGTTGATGAATAGGAATTTTAACATTGATTGATTTTAACACTGTAAAGTCAATAAATAAAGACAGCACATATGTGGCAAATCAGAAGATGGAATCCCAGATGTGGCTGGAAATCCCTTTCAGATTCAAATTAAAATTAAATAAAATATGGGCTAGCATGAAGCCCATATGTTGATGAGTCCTGGCTTGGTGTCTGATTATTGTACTGAATATTGCAGAACCTTCAACATGAACCACTTTGTACAATTAGGCCTGCAACTTCATCACCACCTCTATACCGGGGGCAGGTGCAGTCTGCTTCTTCCACTGTAGGCGGCCCCCAACTGGAGCAGTATCACAGCCTGGAGCAGCATCACAGTCTGAAGCGGTATCGCAGCCTGGAGCTGTATCACAGCCTGGAGCGGTATCACAGCCTGGAGCGGTATCGCAGTCTGGAGCGACACCACAGCCTGGAGCGATATCACAACCTGGAGAGGTATCACAGCCTGGGGTGGTATCACAGCCTGGAGCGGTACCACAGCATGGAGAGGTATGACAGCCTGGAGCGGTATCACAGCCTGGAGCGGTATCACAGCCTGGAGCGGTATCGCAGTCTGGAGCGACACCACAGCCTGGAGCGATATCACAGCCTGGGGTGGTATCACAGCCTGGAGCGGTACCACAGCCTGGAGCGGTACCACAGCATGGAGAGGTATGACAGCCTGGAGCGGCACCACAGCCTGGAGCAGTATTACAGCCTGGAGTGGTATCACAGCCTGGAGTGGTATCACAGCCTGGAGAGGTATCACAGCCTGGAGTGGATTCACAGCCTGGAGCGGAATCATAGCCTGGAGCGGTATTACAGCCTGGAGTGGTATGACAGCCTGGAGCGGTATCACAGCCTGGAGCAGTATCACAGCCCGGAGCGGCACCACAGCCCTGAGCGGTATCACAGCCTGGAGTGGCACCACAGCCTGGAGAGGTATCACAGCCTGGAGCAGAATCACAGCCTGTAGCGGTATCACAGCCTGGAGCGGTATCACAGCCTGGAGAGGTATCGCAGCCTGGAGCAGTATCACAGCCCGGAGCGGCCCCACAGCCTGGAGGGGCACCACAGCCTGGAGAGGTATCACAGCCTGGAGCAGAATCACAGCCTGGAGCAGAATCACAGCCTGGAGTGGTATCACAGCCTGGAGCAGTATCACAGCCTGGAGCGGTATCGCAGCCTGGAGCGGTACCACAGCCCGGAGTGGTATCGCAGCCTGGAGCGGTACCACAGCCTGGAGAGGTATCACAGCCTGGAGCGGTATCACAGCCTGAAGCGGAATCACAGCCTGGAGCAGTATCACAGCCTGGAGAGGTATCACAGCCTGGAGCGGTACCACAGCCTGGGGAGGTATCCCAGCCTGGAGCGGCACCGCAGCCTGGAGTGGTATCACAGCATGGAGCGGTATCACAGCCTGGAACGGTTTCGCAGCCTGGAGTGGTATCACAGCCTGGAGCGGCACCACAGCCTGGAGCGATATCACAACCTGGAGAGGTATCACAACCTGGAGAGGTATCACAGCCTGGAGTGGTATCACATACCTGGAGCAGTACCACAGCCTGGAGCGGTATCACAGCCTGGCGTGGTATCACAGCCTGGAGTGGTATCACAGCCTGGAGTGGGTGGTATCACAGCCTGGAGAGGTATCACAACCTGGAAAGGTATCACAGCCCGGAGCGGCACCACAGCCTGGTGCAATATCACAGGCTGGAGCAGTATCACAGCCTGGAGCGGTATCACAGCCTGGAGCGGTATCACAGCCTGCAGCAGTATCACAGTCTGGAGCGGGATCACAGCCTGGAGCGGCACCACAGCCTGGAGCGGTATAACAGCCTGGAGCAGTATCACAGCCTGGAGCAGTATCACAGACTGGAGCGGGATCACAGCCTGGAGCGGCACCACAGCCTGGAGCGGCACCACAGCCTGGAGCGGCACCACAGCCTGGAGCGGTATAACAGCCTGGAGCAGTATCACAGCCTGGAGCGGTATCACAGCCTGGAGCGGTATCACAGCCTGGAGTGGTATCACAGCCTGGAGCGGTACCACAGCCTGGAGCGGTATCACAGCCTGGAGCGGTATCACAGCCTGGAGCGGTACCACAGCCTGGAGTGGTATCACAGCCTGGAGTGGAATCATAGCCTGGAGCAGTATCACAGCCTGGAGCGGTATCGCAGCCTGGAGCGGTATCACAGCTTGGAGTGGTATCACAGCCTGGAGCGGTACCACAGCCTGGAGGGGTATCACAGCCTGGAGCAGTATCACAGCCTGGAGCGGTACCACAGCCTGGAGTGGTATCACAGCCTGGAGCGGTATTGTAGCCTGGAGCGGTATCACAGCCTGGAGTGGTATCACAGCCTGGAGTGAAGGCCTAAAGAAAAGCATTTTTATTTCTGTCTGTGTTGTTTACTTCCTGTTTTGTAAATGTTGTCAGCAGGACAGGAAGTGATGTTAAGTCTCGGATACCAATAAAACCATGCTAATCGTTCGACATTCTATAAAAAAAAATGGGTGGTACTATAACCGCTTGTCAACCATATAACTTACATATATGGTGGAAAGGCGATCTTCTGCACTAGGTACTAGGTACGTGATCCAGCACTTTCAGGTAAGGGGGCGCACACGCGGACCGCCAGCAATTATATACAGCAGATGCCGATTAGCGGGTGCCAACCAATAGATGACCGCAGGACCCACCGATCGTCAGGAAGACACACACAACAGGGCTCTGCCTATGTAATCAAGGCAGAGCTATGTCCTGTCAGAGAGGAAGTAATGGGTTTTTTTCCCCGCAAAGCAGGGAATAAAATCCATTACTTCTCTTAACAAAGTACACCAAAAGACTGGTTAGACACACATTTAACCCTTTGATCACGCTAGATGTTTAACCCCTTCCCAGCCAGTGCCATTAGTACAGTGACAGTGCATATTTTTAGCACTGATTACTGTATTAGTGTCATTGGTTCTCAAAAAGTGTCACTTAGTGTCCAACTGTCCACAATATTGTAGTCCCGCTGCTGATCGCCACCATTGCTAGTAAAAAAAATATTTAAAAAATGAAAATTCCAGTATATATATCATAGTTTGTAGACGCTATAACTTTTGCACAAACCAATCAATATGCCCTTGTTGGGATTTTTTTTACCAAAAATATTTAGCAGAACACATGTTTTATAGCAGAAAGTAAAAAATATTTTTTTTTCAAAATTGTCGGTCTTTTTTGTTAATAGTGCATACATTAAAAAAACACAGTGGTGATCATCAAATACCGCCAAAACAAAGCTCTATTTGTGGGGAAAAAGAGACGTAAATTCTATTTGGGTACAGCGTTGCATGACTGCGCAGTTGGCAGTTAAAGTGGTTGTCAAGTCCGCCCCCCCCCCAAAAAAAAAATCTGCAAAGCAAAGGCATAATGAGCTAGTATGTAGTAGTAGCTCATTATGAAATACTTACCTTGGAACGTAGCTGTTGCAGCGGTCTCGGCACACCGCTGTGACCGGCAACATGCTGTATCTGGGTCTGCAGCTACGTCCAATCACATCGCGGCTCTAGCGCTGTGATCGGCGGAGCCGTGCTGACGTCACTCCCACGCATGCACACTGGAGCCATGTCAACAGAAGAAATGGCACCCTGGGCTACCCCGGGGGCCAATTCTTCAGTGCGCATGTGCTGATGATGTCGGCACATGCAGATACAGGGAATATCTCCTAAACCGTACAGGACCTACAGGTAAGCCTTATTATAGGCTTACCTGTAGTTTAAAGTGGTTGTCATGAGTTGACAAGCACTTTAACCACTTCAGTCCCGGAAGGATTTTACACTTTAGGACCAGAGCACTTTTTGCGATTCGGCACTGCGTCGTTTTAACTGACAATTGCGTGGTCGTGCGACGTTGTACCCAAACAAAATTTGCGTCCTTTTTTTCCCACAAATAGAGCTTTCTTTTGGTGGTATTTGATCACCTCTGCGTCATTTCTGATCGACGCTTTAAACAAAAGAAGAGCGACAATTTTGCAAAAAAATTTTTTCATTAAAAAACAAATAAAAAAAAATATAAAAAAAAACATTTTTTTCCATCAGTTTTGGCCGATTTATATTCTTCCTCATATTTTTGGTAAAAAAAAAATTGCATTCGGCGTTTATTGATTGGTTTGTGCAAAAGTTGCCGTGTTTACGGACGATGAGAATTAATTTCTGGGGTTTTTATTTATTTTTTTTATTTTTTACTAGTAATGGCGGCGATCTGCGATTTTTAGCGGTACTGCGATATTGCAGCGGACATGTCGGACCATTTTAACACTTTTTGGGGACCACTGGCATTTATACAGCAATCAGTGCTATAAAAATGCACTGATTACTGTGTAAATGCCATTGGCAGTGAAGGGGTTAACCTGCAGGGGGCGCTCTAAGGGTCAACTGTGTTCCCTGGGCGTGTTCTAACTGTGTGTGGGCTGCCCTTGCTGGGGAAAGGGGATGATCACGGCTTCCATATAGAGGAAGCCTGTGATCATCGCCCTTTCCCCTCTAACAGAACGGAGATCCGTGTTTACATACACGGAGCGCCATTCTCTCACTGCAGGGGGGCCATCGTGGGTAGCCGGCGGCACCCGCTCCCTGGCCCCCCCCCGGACACAGTGAGTGCGCGTGCTCACAGCACTAATTAACGCAGCCGCCGTCGTATGACGACGGTTTGCGATAACGAGCCACTCTGTCGCAGCCAGACTGCGGTCAGCAAGTGGTTAAAGTAACGCAGTGCCGTATCGCAAAAAATGGCCTGGTTGTGAAGGGGGGTAAATCTTACGGAGGTCAAGTGGTTAAACATACCTTTGAAAGCAGTTTGTTATATCTGTTCAATAAGTGCAAAAAATACCTTTTGATCCCACCAGATATCTTGTGAGCTGTAACTTACTTTGCTGCACTTATCTGCTCTGACTAGTTCACTTCTGTAAACTACAGTACAGCGAGTAAGCATTGTCACCTTAGGGCAGGAAGTGTGTTAATGGCAGGATCACTAGGTGAATATAAATGAAAATAAAAAAAGCCTGAAATGAAAATGAATATACCCAAGGCACTGGTAAGCTGTAATATATAACCATGTTTGTGGTATTCTTTATACATACTTTTTTTCACTGTGTCTTTAGTCTGATAATTTGACCCATGTGGGCCTTTTATTTCTCTTGTGTCCTTTGATAGTGGATACTAAACACTGCAAAGAAGAGTGTTCATGCAATGACATAAAGAGCAGCATTTTCCTATGAGCCCCAGGTGGCATGATGATGCATTTTTGGGGGGCATGTCCTTGAGGTCCTGGGCTCACATAGGTGGGTTGAATCATGTGGGGCATCATTCAGTCTGGAAGAGGACCAGTCCTGGACCACGGTGATGAACAAAAAGACCAGCACTGGACTATAGAGGAGGACAAGAAGACCAGTATTGGACCATGGAGGACAAGAAGACCAACAATGAATCATGGAGAAGGACAGAAGGACTAACACTATACCATGGAGGGGTCAAGAGGACCAATATTGACCACAAGAGAAGGATAAGAAGACCAACATAGAACCACAGAGAAGAACAGGAAGACCAACCCTAGATCAAGGAGGAGGTCAAGAGGGCCAGCATTGGACCATGGAGAAGGATAAGACAACCATCAATGAACCACAGAGAAAAACGGGAGGACCAGCAGGAGGTAGGTAAAGAGGACCAGCATTGGACCATGGAAAAGGACAAGAAGACCAGCACTGGACCACAGAGGAGGACATTGTGGGCAGCACTGAAGTTTAAACAAGTATTTCTTGACAAACTTGTTTTTACTGTTGGGGTTGCTATGATAAAAAAAGAAAATAAAATAAAACCGAACTGGGCTTTTAACAAAGAGGCAAGTAATTGCAAGAAATGTTACAAATCTGTACAAAGATTTTAAAAACACAGTAAAAAAAACATGGAGCAGTGAACATGAAAAGTGTTAAAAGTTACAGAAAGAAATTACTTTCAAGCAAAACTAAAGCTAGAGTTTTTTTCTAATTTTGAATAGACATTCAAAATTTGCATTGTGACAGTTGTGATTATAATTAATGACGTTTTAATATTTAGGAAATAATTATTAAGGAAAAAAGACCACATGTGTAACGTGACCAGACCAAAATATGTATGGTGTATAGATAATTTGAAAATAGAATAAAAAATGTGATTTTATTTATAATGAGTTGTTTCAAATATATGAGTACAGGCGGTCCCCGGGTTACAAACAAGATAGGGACTGTAGGTTTGTTCTTAAGTTGAATTTGTTTGTAAGTCGGAACAGGGACATTTTTTAAGTGTAGCTTCAGCCAAAACAAATATTTTTAAGCTTTTTGGATAGCATAGGGAAGGGGTCCCAATGATTATTGGATTTTTAAAATTTTGGGTTGTTGTGGAAACAAACCTTGGTGATAAAGCATCAGTGGAGACCCCTTTTTCCCATAATAACTCTTACAGGAGTGAATTTCCCTTCCTAGGGGGAGATTTCCTCTCACTTCCAGTTGCCTCCCTCCGTTTGTAAGTAGGAGTCGTTCTTAAGTCGGATGTTCATAACTAGGTTACTGCCTGTACCCAGAAAGTCCCACACAGTATCAGGGGAGGGCTGGCAGCCGTAGGCCTGGGGGGCAAGTCCAGTCAAGTGGCCCATTGAACCACCAAATCAGCTCACCATCCATGCCCACACAATGGGCCTAGCGGGATCCATGGTAGGGCCGGCCCTGGGCGCCCCCCCTTTGCCTGGAGTTAGTTGGTGGCTGCGCCCCTGGGCCCTATTTCCTTCCTCCACAAGAAAAAAAAAGTGTGAGCGGGCAGCAGCCATCGGCGATTTTAAATGTAAGTTAGGGTGGCCTGGGGGGCAATTGCCACCCTACCCCCTGGGCCAGCCCTCCCCTGCACAGTATATCCTCTTTTTGTATGATAGTTTAAAAAAGGAGTAGGGAATAATTAAAGCCACATTTTTTTTTGTCATCCTTGTCCCTCTAAAGAGATTTCTCTCCACTTTATGTGCAGAAGATACAATGGGAATTTATAGGAAATCTCTGCAAAGCAGGGAAAATCCCCTTTTAGTAGTCACCAGAAGAAGAATCTCCACTGGAAGATTTCCCCTCTATTCCTGTTCTGGTGACAATTCACAACTTCCCCCTTTACGTTCCAGTGGTCACAAGGAAAAATGGATAAACCTTCCCAGTTGGGACATAAATAGGTATAGAAAACTTACAGGTGTTTTATTCCTTTCCCAATCAAAAACAAAAACAATTTGGCATTAGACAGACTTATACTCTGCAACAATTATTTAGAATGCATGCTAACTGATGATTCTCTATACTTCCCCTTTAACTTCTTGTTGATATGATAATTCTAACTTTTTTTTTTTTTTTTACTGGTAGGCGGCTGAGAACAGCCTCTTGATTTGTGGCTTGGGATAGCAGTCTACCCTGATAATGATGTTATCGCTTGGCCTTCAACTGAACGCCAACATCGCAAAACAAAACACAGTAAAAGGTCTAAAACAAAAAAAAAAAAGAAACACTTTAGAAGTGACTACAAAGGGGAAAATCATGTTCAAAGAGGCGGTAACACAATTAGAGAACCCCCACTGAAGACATGAAAAGCCCAGCATCGTTAATGTCCAGATACCATTAAGTCCTCTAACGATTGTTGGAGCTGTTTATGAATCACAACCTTTCAAACATAACTGAAATTGACTCGAAAATGTTAAAGATGTTCCTTTGCGATAGAATAGGTTCTCCTCATTGTTTCTCGCACTAAAGCTTTTAATACGCCGCTGGCGTTCCAGCTTGCTCCCAAAAGCCGCTGACAGGTCAAATGGCTGAGCAGAATCAGTTGAGGGAAGAGGAAGTCTTGTCGGAAATGAGATTAATCTTGTAACGAGTGTTCAGGGCTGATAACCCATCTGCGTTTAGAAGAGCTTTAACTAGCGAGCTATTAACCTTCACCTGACGAGCAGCATTCAACTGTTATAAACAACATTAAAAGGGGCAGGCTCCCTTTTTCCATGTAGACTAAACACTGACGGTCAAATTCCATGTCCAGGACGCAAGATGCGGCCTGTAGATTATGAATTCCATTTCGTGTGATTGAGCGGAGGAAAAAAATGAATAGCTGTTGGTTATTCCATTGAGAAAAAAAAAGTCAAAGTTAGTGGGACACATAAAATATGTATATAGAACTGTGGCACTATTCACGGATAGTCGTGACTGTTTATTAGGGACTGTACAGATACAGATAAGCATCCAGTGTCCGTGATACTTGTCCCCATCCTTAAGCTCTTCAGGAATCGATCAGTAATAAAAAGACTCAATGACTAAATGGGAAACTAGGGAGGTTGGCGGGAGTGGGGCCAAGCTTAAGTTTGACCTTTTTGCCTATCTTTCTACAAGCAATTTTCACTTTTGACATCCATCTTTTATACATTTGCGGCAAAAGTGAGATGGTTTCTGCTGGGAAGTAAATAAATTATAAGGCCCTATAGCAAAGGGTCTCACAAACTGCTCCCTCCTTCTTTCTGGTTGGTAAAATTTCTCGAGTAGCTAGCTTTTCACCCCTAGCAAAAAGCCCCATGTTATCGCTGCTAGCTAAGTGGTCTATTTTGCAAATAATCATATCCCCTACTTACTGGGGGATTGTGGTGGTCCATGCACCCATCTTATTTACACTCCATTTATAAAGATGGTCAGTGGAGAGTTTCCCAGTAAAAGCTTGATGCACATGCCAGTGAAAAGGACAGGATTCTGTATTAAAAATCCCTTTATAACTGTGGTCAGTGTACAGAGACCCCAGATCAATACAGTAGACCATGGTAAACATTAGGACCTATGCTAGGTGGTGTTTTAGTTGCCATTGCAGCTTGCAGGTTATATGGTGCTGCCCCTATGCGATTATTTGCCATAAAGTACGCCAGTGAGTCCCTTCTTAGAGCCTCAGAAGGAAACATTATACTCTATGGGTACTCTGCAGCAGAGAACAACTCATGTACTCCACACTGCCTGTTGGCTCATTGGAGAACGGAAAAGCAGCCTGCTCTCTTGTAGGCATTTGGCATAGGGTAATTAACTGATCTGAGGTCCCTGTTGCGGTATTCAAATTTAATGGGTAGGGTTTTGGGAGGGGGCAGATAGGAAGTTATCCCTTAGACCCAGCCCAAGGGACTTTGGAGACTGATGTTGAGGCTCAACGGACCAGAAGCTGTGCCTAAACTGTGATCCTACCCTTCAGCTGAGATCCTGAGACCAATGATAGCTTGGACTTTGTTCACATGATTGGTATCAGAAAGGGCTCAGAGTTTCTTAAAGAAGTATAAGCAGACCTTTTACCATCTATAATAGGTGTTCTTGACCTTCCTACAATGTATTTCATCTGACTTCTCAAGTTGGTTTTTCCACTTTGATTTCAGGCTCAATAATGCAAAAAATATGTTTCTATTTTTTTTTTTAAATTACCAAGATATCTAATCCTCTACTGACAATATTTGGTTCTCATATTCCCAAGGGTTATAGATACCCGTGGTTAAGAAACCCAGCTGTATAATATATTGAGGCAGGGCAGTAATTTGGTTATTTGTAGCGATGGGGGGGTGTGTGCATGTTAAGGGGGGGGGGGGGTTATGGCTGCAAAGATAATTTATCTTTGTATGTGGCATTATCAAAGATTGCAAGGCTTTACATTAAAGATTTTCATCCTTCCCCCACCCCCACCCCACATTTTTTTAAACCCCTACTTACCTGGTGGTGAGTTTTGCACATTTCAGATACTCACCCAGCCAGTGGATATAGTATTGTATGGCTAAAATCCTCTTCTCTTTTGGCAATGCTTGGGCCCACCATGTTTTGGTGTTATGTCATCGAGATGATGTCATCCAGAGGCTGCCACCTGTTCCAGGTTCAGCCGGCGCACTTCCTGATAATGAGCCACTAGTCCAGCCTCCTCCTCCTCCTTTACTGAATGAAACGTTTTGCCTCTTGGGATGTGTGACATACAAATCCCACTAGGCAAAGGGAGGACAGGTGAATGAAGTGCAAGGGGGTGGGATCAGACAATTTAGTTAAAAAACACTATTCGTGCAGAGGACCAAAGGAGGGGTGGAGAGGAGGGATAATGTATTTGAGGGAGAAGATCCTCTTTAAGCATGATCATCAGTCCTTGACTCCGAAAAAATGCTTAAAATGTAATGCTCTTACCAGGGGCACATCTGGGAACACAGATTTAAATGTTGAGGGGCTGGTAGGATACCGTGATGATGGGTTTGGACCAAACCAATCACACTAACAAAGCTAAGACTGGTCTAATCACATTATAATGACACAACATTAAAAACGACATGAAATAAATACCAAATATATCAAGGATTAGATGAATAAAAAGAAATTATAATAGATTAATTGAAAAGTAGATAAATATACTATGTTCCAAAACGTGATAATGAATCATCTCCATATCTAAAAAGAAGACTTGGGGCACATGCCCTGGGGGCCAGGGTCTAGCAATGCCCCTGGTTCTTACCGCATAATTATAGGTTAGATACCCTAACTATGTGCTTTTTTTCTTTCTGCACCAAAGTGCAATCTCACTTTACCAGACATAAGATGGTATATCAATGAAGAACAACAGTTTATCAACTAATAAAAAAATCCCACCTTGGGAAATTCAGTTTCCCTTCTGTGCCCCAAAAACAACCCAATCTGCTTACAAATTGGTCTCAGTTACAGTGAAATAGGCATTTGCAGAAAAATAAGCAATACACTGTAGCCCTTTCCATAGACGTTGCTCTTATTATTCACAAACAGACCAGAAAATGCGGAGCCTGTCAGGGATGGCAAAGTGCACGTAGGCATTGGCCGGTTCCGCCGTTAAGCTCATTAATCTGAGCTAGACACTGAGTAGCTCCGCGGAACATAACTCGCTCTCCCTGTGCACTTAAGATAATGCAATACAAATATTTTCTACAGAAGCTCACAAATGGTTATTTCACTCACTCTTTTTCTGCACATAATTACAACAGTTGGAGTTCCAAGTTAAATAATATTAGTTCAGCCTGAGCCAAAACCGGATTGGAACAAAGCCAGACTGAAAGACTTGTGGAACAAACCCCAACCACACCAAGTTCCACAAGCCTGTATAGATGTCACTATCACTTACACACAGTCGTTTTCACTGTAATCATAATAATGGAGAAGAAAAGTTTGCTAAGGGTTGGCTTCTGTTCTTTTATTCATTTCAAAAATGGTAAAGGAGAACAAGATCCATTATATATCTCCAAACTATGGCCCATGGGCTAAATCTGCAAGATTTTATCTGATATAACAGGGGACTTTGATGGGGATTATGATGTAAGGGGGGGACTCTGATGAGGACCCTGATGTAAGGGTGGCATTTTATGGGGACCCTGATGTAAGGTGGGACTCGGATGAGGTTGCTGATGTAAGGCAGGCATTTGATGGGGACTCTGATGTAAGGTGGGACTCGGATAAAGATGCTGATGTAAGAGGGGACTCTGTTAGGGACTGTCATTCTAGGAGGGAGTTTGGTGTAAGGGGGACTTTGATGGGTATTCTGATGTAAGGCAGCTCTCATGGATACTCTCATGGGCTCAAGTTTATTTGGAATATATTTGCTTTGTTCTACTGGAGTTTTTTTATTCTAGCTCTTAACAAGACTCGTAAGGCCGGCCTGGCCCTGGATCACTTTAGAACACGCATATACAGTACATTGCACTACTATGTGCAAGCTCTGATGTCCTGGGTCTTTGTGAACATTTTACATACACCCTTATACATGTCCGGACGTCTTTCGGGTCCATAGGCTGAGACTTCTTTTTAATATTGTTTGTCTGATAAGTATTCATTCCTCCCCCCAATTTATATGAGTGTACTTCTGCCCAGATGAAGATTTGTTCAAAACATTCTGGGAATTCTCCATGCATGCAAGTTGTAGAAGATATTTGAATCAAATAAGGGTTTCCTCACTTTGGAGGGATTTCCTCTTGTTTCCTGTTTTGACTATGGGACAGGAAGTGGAGGGAAATCTCCCCAATGGGACACAAAAATGGCAACAAAAACTAACACTGTGTGACATGTCTATAAAGTTTGTTAAAAAAAAAAAGGTGAACAGTGCAATGCACTATGATTGCCGCATTGGCACTGCAGTTATCCTGTCGCCTCGCACCGCACAGCAGCTGCTGCTTTGTAATGCAGAAACTGATGTGAATAGACCCATTGAGCCTCAGGGAAATCTGCAAATTCTCATTTGCAGTGAGGCTGCGCCCGCGCTGCAAGGGTTGACTGCTTGCTTAGTCTAGGGGAGAGTAAAAATAATTTTAATTACCCAGTCCTTCCCTGGCAGGTTGCACTCCTCAATTCTCAAGTGGCGGACCGTCCCTCGGTATACTCATGTCCGGTGCAGGTTTTTATTACGTCAGAACCTTAGACCACTGGAGCATAGGGGAGAAGACACTGCAGGGGCCAGACTGGAACTGTGGTGGAGCGAAGGATCAGGTAAGTACATCTTCTTTACCAAGTCTCCTAGACTTAAACGAGCAGTTAATCCCGGATGCAGCCCCAATGCAAGGAAGAATTCTCACTTTTCCTGGAGTTCATTTTTAATTTTGCTGGGACAGCACAGTGGTGTAGTGGATAGCACTTTCACCTAGCAATAAAAGGGCCCCTGGTTGGAATACCAACCACGACACTACCTGCCTGAAGTTTGCATGTTCTCCCTGTGCCTGCGTGGGTTTCCTCCCACATTCCAAAGACATGCTGGTAGGTAATTGGTTGTCTAAATTGGACCTAGTATGTGTATGTATGAATGTGATAAGTATGATATGTGTGTGACATATTGCAAAAAAAAACGTAGATGTTTACCAAAATCTCGTGTTATAATTAAAATCAAAATTATTTTTCAGTAAATCTCACCTGATCAATGGTTCTGATGCCTTCAGAACACAAAAAAAGTAATGATGAAGAGATGTAAATGGCCCTGAAGCTTTTGCATGGGCAGATAATTCTATTGCATTGCATGTAGACATCATAGAAAGCCATAGGGTAGTTTCATCCAATGGTGCTTGTGCAAAATTGAAATATCAGCTCTGTCCAGAGTGGCCATTAAACATTTACTGCTGCTGGCATGACACATTACACAACTGCACACAGATCATTGTGGTTTGTGTATTTCTTGTATTGAATTTTTTTCAGCGGTGAGCCTGCAGCATAGTGGGAGTTTATATTTTCCTGACAAAACCCCCAGAAAGCAAAGCCAGGAGTGAGGATCCTCTTACTGTACATCCATCCGTCCAGCTATATAGGATTCAGGGCTTAGGACAGAACTTCTCATGTATTCGGCATGTGGGGGAGAGGAATAGGAAGGAATAAAATTCCTTTTTCATGACTATATACTTTAATAGTATGACTTTAACCAAGACCACACAACTATACACAGAGATTATGGGATTTACACATTAAACTACACAAATAAAAATGAAGTTATTCAGAATGACGGGTGTGATTCAGGATTTGTCACACTTAAATATTTTCTTAAGGACACTGATATATTTTCTCTATTAGGATTGAGACATGCTCTCATATTAACATGCTTGCGGTGCCTATTTGATTTTATATATATATATATATATATATATATACACACACACACACAAGTTTGTAGGTGCTCCATCTAGTGGCATGTGTGTGTCACAACATCTGGTAATGCAAATTGCATCTTGGCTGAACAGCTGTAAAAACTCCAAAACTCAATTTTGCTTTAGAGAACATTATGTGTTCAGTTAATGTGGTACTGTATTAAATCCAAAAACATAAATGTAATATTTTGTAGCTTACCAATACTTAACCACTTCCCGACCGCCGTATGCAGAATGACGGCCGGGAAGTGGCTGAGTTATCCTGACTGGACGTCATATGACGTCCTCAGGATAATAAGCCGCCGCGCGCCTGGGGGGGCGCGCATCGCGGCGATCGGTGGTGTGGGGGGGTCAGTCTGACCCCCCGCAATGCCGATCTCGGTAAAGTGCTTTGATCCGAAGCACTTTACCATGTGACCAGCCGTGATCAATCACGGCTGGTCACAGTGTAATACAGGAAAGCCGTTTATCGGCTTTCCTGTACTCAGGTCTGCAGACCTGATGAGGGGAGAGCCGATCGGCTGCATCCCTGACAGGGAGGGTTTGTGCTGATGATTTATCAGCACAGCCCTCCCTCGGATCGCCACCCTAGACCACCAGGGAGCCTGCCCAGGGATGTGCCCACCCAGCACCACCAGGGAGCCGACCAGGGACCACCAGGGAGCCGATCTGGACCACCAGGGAGACACCCCTAGACCACCAGGTAAGTGACACACTGCTCAGGTCCACCTTCACTCAGTGCCACCTTCAGATGCCACCCTAGACCACCAGGGAATGAGCCCCTATTAATGTATATACCCACCAGTGCCCACCAGTGCCCCTATCAGTGCCCACCAGTGCCCCTATCAATGCATACCAGTGCCACACATCAGTGCCCACCATTGCCACCTACCAGTGCCCACCTATCAGTGCCCATCAGTGCCACCTATCAGTGCCCAGTGCCGCCTATGAGTGCCAATCAGTGCTATCTATTAGTGCCCATCAGTGCCGCTTAGCAGTGTCCGTCAGTGCTGCATATCAGTGCCCATCAGTGCTGTATATCAGTGCCACCTCTCAGTACCCGTCAGTGCTGCTTATCAGTGCCGCCTAACAGCCGTGACTACCCGTGATTATCTATCGTGACTAACCGTGAGTATCCGCCGTGACCCGTGACTATCCACCGTGACTACCCGTGACTATCCACCCGTGACCATCCACCGTTACCACCCGTGACTACACACCGTGACCATACGTAACTATCCCCGTGACCACCCGTGACTATCCCCGTGACCACCCGTGACCACCCATATATGTAATTATCCCCGAGTAAGGGACCACCAGATCCCACCGTAGACTTCCACCGTGAC
>BLSH010450330.1:1660760-1699410 GCA_018402905.1 Glandirana rugosa | reverse complement strand
GATCGTGGTGTGGAGGAAGTATTGAGATTTGACTACTGGATATCCCTGGAAAACTTCGCAACGGATACCTTTTATATTCCATGACTGTTTTCACCTTGGAGGCGAATAGACGAAGGAGGGTGTGAGGCCACGGTGTAAACCGTGGAAAGTCCCCGTCCACCCTTACCCATGGGCAAAAATTGTCCATGGGAAGGGGTGAAGACCCTCTGCCGCGGAACCGCGGTAGGGATCCTCCGAGCCGGGGGGAGGAGGAAGTAGGCGGTGGCCCCGTCAATTTTTCGTGTCACGTGAAACGATTACACGTCATCCCAAAGTAGAGTCGTCATGGGCTCTCGGGATCGGCTCTCGGGTACTGCTGAGATGAAACCCTACTGCACATTAGCAAAGTGCACTGTGCTTTTTAACTGCCCCGGTGGCGGATGAAGGAGGAGGGGGGCCGAGCCTCCTAGGGATGGCGCCAAGGCGCCGTCTCCCAGAAGTGGGGAAGGGTACCTGTTAAAAACGGGTACCCATTCCCACCTGCCCCTGAAAGGTGCCAAATGTGGCACCGGAGTGTGGGAGGAAGCAGATAAGCGGAGGTTCCACTTTTGTCAGTACCTTATATTTTCCATAGGCAACGCTTCAAAAGGTCCCTATAGGTCATCAGTTTAGAGTTATGAAGGAGGTGTGGTGCTAGAATGATTTCTCTCATTCTAGCGTGCACGGCGATATGTAACATGTGTATTGCAATCAACGTTTTCAGGCATAGGCGTCCCACTGTGTGCGTTTACATTTGTATGTGCGTATACGTAGGGGTGGGGGCCTCAATTGCTTTTTTTTTCAATTTTATGTTCATTTCATTTTTTACAATTACCTTTTTTTTCTTTTATTTAACTTTTTTCCCCCCATCACAGTCATAGGGGATAAAAAAATCCCCTATGTGATGACTTTTGTGGGTGACAGATTCTCTTTAATGAGACATTTAGGGTCTAAGAGACCCTGCATGTCTTTCCTGTGCTTCAGTGAATGTAATCCAATGCACATCGCACTGCATTACATTCTTTCCCGGCCTTCATGACCAGGGAAACTGTCAACGGCGACCCGGGAATTACGTCAGGCGTCACTTCTGGGTCAAGAATTAGAAGGGGAGGAGAGCAGACATGTCCGCTAGACATTTGTTTTGTTTAGTTTAGATTTTTTAATCTAGTTATTTAGTTTCATTAAATTCCATTGATCCTTTCAATTTGCATTCGTGATTCGTATTCAGAATTCTTTTTATTTATTTTTTCGAATTTTCTTTCAATTTACCGATTTTTACGTTTCGAAACGTTCAAATCATTAAATTTCGACTTGGTAGATTTGAAAATTTTATATTTTTTTATATTTTTTTTCGATTCGAATGTGGCAAAGTGAACAAAGAAAATAAAAATCGTCATCAAATGATTACAATGACTCTTTAGATCCCCTTTGGCTTAATAAAAACAGAATTATTTCAAAATGGTACTCTAATAACACTCACTGTCTTTATTTCAGAAGTATGTTTACAGTTCGAATCCGAATGGAATTCAATTAGACTTTCAGAAATTTGGAAGAATTTTGTTTCGTTAATCGGAGAAACTTAGTTTCTGCTGTAATTCGGGTATTCGGATATATCCGAAACTGAGAATAACGAAAAATTTGTCTGAATATTAATTCAGAACAAAGCACACATGTCTAGTGTCCGCTCTCCTTTCTCCTTCTGCCCCCTCTACCCGACAGCACCTGATGTGGTGGTCCCAAGCTCGCAGATGCGCAAGCGGAGCTCGGGATACATAGCGGGGCAGAGTGTAGGGGGCACTCGAGCGGCAGCCCAGGCGCCAGGATGAAACTACTGGTCCTAATGGCGATTCGGCGCCTGGAGTTTGTCAAACATGCCAAAACGGGCACTGAAAACGCCCGACTCTCCACAACCAAAAAGGTTCTGGAGCTACTTTGGGGCATTTGTCGTGCATAGAGCAGCTAATCTAATGAATGGGCTACCCTAGGCGCGATGCACATTCCCGCTACCCTCAGGTGTGAACGAGTAAAGATGAGCCCCCCTTGTATCCCATCCAGTTTCATTTGAGTGTGACACGCCTGCTCTCCCTGAGTGGCAGACATTGTTCTGATGCTTCTCGCACATCGTCACGGCTGCGGTTGGGGATCGGCATGTCAGTTACAGCACTCGCGGTAATTGCCTTTAGTCACACAAATAAAACATAACAAAGCTGCGTAATGACCACAAACCTCAAAATGTCACATGGACACATGGAGTAGCACTTAGCAAAGGCACCATCTGCTCAACAGAAAGAAAGGCAGTTTGCATCATGCAATATTTTCTTCCTTGGGGTTGGGAGTGACAAACAACAAATTACATGAAAGTAATCAAAAAAAAGATGAATGTAATATTGCTGAACAGTTCATTGGGATCTTGTGTGAAAAACCTAAGGCTGACCTCTGGCCTTCCTTCAGTCTTGCACAGTTGTTCAGGCTCCTCTCCAGTACTGAAATGGCTTACTCTGACTTTACTACACACTGTGAGCTTCTCACAGCATGCATTAGAAGCTGCAGCAATTCAGATAGAGCCCGCCATTTCCTGGCTATAGTCAGAGAATAGGTGTCTCTGCCCCTACCCACCTCTAAACACTGTCCCTTGGTCCCCCACCCACCTATCTGTACCACCCCTAGAGAATACCGAACCAAGTACCATTTTGTGCTAAGTAATTCATGGAATTTGATAGGCTCCACCCCAGCAACAATAGACCCCCTCCCAGCAACAGTGGATTCCCCACTGAACAATAGACCCCCCCCCCAGAAACAATGGATACCCCGCAACAAAATAGCATCCATTAGCAATAGACCTTTCCCTCCTCAATAGTAGATCCCTCCCGGCAACAATTGACCCCCAGCAACATATGACCCTCTGCCAGCAACAATAGACCTCCACACAAAAATAGATCCCTACCAGTGACAATAGATCCCCCAGCGGGCAGCATCAATAGACCCTCCAGTACTCTTTGCCATAAAAGCACATTTAGAGCTGGAGGTGGCGGAACTACGTTCCTCCACGTTCCAGCACTTCCAGACCGATATCCGCCCAGCAAGGCATTTTGATATTTGCATAACTCCTCCCAAGAGCCAGCCCACCGAGTGCATCAGGGCTGAAGGCTCTTGAAAGGAGTACTGTGATGTTTGCAGTAAGCTATGTACAGCCCCCAGCTGTGATCTTCCTGCGTTGCATTGAAGAGCATAGAGGTCCAGTGATGGCATCACCGGGTCTAAAATAAGGTATGTCATGAAAATGGAAAAGTTTAATTTAAACATGTCATTAGCATGTTGATGAAGGGTGAACCAGCAGAGGCACAATATAAACAGATTAAATTATAACTTAAAGCTAACTCTTTTTTTTTAGTTTTGGATAGAGTGTAGAGGGATTAGAAGGCCTGTCAATTTTTACTGTCACCTGTCTCCCGCTAGGGAGATTCTCCCTCTCTATTTGTCCTATTTTCCATTATCATTGAAAGTGAAAGTAACGAAAATCACAAATTTTGGGTTTCCCATGAAACCTAATAGAGGGGAAATCTTCCAATGGGGAAACTGATTCTGGTAATCATGGGGGCCCCTAGAGATTCCCTTAATTTGTAGGGATTTCCTCTCACTTCCTGTTTTGGCTATGGGACAGGAAGGGAAGGGAAATCTCCCCAATGGAACACTGGGAGGGCTGACATTTCCCCCCGGTCTGTGAGTGGCCAGAGCCGCAATGACATCAGGGATTAATGTGTAGGCATTTCCTCCCACTTCCTGTTTTGGCTATGGGACAGGAAGTGAAATCTCCCCAATGGAAAACCGATGGCAAAAAAAGAAAACTGAAAGGGGTTACTCTATCCAAAATAAAAAAAGTTCTCCATATAATCCTACATTATATACTGTATATATCCACATATATAGATAGATATAGATAGATGATGTAGGATTATAGGGCGAACTTGTTTTTTTTTCTTTTTTTGATAACCCCTTTCAGTTTTCTCTTTTTTTGTTGCCATCGGTGTTCAATTAGGGAGATTTCCCTTCACTTCCTTTCCCATTGACAAAACAGGAAGTGAGAGGAAATCCCTACAAATTAATCCCTGACATCATCGCTGCTCCGGCCACTCACAGTGCCGGAGCCTGCGAGCCCATAAGAAAGACGGGTGGGAAATTCTCAGCCCTCTCAATGGTGACAGCGCACGGCTGGAGGGCTTTGTTCTAAGGTAAGTACTTAATAATGTGCTATTATGCAATGCATACTAGCGCATTATGCAATTGTCTTACAGGTGGTTTTTTTATTATTGTTAAACTCTGCCATGGTTTACTACCACTTTAAGTGTGAATCCCCCAGGAGAGGCACATGCCCCAATACAAACCTGAGGTTGAAACCCTGTGTGCTTAAATGAACACTATTAACCACATTATACAGTAAATAAATGAAGGTGATTTATCATATACTCATAGCACACAGTTCCTGCTTATTGTAACTCCTTCCCACATTCTCCTCCTCCATTGTATAGTGCTGGAATACTATCTCACTTCAGGGCTGACTTAAAGAAGAATTCCAGGTATGGATATTTTTACATAGTTACATTGGCCCAAGTTGGACTAATGTAACTATGCATATACAGTACCATGCCCGTGAGATCCCTCAAGAGGCTAGGAATGACTGAAATAGAAACCACTACTACAGTGATCTCCACTAGCTTACTGAACTAAGTAACACATTTAAAGTTCACCTGTGGCCTATGGATACATCGAATTTGCATATTCTTAACAAGCTGTAAAACAACCCTAAAATGAGCCACCCTGACCTCTATAGCTATGTGTACTGTGAAGTAATTCATTCTCAAACATCACAACATTCATACTGTAGACTCTAAAGTTAGGTTTCAGTTCATTTCTAACACCTGCTGTGTGTTTACATTGGAGGCCTGGTTGGCTGCCAAAATTGAGAAGCCATAGAAGACAATAGGAAAGGAGCTAAGATTTCAGTGCTTGTTATGTGTATTTGAAGATGAATTTCTCCACAATGCCTTTAGCAACAAAGGTGAATGAGAACTTGTTTTTAAAGTTATTTTCCTGTTGTAAATGCCTTAGTGTGCATACTCTGGGCACAATTTCACTTTATTAATTATTCAAGCCCCAACCAAGATCACTGAAATTTAGAGTTTACAAATTAAATAACTGCAATTTTGAATTACAATTTGGATATTTCATTGTTTGGTGGACACTGAAGAGTTAAACCGCCAGGCAGTTTCATCTATCTTTCAGGAACTCTGTTGGTAAGATCTCTGCCCTTAGTTCCCAGGACAATGCAACAAGAGGAGCTGGGACACACAAAGGTGGAGGGAACATCCAAAATCCCCAGGTGGGCAGGAAGAGAGTTGGGAATGAGGGCAGGGAGATCTGACTCCTGGAGTTTCCAAGGCTTTTGGGTGGACTGACCCTTTAATGGTTTGATTTAGTGAAGAATGCTAACTTAGCAAAGTGAATGTTCTCTTAGCAAAATAAAATTATGCTCCCCTCAGTCATCCAAAAGTACAACACAAAATCCTGTTTTGTTTTTAATTGCTCTACATTTGATTGTGTTATTCAATGTGAACACAGATTTGCTAATGAACATTAACTTTAATAAATAAATATTCATTTGTCTCTTTTATGAAACAACTCCACTATCTCGTAGAGTGTCATCCAGTCTTAAAAAAGCCAACCAAGTCCTTGGATTTTAAACTTTTACCAATTGGCTTTCTACTTTTAGAGCTCATGTATTGCCCAGTGTATTAACAAGATTTGGAGGTTTAATTAAATATCAATCAAACAAGGAATTGGAACAGTTTTTTTTAAACATTGGTTATTTCTAGAAAATATTGTTTCCATGAGTTTCTTATAAAGTTATATATTTTCCAATCATGCCCCTATATTTTTGCTACAGTGAAATTAACACAGCAGAATTTAATAGTAAACCGAGTTTGGTGATTTCCAAAAAAAACCTTTCCTCATTATTTTCACCACCCTTATTCATACATAGTCCATTATTTTTAATGGACTGAGATTGGAGAGGGAAAAAATGGTGTGATTGTTTTATTTTACTGGATTTTAATAAACGGAAAGACCTTATAACTTTTAGAGGTAATTCACTAAGCTATGATGATCAATAATTACCACAATGTTCACTATTTTCCATGAACAGAGCCAATGAGAGCTGAAGATAGCCGTCACATGGCTGAAAATAATTATCCTTCTGGCTAATAACACATGCAATATAGCTTAGTGAACTGAGGCTATAGCTGGCTAGACAATCATTTTATGTACCAATAACTTTCATTATATAAAAGGTGATAGGTAAGTTGAATCGAGCATTGGAAAGAACAATTATGATGTTCAAACTATGGTATCCCAAAAGTATCCAATCAAAAAGTCTCTTAATTGTTGTTATTGTAGTAACATGCAATATTACTGCTTTATTAAATAAGCAGTAACTACCTTGAACTGCTATGTACTATGTTTATTAGGTACTCCAGCCTACTTGTATTTTCTTTTGACACCTAGTCTGGTCAATGGGAAGATAGTGGTCTTTTAAAATTTTATCTTAGATTTACTGATTTTAATGTGCAAATTAATTAAAATGTAAGAAATTAAGCAAATCAAACATAGATACATAACTGACTAGTTAAGTACAATGCAAGGAAAAAACACACACATATATATATATTTATTTAATATTTGTATTTTTTTATATATATATATATATATATATATTGTAAATATATTTTTTATATATAATTGTAGAAGAATAAGGGACAACTTGTGCTAATTTAATCTATTGTTTTCAATACTTTAGAGTCATCTATAGGGAATAATTTATCCAAATACAGTGAAAGCTACAACAAAGGCACTTCAAAGGACCATTAAGGGTGGGTGGGGGCTATATAAAAGAATGTGATCTTGAACACAGGTTTGCAAATTCACAAGAGTGATTAAAAAAAAATACCATATTTGTTCATTATAATTCTCTGTACTATAATTGTAAGTAATTTTTGAATATTATTATTATGTATTATTATGTTTATTAATTTAGCGCCATCAAATTTCAGGACACTTTAGTACCTTGGTGCTATTATTTTTACGGCTTCTGTTGCTGTCACTGCAAACTGCATATGAAAACAGCAGTTACTAAGAAAAACAAAAAAAAACAACTCAAACGTGACATATAACGAAATAAATGCTTAGCTGTCCTTAAAACGGTGGTAAACTTAATCTGCAGCATACCACTCATTTTCGTGATTTCCCAAAAATTTGCACCAGTTTGGATTGTGGCTGTTAGCACTTTACACATGCTAGCAAAAAAAGCTTTTTGTGCTTAATGCAAAAGCATACTAATTCTTACATCAAACCACAAAATACAAAATTTTAATGATGTAGAATTGCAGGTAAAAGTGATTATTTAAAAATGTATTTGGCATTTTTTAGTAACTTAGTGCATACCAGGGTATTCTGTAATTTGCGCATACTAAGAATTTTGCCAAGTTTTTGGATACATTTCTAGAGCATACTAATTCACTAATTCTCACACCAAACTGCAAAAAAACTTATTTCAGTAAATGTTTGGCTCTGTGAAATCCATTTTTTATATATATTTGGCATTTTAAGGACAGTTTGTAGCATCATAAATTGTATAAAATTATTTACAATTTTTTTAGACAAATAAATATTTTGCCCTGTAAGCACATTTTTCTTGGTGGATACATTATTTTCCACATCCTCCTGTTAGCACAGAACAATTATTGCGTTATCAAGACAGACCAGGCATTGGGGATGATATAAATATTTTGTTCTGTGGCTGCCTCCATTGTTTCCATGTTGCACATCAAAAACAGATCAAAAACAGCTCACTATACACACTGCTGTGCACACTTTTCCTATTTCGCAATTCATTGCACATATATATATATATATATATATATATATATATAACCGTATTTAAGAAAATGTATTACAAACAATTCTTCAACATTTTAAAAATCTGCCTTAGGTTTATTTTTCTTTCATAAAAAAATCAGAGTATAAAAAATCATTTTAAAATGTATATTTAAATGAATCCAGCTATGATCAAGTTTAAAATATTTTTTTACAGGATTTCATAAAAAGACCTCATGTTAATGTTAACCTTATCTTAACAATAAAAGAAAAAACTGTACATAGTCTAAAAGATTACCACCTATAGAAAAGGATTCATTATTCGAGTTTGCTGCATGACCAGCAAACTAGTACTCTTTTTCAACATTAAATGCATTCAAGAGATAATAAAAATAAAAAATAAAAATACCCTAAACTTTTTTAGATAGTAGAAGTGAATGACCTGGCTTGGCCAACAAAAAGCTATTGTTTTATGAGACACTAAAAAAAAGAAGTAAAAAAGTATCATAAAGTAAAAAGCATAGCATTTTTTTTTCACTTTAGCTCTACTTGTTTATCATAAAATAAATCTGAAAATTGCATTTTTCTTAGAAAGATATACTTAAATCATACATGACAAGTCAAAATAATAATAGCAAAGAAAACCTACCGTAACTCAACATAACCACAATATTAAACATCATACTATTAAGAGAAAAAAATCTTTACATTTTATACAAAGAAACCATCTTAGTCACAAAAGATTCCCACGATAAAAGCTTTAAAAACATTATTTTGATGAATCCTCGTTCTTTAAAAAAATTTATAACAGCGCAACCTGACTGACCACAAAAAAAAAACTCCCTGTTCTTAAATTGATTGAATTAGACAAATTGTATAATGCTCAAAAAATCAAGAAAAAAATTAAAATAAACTATTAATGGGCATAGCAGGTCCGCAGGAGGAATCGTGAAATAAAAAAAATTGCAATAAATACAAATTTGCAGAGATTCACGTTTTTAAAGCTTGCGGATGGTTGAAATAGGAAAAAGGAAATTTACTAAGCGTTGCAAAGGAAATCTTGTTGCCTTCTATTGTGGCAGTGGGGGTGTTGCTTGCCCAACCCAAATCTTTCTTGATAAAAATGAACAAAAAAACGCTGAAAACCTCCAATAAAACGTTGATGATAGACCAAAGGGAAACAAATAATAACGTCTCACCTTGATCGTACTTGCCATCTCGCTGATCAGTTTTATTGATTGTATATAATTAGTAAAATAATTATTATAGCCTCGCGCTGACCAGAAAGTAGATTTTGATGGGGTTGTTTGGAGCGGATGAGATTGTGCTAGCTCCGGGAAATGAAGTCAGGCAATGACAGGAAGAGCGTCCTATTGGTGCTGGCCACAGTTTCTCTAAGAAACAGGATATTTGGGAGCACCAAGATAAGAGGGCTTGAAAACAATGATGTTTTTCTTGATGATACGTGCTAGAAGATATATATAATTTTTTTTTTTTTTTCGTAACTTGTCATATGCCCGTGTTTGCTGGGGCAGGTGTGACAAAGTCCAATGTACAGTGATCTACAAGTTCAAGCAGGATACAGATGTGTGGAATAACCAGCCAATTTTTGCCTCAGCTCATTGTAGCCTCTCCCTTGAGGATAAGAGCATGTTTTGTTTTCAGAAGGGCAACATTTATGCAGACATTTTGATTGTTCATATACAGTATATACAGATGTCCTTCATTTTTTTTCTTTATGGCAGACATTATATTGTCGATTTTTTTTTTATTCTAAAAGCATGCACTAGTTTTAGCGGTAACAGAATCGACCAATTTTCGAGTTTTATAGTTAACATTTCAAATTGAACAAGCACAATTAGAACCTAATTTTTAAATATATAAGATACATCATGGAAATATACTGGAAAAAAGAAATATAAATGAGAGGGAGGGGGAATGGGGAGGGAAGGGACAGGATGAAGGAATACAACTAATTATGGTCCAGACTCTAATAATTTTGTGCAAAAGTGCTTAAAATATTCCACCACTAGGAAATAAGGAAATAACACGTGATTAAAAAAAATAATTAAAGCTCATGTGGCGGCTTGCGCGGGTCTGGATCAGGTAGGATTTGTCCCTGGCAGAGAAGCCAGAGACAATACTATTAAAGCATTGAACTTACATCACTGGCTTACCTCTACCCAACAGGAAGGTTTTTTTCTGGCAATGGATGCGGAGAAGGCTGCAGATCGAGTGGCCTGGGACTATATGGGTGCTGTGTTGGGAGCTCTGGGGATTAGGACACGTATGCATGCTTTCATCTGATCCCTATACACTAACCTGAGAGCTAAAGTCAGAGTCAATGGCCACTTATCGAGCGCCTTCTCTATCCATAGTGGAACCAGACAGGGGTGTCCTCTCTCCCCCCTACTTTATATTCACACACTGGAACTTTGTCTGCGTTGCATCCGGGCCAACCTTGATATAAAAGAAATAGGGGTACATAACCGGGAATTCTAAATTGCTGCGTTTGCAGATGATATACTGCTCTTCCTTTCCTCCCCATTAATGTCTCTACCTAATCATATGCCAGTCCTAGAACAATTCAAACTTCTTTCAAATCTGAAAATTAATTATTCAAAATCTTTCGCACTGAATGTTTCGCTACCGACAAAACTAGTGACGCGCTGCCAGGCAAACTTTCTTTTTCAATGGAAAGCAGATGCCATCACCTATCTAGTTATACAACTTCCCGTCAAACCGGTAGATCTATATGAAAGAAACTTCTTCTCCAAGGATGGGACATGCCCACCATCTCCTAGTTTGGGCGAGCCTCCACCTTGAAGATGACGGTTGTCCCTTGCGAACTATACAAACTGCAGACTCTCCCAAGTCGCTTACTGCCCTCCTTCTTCGCTGCCTACAAGAAGATGTGTAGGATTTTTCTAGGGGGGAAAAGGAAAAATAAAAGAATCTCGAACTTTCTCCACTATAATGCACAGTATAGCATGCCAAAACTGTATGCTAGTAGCAAAGGTCATGTTCTAGGCCAGTGGTTCTTAACCTTTTTTGAGTCACAAACCCCTTTTAGAATCTGATGAAAGAGTTGGACCCCCATGATGATACAAATTAAAATGGCAACAAGGCAGGAGATGTTTAGTGGTCTGCGCAATGCTGTATCTTGGCCTAGGCCAACAAGGCCCAGGCCTAGGGCGGCACTTTGCAGGGGGGCAGCACGAAAAGAGTCCCCGTCGGTTCGCACTACATTTTTAGTGTTGTGCCAGTCTTATGGGGCAAACTGGGCCGGGAGGCAAACTGGTCTGGCACTCCCATAAAGTGGCTGCACTTGCTGCCGATATGATAATACCGGCAGGGCTGCCATCAGGGGGGGTACAGCCCATACATATGTAGCACACCCGGGCGTCCCATGGGGCCCAGGCGACAGGCCCAAACCAAGGAGTTGTTGTGCTGCCCCATAGCCAAACAGGAAGTGTTAGGAAATCTCTTAAGGGAATCCAATGTCCCCACCACCCCCAAGGCCCTCAGAACTAGTGTCCCCACTGGAAAATTTCAAGGAAGGGGTGTGGCCTTGACATAAAGGGGTGGCTCTTATTTAAATTAGGGGGTGCATGAGTTTAGTCAGGCCTAGGGCAGCACAAAACCTAAATACACCACTGGGTCTGCGTAACAGGCAGTGGCAGGGTACGATTTGTTTAATTTCTTTGAGGGCCAGTTCACACCACATGCAGTCCAGTGCGTTTTTTTTCTGCATCAAAAATGCATGGAAAGCAGGTTATATGGTTTCCAATGGCATAGTTCACACCAGTAGTTGCAGTTCCAGAAAAAATAGTAGAACATGCTGCATTTTTTCCGCACTAAACTGTACTGGAATGCGGTAAAACGCATCAAAAGCGCACTGAAACGCACCAAAAACGCACTGGAGCTCACATTTTAGGTAAAGATAAAAAGGGGGAAAAATGCACTGGACTGCATAAAAACACACCAAAAACGCACAGGAACGTACCAAAAAGGCGTAAAAAATGTGCATGCAGAAAAGCATTCGGAACGCATCCATACTGCGTTTCTATGGTCTGAACTGGCCCTCAATGGAAATCCATTGATTGGAACAAGGGAGAGGGTGGGGGGCTGTATAGTAAATGTGATGTTTTATCTGACCCTCTTGAACCACCTGAAACCCATCCATGAACCACTTAGGGGTCCATGGACTCCAAGTTAGGAATTCCTGTTCTAGTCTGATGTATAATAGTTAATCCCAGCAATAAGAATAGCATTATTAGTAACGCTTATCAATATGTGCATGAGTACTATACATACTGTACATGTCAGTGATACACACAACAGGAGTAGGCGTCAAGTCCAGTCCCATATACAGAAGTAGCATGAATAATATATGCATTATTTGTATTTAATAATATATGCATCAATTATGCATTCATATTATGTAATGCATATAATGGTAACAGTAATGTTTAGGTGCAGCACACATACAGCTGTGGGAGTAATAGTATTTGCCAGTAGTAATGTTCAGCAATATTGACTGGCACCGAAAACAAGTGAAAAAGGACAGTGAGCCCTCACATCTACCAAACAGTAACTATTATCTGATCCTACAGCTGATTAGAGAGATCTAGCTCTGGCTCAGCAGGGTTTTTTGTGTTGAACTACTGCAGAGAGACTACTGCTTCAACACAGAGGATCATTTTACAGTGTGCTGGCAGGCGACAGTTTTTTCTACTTGGGTTGTGGCTGCTTTCTAAAGAAAGACTGCGGCGATAACTACGGCAATGACTGAGTGGCATTTTTCAGGGTGAATTTCCTGATGGTGACAACAGCAGACTGGGCCTGTGTAATGTATGCTGACATAGCCACTTGTAGACTCCATGGAAAGGTTTGTGACAGGGTGATAACTGAGGGGCACAATTGAGAGAGCAATGTGGTTATTAATTTATTGAGGTCTGCAACTTTTTGGTATTCAAAGCACAGGTTTAACTTCTTTTTTAAGTAACGTATGCATTCAATTTGCAAAGTGTGCATTGCCTTTTCTAAGTGAATGGCCTCAACACCAGTGCCTATTCAACCCTTTTTTTAAACTGGTCTTTATGGTTTTTTTTTTAAATCTCTACATAAAAACTATGGGTGGCCAAAAGAGAGAGAACACCAATTTAACTGCAGACACGGAAGGGGAAGCAACAGGGATGGAATCCCTCCACTGGCTTTTACAGCTGTGTGTAAACTGGAGCTTGAGTTATTGAGCTCTGTAAACAACAGGCTTGTTTTTCAGCAAAGCAAATAAGCATACCTCATGTGAAAATGAGCCTAAGTGTTCCATATTAGGTGGTCCTGCCTGAAGGTCCAACGGTTCTGGACCAGGGTATTTAATTTGATTTACTCTGAGACCGGGTTGACTGTTCCCAAAAATATTAAGATGGTATTATTTTCTGACCTATCGAGCAAGTTACCCACACATCTCAGAACCCTCTCCTTCTTTATCTTTTTAGCATCTAAAATCACTATAGCGCGAGCATGGAAATCCCCTGTGATTAACCTTGCGCTAGTCAAAGTCAAAATCTCTTGGATCACGAGTAATAAAAAAATGGCTAGTATCCTCCAGGACAAACAACTTCAATTTGAAAAAGTCTGGAATCACTGGATCAGATATCTCCAATTTCCTTAGAGGGTGGGGTGGCCCAGGGGCCAGTAGTCTGGGACGTGGTGATCGGCCGCATATCTCTTCTCTTCCTTCTTCTTTTCCTTTATTCTACTCTTTTTCTTCCCCCTTCTACTTCTCCTTCTAACTCCCCATGAACACTTTGACACAGGCTTTAGGGTTCTTTCTAGCCTAGCCTAAGTTCTTTTGTTTGGTACTGGAAATTGTGTTCAGTTTTATAGAACCTGTTTTCAGAACAATATACACATAGTAGATCTGCATTATTCTTCATGAGACTATGACCCCTATATTACTTACTAGATATGGATGGCTCCAACCATCGCTCCCTGTGCTTTCTGCATGCCATCATCTTACCCCTCAGGGTTGCCGTTGGTTGAGCACTACCACTTTAAAGTGGAAGTTCAGCTTAAAACTAAAATCTCTAAATCTACTTGCAGCCACAATCTAAGACTAACCTATCTAACCCTGAAGAGCAAAAATCGCTATAAATACCATTTCTGAAGCCGCTCCAGTCCGTGATCTAGTGGCACAAAATCTGTGTAGGAGACAGCCGAAACCAGCTGCGAAATGCCCGGGAAGTGAGGTCAACCATAGAGTTACTATGGGGCTTCTGTTGTCAGCTGCCTCTTCTGCACCCGCCTACACAGAGAAGCTGCCGCTGACAGCTCAGAATCGGACCGGACTGGAGTGGCTTCAGAGAGGGTATATACAGCGATATTTGCTCTACAGAGCTAGATGGGTTAGTCATAGATTGTAGCTGCAATTAGATTTAGAGATTTTAGTTGTAGGCTGATCTTCCACTTTAATATCACTTAGAGGTATGATTAGGATGAGATGGTTTTGTTGTCTTCCAATGTGACACCCAGGGGCGTTGCTAGGTCTACAAAAGATCTGGGGCTAGGGCCCATAGCAGGGAAGTAAATAAAGTCATACGCTTGAGCGGGCATAAACATGTATATAATATACATGTGTGTTTGTGTCTATATATATATATATATATATATAAAAATATCGTTACATTTCTGAGTGCGGATCCCCCTTACATCAGGGTCCCCAGAGAGCCCCCCCACTTACATCAAGGTCCCCAAAGAGCTCCACTTACATCAAGGTCCCCAAAGAGCTCCACTTACATCAGAGTCCCCATAGAGCCCTTACCTTACATCAGGGTCCCCAGAGAGGCCCTTCCTTACATCAGAGTCCACAGAGAGCCTCTTCCTTACATCAGGGTCCACAGAGAGCCCCCTATACATCAGGGTCCCCAGAGAACTTTCCCATTTATTAGGTTCCCCAGAGTTCCTGCCCATACATCAGGGTCCCCAGAAAGCCTCTTCATACATTAGGGTCCCCAGAGAGCCTTCCCATACATCAGGGTCCCTAGAGAGCCTCTCCCTTACATCAGGGTCTACAGAGAGCCTCCCCCTTACATCAGGATCTACAGAGAGCCTCCCCATACATTAGGGTCCCCAGAGAGCCCCCCTTACATCAGGGTCCCCAGAGAGCCCCCCCATACATCAGGGCCCCCAGAGAGTCTCCCTATACATCAGGGTCCCCAGACAGCCCCACTTACATCAGGGTTCCCAGAGAGCCTCCGCATACATCAGGGTCCCCAGAGAGTCTCCCCATACATCAGGGTCCCCAGAGAGCCTTCCCAAACAGCAGAGAAAGAAGGGGTGGATGAGAGGGGGTGAAAGAGAGACCCCCCAGCCCTGCCTGAAGTCCCTACTGTCCCAGTCTCTGTCTGTGTGGGTAGGTGTGTGGGATCCACCTCCCTGCCCCCCGTCCTCGCTCAGCCTTTTTTCTTCCTGTTCCATGACAGTAACAGCGAGCTAGGAGAGGAGCTTAGAGAAGGAGTGAAGGCTCTGGGAGGTGCCGGGGATGCTGATCAGGGTGGTGGTGAGGCCTCGTCTTCTCTCTCTCACTCCCTCCTGGGCTCTTCCCTGCTGCCCAGGCCTCCCCCTCCCTATTTGAAGATGCCCCTGCCCTGCACCCCACTGCCACCAGACCAGCGGCATCCGCTCCAGTCCAGGACATGACAAGGGGGCTGGGCTCAACTCCACGAGCACTAGAGCAGAGGAGGAGGAAGTGGAACCCTGCTCCGCTTTGAATGCTGGGCAGGGAGGAAGTCGTGGCCATGATGTCCCTGGTTTCTAGACACTAGGCGGCTCTAGCAACCAGTGACAAGGAGTAGAGTCAGATGGAGGCGAGGGCAGAGCCAGAGCCAGCACTACCATGGCTCAGTCTGCGCCTGCCTCCTGCATTCCAGACCGGGACATACCTGCAAATTGCAGAACTGCACCCACCCAGTAAGAGACTCGGGGCTATGGGCCCCAGACCCGGGGCTATAGCCCCAAAAGCCACCCCCTAGTAACGCCCCTGGTGACACCGTTGTTTGACATTCACCTGTACAAACTTATTGTCTTATCAAAACTTCTTCAATAAAAATGATTGGAAAAGTAAATGAGCCTATTGCTTAACTGAACAGACGTTAAAATTGTATTACATACTGTATTTATATGCAATATTTCACACACACGTTTTTTTCGTAATGGCCATAATAAAAAAGAAAATATTTCAAAACACTTTACCTTCCTGCCCAGGAGTGACAACAGAGAATTTCATTATTGAACACTGGTGCTGAAGTTCATCTTGCAGTGTGCTTTTAAATTCCTGTTTGGGCAGTATGGACATGCTTTACATTTAGCAGAGTAGTAGGCTTCCTTCTTGGCTACCTTATCCCCATAACAAAATCACAGGATCTCTTTTTTGACCTGAGGATTTAGTGCAAAATCTGAACAAAGCCTTATTGCACCTCTCTGTCTGTGCCAGGAGTCTCCAAACTTTCTAAACAAAGGGCCAGTGGAATATAAGGGGGCCTGAATATGGCTAGTGGGTGTAGAAAATGCCCCAGTATCAGAGGTCAGTGGGAGTAAGCTATCCCTCTGGCTTGGTAGTCAGTGGGAGTAAAATAATACATCAGGGTTGGTGATCAGTTGAAATAAATTAAATGACCCACTGTCTGTAGTTAGTAGAAGCAGGCATAATGATCCATGGGTGGTATTGGTAGAAAGAATAGTGTCCTATTGTTGGTGTCAGTGGGAAGAATAGTGCCTCATTATTGGTGTCCATGAGAGAATAATTTACTTAAAAGCCTATCAACTTTTTGGAAAAAAGTGACCATTTTAACAACATTATAGAGACACAGTCTACTGTTGCCACCATCAGGAAACACGCCATCAAAAATTACATGTAACCATCACTGGGGTATATATAGACAGCAAAGAGGCTGTAGGAGATCAGCAGCAAACTTAGGGGGAAAGGGTTGCAAGGCCACTCACAGGTATAATTCACTTTATTCCACATTTCTTCATTCCATGTATTTACTTAATTTATTCCACAGCTTGCTTTGATTATTTGATGTAAGCTGCTGAATAAAGGGAATCAAATCTATGAGTGTCCTTGGAACCGTTTTTCTTACAGTTTTTGCTGAATCCTGGAAAGATTGAGCACCAAGATCAAGCTAAATGAATATAAGGAGACAATCTCTGTGGGTGTCCATGACAAGCAGTAAAAACTGGTCTACCCACTTCCCCAATATCTTCAACATTGTACAATCAGCAACACTGAGATAAAACAAAGAAAAAAATATGAAAATGTATTTTATTAAAACAAAAATCAGCACAAGGGACATACAGTCAATGTGATGTGAACCTTGTGCTGAAGGCAGCACAGCTCAGGTTCGAGTCCACATGAGTGCCCCCATAGGACATAGGGCAGTCACAGAAGAGGTGGAGCCAGGAGCACCGGTAGGGGACCCCATAGGAGGAGGATCGGGGATGCTCTGTTCAAAATCATTACACAGAACAGGTAAATATAACATGTTTATTATTTAAAAAAAAACACAAGGGTTTACAATCACTTTAAAAAGGAGGTAAATAACATGCATATAGTACATGATATGCACATACAATATAATCTTACTGGGGGATTTTTGTTGAAATGACTGTTCTGGCAACCAAAGCCATTGTCAACCAGGGTTCCATGAAAATCTAAGGTTCATAGTACCTGAGCCAACAAAACTTGGCAGAGTCATATGCACATCACCAATTATCTTTTAAGCTATCTGTAAGGGTGGAATCCTGACCACTACTTTAAGTACTGCATAATTTCTACTGATTGCCAATTTAAGGCTTCATGCACACAGGACGTTAAAAAAGTGTCCCAAAAACGTCAGCAGCTTATCAGGGATTTTTACAGCTTTTACCAGCATTATATTACTGGCGTTTTTACGTGGTTTCTTTTGCGTTTTTAAAGGGCCAGCATTTTTTTTTCCAATTGATCTAAAATGTCCAAAAACATTGGGGATCTACGTTTAGCAGCGTTTTTGGGCATTTTTGAGCTCAAAAACGTTACTGCTAAAAACAGTTGATAACCTATGTGTACATGAACACATAGGATAACATGATGGAGGGTTTATTGACTGCAGAAAAAAACATTTGCAGCTAAAAACAGCTGCTGTAAAACAGTCAAAAAATGTCCTGTGTGCATGAGGCCTAAGGGTTGCATTCTTTCTATTGATCGCTAATGTAAGGGTTGCATTCATTCTACTGACCACCAATGTAATAGTTGCATTCCTTTTCGTGTGAAAAAAAGGGATTTTATTATAACTTACCGTAAAATCCTTTTCTCCGAGTTCACTGACAGACGCAGCTCTTCATGACTTTGTGGGGTTTTATGTCAGTTACCACTAGGAGTTAACTAGGCAGGGAAAAGAAACAGCTGGCCCCTCCCCTGGGGGCCGTCCTCTCTTCCTACATCAAACCCCCTCACAGTATAGCTCTTCAGTTTGTACACAAGCCGTATAGAAACAGAGCCCAGAGGGGTGGGTGCTGCGTCTGTCAGTGAACTCGGAGAAAAGGATTTTATGGTAAGTTATAATAAAATCCCTTTTTCTCCTTACGTTCACTGACAGACGCAGCTCTTCATGACTTTGTGGGGACGTCCCCAAGCTGTGTAAAAAAAGAGGGGTGGGTAGACACTAACAACTGTACCTAACTGAACCTCTGAAGAGGCGCCAGTCGCGCCTACACTGCCGCCTGCAAAACTTTGCTGCCAAAAGCAGCATCCGAGGATGCAAACACATCAACTTTGTAAAACTTAGTAAAAGTGTGAACCGAGGCCCACGTGGCCGCTTTGCACACCTGGGACACCGAAGCCTGGTGTCTGACAGGCCCAGGAAGCACTAACTGCCCGGGTAGAGTGAGCCGTGACTGGAAAAGGGGAACTTTTGCCCCAAACAGAATACGCAGGAGTAAGGCCCTCACTACGTCACTACGTCCAAGGCATACAAATCAAACTCCTTTGGATGCGATGGACGAGGGCACAACGAAGGCAGGATAATATCTTCATTGTATGTGACAGGAAGAGACTACCTTCGGAAGGAAAGAGAGAGAAGGTCGTAAGACCGCCTTATCCCTATGCACCAAATAGGGAGACTTGCACGACAGTGCAGCTAATTCTGACCCCCGTCTAGCAGAAGTGATGGCGACTAAGAAGGCCACTTTCTGCGACAGAAGCTGTAAGGAAATCTCCCTGAGTTTCTCATAAGGTGGTTTCTGAAGAACAGAGAACACCAGATTCAAATCTCACGGAGCCATTGGAGATCTTACCCGAGGCGCCACATGTCGCACACCTTGTACAAAGGTACGAATCAGAGAGTGTGAGGCCAAAGGCCTCTGAAAGAGAACGGCTAAAGCCAAAATCTGGCCCCTGAGAGTACTCAAAGCCAGTTTCTAGTCCAGGCCCTCCTGTAAAAAGGTTAGGACCCTGGATATGACATAAGAGCGGGGGTTATAGCCCTCCGCCTTACACCAAGCAATGTATGCCTTCCAGGTGCGGTGGTAATTGTGCGAGAGGTGCATTAGCGAGCTGTCAACAAGGTAGGGATTACGGAGTCAGTGACTCCCCTCTCCCTCAGCACCTGGGACTCTATAGCCAAACCGTCAGAGCCAGCAAGGGTAAAGCAAGATGCAATATAGGTCCTTGAGACAGAAGATCGTCTCGCATATGGAGCCGCCAGGGGGCATCCGCCACCACTTGCACCACGTCGGCGTACCAGATGCGCCGAGGCCACTCTGGGCCCACCAGAATTGTAGGTATCCCCCCCCATCATTATTCTGCGTACCAATCTCGGGAGCAGATGAATCGGAGGGAAGGCGTACAGGAGACGATAATGACTCCAGGGGCCACTAGAGCGTCCGTGGCCACTGCCAACGGATCCCTCGTTCTGGACACAAAGGCCCTCACTTTGTGATTGACCCGGGACACCATGAGATCCACGTCCGGCGTTCCCCATTTGCAGCAAATCTGATTGAACACCTCCGAATGGAGGGACCACTCTCCCTGGTCCAGCGTCTGGCGACTGAGAAAAAAACCGCCTGCCAGTTCTACACGCCAGGAATGTAAACTGCTGAGATCGCCGGAACGTGAAATTCCGCCCAACGCAGAATCAGAGCTGCTTCTGCTGCAGCCGCTGGACTCCTTGTGCCGCCCTGATGGTTCACATACGCCACCGCTGTGGCATTGTTCAATTGAATCCGATTCAATTGACTTTGCAATCTCGACGACCAGTGAAGAAAGAATAGTCTGATTGCTCTCAGTTCCAGCACGTTGATGTGGAGGCGAGCCTCCTGAGCCGACCAACGTCCCTGGGCAGATAGTCCCCCCAGGAATTCACCCCAGCCCGCCAGACTGGCAGCTATGGTGATGACCACCCCGGAAGGGGCAGGAACGTCTTCCCCAGAGATAGGGCCAAGTCCCGAGCCACCAGGTCAGAGACGCCCTGGCCTGGAGATTCAGACGGATCAGAAGGTCCAACGACTGATGTAGAAAACGAGTGTGACTCTAGGCAAAAGATATCGCCTTGAAGGTCGAAACCATGAGTCCCAGCACCCGCATGCAGAACCGTAATGACGACTGACGGTGCGACAAAAGGGGTGCGCACTGCTGACTGTAGACTCTGTAAGTTGTCCGGAGGGAGGACACCTTCACCTGTTCTGTGTCTAGAAAAAGACCCAGACACTCCAGGCGCCGGAAGGGATACTCCGATGACTTCTTCAGGTTGCAACCAACCGAAGTCCAGTAGCGAGGCCATTGTGATGCTCACATTCTCCTCCGGAGCCGAGGCAGAGTCCGCTCGCAGGAACAGATCGGCCAGGTATGCCACTACCGCAATGCCCCTTTGGCGTAACAACGCCAATACCGGAGCTAGCGGCTACATGAAGACTCGGGGTGCTGAGGGCAGACCGAAGGGGAGTGCCACAATTTGAAAACCACGGTCCCCTACCGCAAAACGCAGGAAGCGCTGATGCCGCGGATGGATGGGTACATGGAGGTACGCGTCCCTGATGTCCAGCGACGCCAGAGTTTTCCCCCTGAGGAAGGGCGGCCACAAACAAACGAATAGATTCCATCCGGAACTTTCACGTTCTGACGTACTGGTTCAGGGCTTTCAGGTCCAGAATGGGCCGAAACCCCCCCTCTTGGGTCGAAACCTCTCTCCTGGGGGAACTGGTACAATCACTCCTTTGATCTGAGACCTGTACAGCCCCAGAGAGGGCCTCCCTGCGTTCCTGCGGGAGCCTTAATTCGGTGGAAAGAACCTTTCTGGGGGTAGAGAGACATACTCTATCCTGTACCCGGTGGACACCACTTCCCGGACCCAGTGGTCGGAATATGTGCCAACCACCTGTCTGCGAACCCCAGAAGACGTCCCCCCACCCGACCCTCGGGTGAGGACAACCATCAGGCTGAGGAGGGCTTGTCCTCCGTCTTTTCGGTCTTGTGCTGCCACCGCCGTCTTCCGGCCCTTGCAGCAACCTTACTGGAACGGGTCCCTTACCCTGTCGCGCCCGTGGCGCGAAAAGGCAGCTTCCGACCCGAAGGAAGGAGCCCCTGTCTACGGCGAACTCACGCCTGCGGGGCTCAGGAAGGAAGGTACTCTTACCTCCCGTGAAATCTTGATAATCTCATCCAGCCGTGGGCCAAAAAGACGTCCACCCTGAAAAGGGTAGGTCAGCCATCCCCCTTTTGGAAGCATGGTCACCGGACCAGGTTCGCCACCAAAGAATAAGCCGGGGTCTGACGGCCGAGATATTCTGGATAACAGGGCAGAATCTCAATGGCCGCATCACAAAGGTAGTAACCTGAACCCTTGGAGTAAAAACTCAGCCTTCTGCGGCGCCTCCATCAGGTGACCGCCTTTAGGTCCTTTATGAGTTCCTCCATGCAATCAGATAAATGCTGTGCCGCCATGGCGGCAGCGAGTGCTGGTCGCACAGCAGAACCTGCACCCAGGAACAGTGACTTCCAAAGTGCCTCTGTCTTCCTATCAGCGGGATCCTAATAGGAGGGAGTCCCTTCCATAGGAATAGTAGTCGCCTTAGTCAGGCGTACAATCGGTGGGTCCACCGCAGGTGATTTCCATATGCTTCAGGAAGCTTTCCTCAAAGGAATAGCGAACAGCAAAGCGTGTAGTCAGTGAGGATGAACGCTGTGGATGCTGCCATTCGCGATAAAGGAATGGTCAAAAAATGAATTGTAAGGATATGCCTTGGGGGCCCTGGGGGGCCAAGAGGACCCACACACATGCGCAGCAGATCGTGATTCGCCATCTTGATCCAGTGCAACCTAATGCGAATGCCAGATACAATGGCAGCAACTAGTGCTTTTTTTTTTTTTTTGCGCATCTGCCGCCCCCTGATCCCCCTCGCCATCCGCCATCCCGTGTCCTCATCGGACAAGTCGCTGGAGTCCCTGAGACCCCTAAAGGAATCGTGAGGGGGACGCTTCTTGGGGACCCGTTGTGCGGTTTCCGCACGAGGGAAAAATTTGTTAAAGACCGCCCGCAGCAGGTCCAAAAAGGCCCCTTGAGCAGATTGCTCCACTGCTGATGCTACCTGAGCAGGGTCAGCAGGGAGATCTGCCATAGCTTTTTCCCAGAAAAGTGACACAGGGAGTAAAAGGGGGGCGCCCCTACACTGCCACACACCCACAGGCCACAGAGGACAGCACCCACCACCACCAGCACCCGGAGGGAGCCCAGCTATACTGCTGTCCGCTGCCCGTGTAACAGTTCAGATCTACGGAAGCTGTACCTGCATCACTGCCGTTCCATGAGAAGGGAGAAGCTGCAGACACGTGTATTCTTTGCAGAGCATGCAGTCAAAATGGCAGCCGTTAAACACTAGAGGCCAAACACATCCTTCAGGAAACGTGCAGTACCAAAAACAGCCGCTCTGAGCGCTAGAGGGAAAGTCCCATAGGCCCAATATGTCCGCGGCTATGGCAAAATGGCGGCGGTCCGCCACAAAATGGCGGCCGATCGCCGCATGGCAAGCCGAAGGATTGCGGGGGTGCTGGGGGGGGGGCAGGGGTGAGGTAGGGGGTAAAAGGGAGCAATAGCATCCCACCAGTGGCTACCAGAAAGAGATGTTTTGGCGAATTTGGACGTCGGGCCCCCTTCACGTCCCTAAGGAGGGGGGCAGCGGGGCGCTCCACTTACCACACCGACGCCTCGGGTAGCCATCTGATCGCAGACTTTCCGC
The DNA here is from genome assembly GCA_018402905.1 of Glandirana rugosa. Taxonomy (NCBI): domain Eukaryota; kingdom Metazoa; phylum Chordata; class Amphibia; order Anura; family Ranidae; genus Glandirana; species Glandirana rugosa. The sequence continues at coordinate 1,676,193 of BLSH010450330.1, read as the reverse complement.
CCTCCACGGGCGGTATGCTGCTGGCCCAAAATCGCCCTGCCGAATCTCATCCGGTAAAGGGCACTAAAAAAAAGGGGGTTCTTAACCCCCGTGCCGCCCGCACGGAACGGGCACGATGCGGCGGGTCCACATGCAGCTGGACTGGCTTTGCATCATGTTGGCCAGGCCGGGGAAAGTACAGAGCTCCAGGACTCTCTATGCCCCGACCGGCTTCTTGATAGCAGATCATCTTGATTGCAGATAACAGAAATAAAAGAAAATAAAATAGAAAATGGTCACAATTGGACCGCAGATCCCTAGAAGGGAAGCCAGGTCAACTCCTTGTGAACTAGGCATTGAAACTGAAGAGCTATACTGTGAGGGGGTTTGATGTAGGAAGAGAGGACGGCCCCCAGGGGAGGGGCCAGCTGTTTCTTTTCCCTGCCTAGTTAACTCCTAGTGGTAACTGACATAAAACCCCACAAAGTCATGAAGAGCTGCGTCTGTCAGTGAATGTAAGGAGAAAAAAGGTTGCATTCCTTCTACAGTACTGATCACCAATGTAAAGGTTGTATTCCTTCTACTGATCATAAGGGTTGCATTCCTTCTACTGATCACCAATATAAGGGTTGCATTCATTCTACTGATCACCAATGTAAGGGTTGCATTCCTTCTACTGATATCCAATGTAAGGGTTGCATTCCTTCTACTGATTACCAATATAAGGGTTGCATTTCTTCTACTGATAACTAAAGTAAGGGTTGCATTCCTTCTATTGATCACCAATATAAGGGTTGCATTAATTATACTGATAACCAATGTAAGGGTTGCATTCCTTCTACTGATTACCAATATAAGGGTTGCTTTCCATCTACTGATCACCAATGTAAGGGTTGCATTCCTTCCACTGATCACCAATGTAATCAGTGGAAGCCACCTTTAAAGGCGCTATATAAAATAACGTTTTTTATTATTATTATTATTATTATTATTATTATTATTAATGTAAGGGTTGCATTCCTTCTACTGATCACCAATGTAAAGGTTGTATTCCTTCTACTGATCACCAATATAAGGGTTTTATTCCTTCTACTGATCACCAATGTAAGGGTTGCATTCCTTCTACTGATTACCAATATAAGGGTTGCATTTCTTCTACTGATAACTAAAGTAAGGGTTGCATTCCTTCTATTGATCACCAATATAAGGGTTGCATTAATTATACTGATAACCAATGTAAGGGTTGCATTCCTTCTACTGATCACCAATGTAAGGGTTGCATTCCTTCTACTGATCACCAATGTAAAGGTTGTATTCCTTCTACTGATCACCAATATAAGGGTTTTATTCCTTCTACTGATCACCAACGTAAGGGTTGCATTCCTTCTACTGATCACCAATATAAGGGTTGTATTCCTTCTACTGATCACCAATGTAAGGGTTGCATTCCTTATACTGATCACCAATATAAGGGTTGTATTCATTCTACTGATCACCAATGTAAGGGTTGCTTTCATTCTACTGATCACCAATGTAAGGGTTGCATTCCTTCTATTGATCACCAATGTAAAGGTTACATTCATTCTACTGGTCACCAATGTAAGGGTTGCATTCATTCTACTGATCACCAATGTAAGGGTTGCATTCATTCTACAGATCACCAATGTAGGGTAGCATTCATTCTAATGATCACCAATGTAAGGGTTGCATTCATTCTACTGATCACCAATGTAAGGGTAGCATTCATTCTACTGATCACCAATGTAAGGGTTGCATTCATTCTACTGATCACCAATGTAAGGGTAGCATTCATTCTACTGATCACCAATATAAGGGTTGCATTCATTCTACTGATCAGCAATATAAGGGTAGCATTCATTCTACTGATCACCAATGTAAGTGTTGCATTCATTCTACTGATCAGCAATGTAAGGGTAGCATTCATTCTACTGATCACCAATGTAAGGGTTGCATTCATTCTACTGATTACCAATGTAAGGGTTCCATTCATTCTATTGAACACCGATTTATGGGTTGCCTTGTTTCTACTGACCACCAATGTGAGGTTAGCATTCCTTCTACGGTACAGATAAGTGACAACCACCTCAATCTATAACTAGACTTTTCAGTAAGGTGCACATGGAAGGGGCTTTGCACATTACAAAAAGCAGATAATTTGACGGCATACTTCCAGCTAGCCTGCAACAAAACCAAATAAGCCCTGTCTATCAGTTCATGTTAAAACAGAGGTTTTAGTTGCACACGTCTCCAAATAGGAGCACATATAGCAGTGGATAAATTAAGTGGTTCTTCTGACCACCAATGTAAGGGTTTGCATTCTTTCTACTCGCCACCAATGTAAGGTCTGTAAACTTTCTACTGACCACCCATGTAAGGGATGCATTCTTTTTACTGACCACCAATGTAAGGGTTGCATTCTATCTACTGACCACCAATGTAAGGGTTGCCTTCTTTCTACTGACTACTCATGTAAGGTTTGCATTCTTTTTACTGACCACCAATGAAAGGGTTGCCTTCTTTCTACTGGCTACCAATGTAAGGGTTGCATTCTTTCTACTAACCACCAATGTAAGGGTTGCCTTCTTTCTACTGGCTACCAATGTAAGGGTTGCATTCTTTCTACTAACCACCAATGTAAGGGTTGCATTCTTTCTACTGACCACCAATGTAAGGGTTGCATTCTTTCTACTGACCACCAATGTAAGGGTTGCATTTTATCTACTGACCACCAATGTAAGGGCTGCATTCTATCTACTGACCACAATGTAAGGTTTGCATTCTTTTTATTGACCCCTGATTTATGGGTTGCAATCTTTCTACTGACCTCCAATGTAAGGTTTGTATACTTTCTACTGACCACTAGTTTAAGGGTTGCCTTCCTTCTACTAACCACCAATGTAATGGTTTCCTTCTTTCTACTAACCAGAAATTTAAGGGTTTCCTAATCTCAATTGACCATCAAAGTATAGGGCATGTTTGGCATTGACCTCTGAAGGGCTGGATCTAGTAAGGTATCCTTGAGACGCAAAAATAATTTTGGGGTTCTTCTGGAGTAAAACGGATGACAAAAGCTGAGCTTCAGGTTTGTTGAAGCCCATGACTTTCACCGCTGATGTACACTGCAGCAGCTGTACATTCAGCAATAATAGTGGTATCCAGCACTGTGTACATTAGCAGTCAGCAGCTATGTCCAGCAATAAGGTGGGAGGAATGTTGCAGTAGAAGTGTTAAGACGTATTGGCATTATGGAGGAATGATTCCAGTTACATAAAAGTCAGACAAATATGAGGCCTGAGACTATTCTTGTATTCTCTGAGCCCGACAACCATTATCTGTAAGATTTAAATAGCAGAGCAGAGGATGTGTATGAGAGGACACTTCCTGTCATCTGCACTCAGGACGCCGTGCAGCGAGATAACGCGCTATTGTTTTCTTATCGCTTCCCTCATGCATTCCCAAGAATACATAAACTAGATGTCAGGGGAGAAGGGGTTAATTCAATTGACTAATATGTCCCATGGATCTGGTTCCCAAAAAGAATCTACCTGAGAAATTACAAAAGGACTACACGTGAATTCATACTAAATGCAGAGATGAAATACATAGAAGAGAGCTGCCTAAGGATTTGTATGTCTGTCCATTCAGTCCTGAGATTACCACAGTTCTGCCACAAAGCCAACGCTGTATCTTAGCCTAGGCCGACAAGGCCCTGGCCTAGGGCGGCACTTTGCAGGGGGGCAGCACAAAAAGAGTCTCCCCGCTGGCTCTTAGTGTAGCGCCAGTCTTATAGGGCGGACTGGGGCGGCAGGCAAATTGGTCTGGCACCCCCATAAAGCAGCTTGGCAGGGCCGCCATCAGGGGGGACAGCCCATACATATGTAGGGGACCTGGGCGTCCCGAGGGGCCCAGACGACAGACCCCAACCAATGAGTTGTTGTGCTACCCCATAGCCAAACAGGAAGTGTGAGTTAATCTCTGCAAATTAAGGGAATCCATTGTCGTCCCCCTCCCCCAAAGTCCTAAGAACTAGTGTCCCCACTGGAAAATTTCATGGTGGGTCTTAAATAGGAAGGGGTGTGGCCTTGACATGAAGGGGTGGCTCATTTTTAAATGAGGAGGTGTACGAGTTTAGTCAGGCCTAGGGCAGCACAAAACCTAAATACACTGCTGCACACAGCGCAGCCCTCTTTGCAGTGCAGCATACTTGAATGGCCTCCTTGTGCTGCTCCTCTTCCGTTTCTCTAAGCTCTTCTGTACAGGGACTGCAAAAGGCTGATACCAGGTCAAATTCAGGAACCTATACAGCATTTATTTATTTATTTTTTAATGATGTTTTAACAACTTGAAGACCAAGCCTTTTATGGAACTTTTTGTTTAAATGTTGAAATTACAATTTTTTGCTAGAAAATTACTTGGAACCCCCAAACATTATATATTTTTTTTAGCAGAGACCCTAGAGAATAAAATGGCAATTGTTGCAATATTTTATGTCTCACAGTATTTGTGCAGCAGTCTTTCAAATGCAATTTTTTTGGGGAAAAAATACAGTTGAAAACAAAACACAATATGAGTGGGATGGGACGCTTTCATTTTTTTTTTCTTTCTTATTTATTTTACTATTTATTTTTTATTTTTACACTTTTATTCTTATTACAAAGAATGTTAACATTCCTTGTAATAAAGATAAAGATGACAGGTCCTCTTTATTGAGAGATCTGAATCTTTCATTTACCTTTAAAAGAAAAAAAAAAATTATATATATATATATATTTTTTTTTTTAACTTTCACTTAAAAAAAGGGCATAGAGAGGAGTGCATTGCCAATCCATTAGGTAAGACTGGGAACGGTCGGGAAGCCCCAAGAGGGGGGCACCCTTCTAAAAGTGATCCTGTGGCAAATCCGCCCACGGGACCACTTTTATCTTACAAAGGATTGGCTATAGTAAAGAAAAACTCCGGGGTTATGACAGCTAGCTTCTTTAAATGTTTTCTTTCTTTCTGAAAATCTGAAATTTTGCATGGTAACGGTCTTCTAATACAAACACTTGTTCAAGGGACAATCGTCCACAAGAAGAATTTTCTTGGAGGAATTTCCTCTCCCTTCCTCATGTGTCTACAGTACAGGAAGTAAAGGGAAATCTCCCGAAAAGGACAGATTGCAAAAAAAAAAAGTTTTCTTATTCTTGTTTTAAAAGTTAAAAGTGTTACATTAAAAGTGTTACTAAACCCAGGAGCCTGCATTCACTATATCTGGCCTCCCCCAGAACACAGAACATGGAAATGCAATTCTTTTACTAAATATAAACTGCTAAATATCTTTTCTCATCAGCAGTATATAGCAGTCTTGTAGAAATGTATTACTCCAATTTCACATTCTGCCTTAAAAGTCTCAATTGGGGTAATAATTTTTTACAATTAAATGTGCTTGGGTTGTTGGCAGAATCCTCTTTGTACAAAAGACCAGTACTCTAGTGGCTGATCCCCTTCCTTTTCTCTATACAGCAGTCTTGTGACTTCTATCAGTGTCTGGTTAAAGCTTGTAGGAGGAGTTTCCATTCTCCTCTGACTGTCCTACGAGGCTGCAGGACCCCTAACCTCTGTCTGGACAGTGCCGACTGGCCCTGTGCTGATCACATGATGCACTCTCCCAAGAAAAAAAAACATCTCTCTAGCAATACACACCAAACTGAGCATGTGCAGCTTGCCCTTAAGGCCCTGTTTTATCAGCAGATAGACTGGGGACAGTGGAAGAAGAGGAGGATCATAGTAGATGGGTTCAAACAGCCTTTTTACACAATGTGCAGGATTAACCCCTTGGGTTCCACAGTGAGTATAGCAAGCATGCTTTACTGTTGTGGGTTTAGTAACACTGTAAGCTCCCTTTTCATATGATTTTCACTTTTGCTTTAGCATGTGCTGTAAAAGTTCTGTTTACAGAGCTAAGCAGCTCAAGCTAGAATTAAATGGCCCATTGCAGTGGCTCATGCCTTTTCGCCAGAGATTTAATCCAGACAATACAAGGCAGGCAGATACTTCTGTATTGTCTCTTTAGCAAATCCCTAGTGCTCTATGAATTCTTTGTCATGTAATAAATGCTTATTTATAAATACAGATGAGTTTTGGTTTAGTCCAAACCTGAAAGGAAACAGTGCCAGGCCAAGCAGCTGCTGGCAGGAGATTCCCCACCCTGCAGCTGCACATACACAAAGGGGCAGAGTTGCTTGTAACATCGTTAACCTATTTTGGGTGCAAGATCATTTTAGGTCAATAACCCAATTTAGGCCTGATTTACATCTATGCAGCTCTGTGTGCTGCGTTTGCACAGGAACCGCAGCCCATTCTTTTGAATGGGCTGCTGTGCCTGTATTTGCACGACCGCACAGAAATCACATGATGCTTTTTGCTCCATGCGTTACCGCATGCGGGAAACAGAACTGGGTTCTTCAATGAGTGGGGGTACCATTCAGAGTTAATGGCATCCCCGCACATTTTCTTTAAAGCGCCACATTTTCTGTGCGGTTGTATGTGGGTGCAGAAATGCGTGTGATTTGCATGGCTTCCCGCACCAGCACAGACTTATAAAAGATTGTATCTTTATATAGTATAAAAACATCAGTTTAAAAGTTTAAAATGTTATCAGAATGCAGCCTATTGCTTTCAACGGGCCTGTATGCAGGTGTGTAAATGTCAGTAAACTACTAGCACTGCATTTAGATCCGTTAAAAAAGAAAAGAAAAATCGTCATTATTAGTCAATATTTTATGTGCATCTACGTGAATATGCACAAACATGTGCAAGCATGTGCATGAATCACACCTCCCCCATGAATACATTTTATTTGAATATCTAGCATTCTGGGAAAAAGAATACATTTTACGTGCGTATACACGTGCACTATATGGACCATTCACGTTTTTTGCGTATTAACTTTCTGCTAGAAAGATCCAGCGTTCATACATTTGTAATGTAAAGGACCCTTAAAGTAGAAAATTGTAGGCAAAACTAAATTTTATATAGAGTAAGGGAGGCTTAAAACCCCCATCAGGTTTTTTTTTACATTTGTGTCCCATTGAGGAGATTTCTCTCCACTTCCTGTCCCATAGCCAAACAGGAAGTGAGAGGAAATCCCTGAAATTAAAGGATATGTAAAGGTTTGTTTTAAAAAAAAAAAAAAAAAAAAACCAAACATGTCATACTTACCTCCTCTGTGCAATTGGTTTTGCACAGAGTGGCCCCCGATCCTTCTCTTCTGGGGTCCCTCAGCGGCGCTCCTGGCTCCTCCTCTTCTCAAGTGCTGCCATTGGAGAGGGGGCACCCGAGCGGGCGCGCTCCCGAGTCCTGCTGCTGCATCCATTGACACAGACAGCAGGACTTGGCTCCGCCCCTGGCTCCCGCATCATTGGATTTGATTGACAGCAGCGGGAGCCCAAGGTTCCTGCTGCTCTCAATCTATCCAATGAGAACCCAAGACATCGGCTAGATCCGGTGGGCTCGTCCCCGGCGCTGGAACTTTCGGGTTCAGGTAAGTAAAAGGGGGGCTCTGGGGGGCCGCTGCAGTACAGGAGGTTTTTCACCTTAATTCATTAAGGTGAAAAACCTCAAGGGTTTACAACCACTTTAAGGGAATTCTTTGGGGCCACCTGGGTCACCAGAACTAGTGTGCTCATTGGAAGATTTCTCCTCTATTACTTTTCTAGGGACAACCCAAAATTGGGGATTTTTTCAACTTTCACTGTTAATGGTAAATAGGACAAATAGAGAGGATGAATCTCACAAGCATACAGACAGCAATAAAACTGACAGGGGTTCTAATCCCTCTCCACTCTATCCAAAACTAAAAAAAAGTTTTGCCTTTAGTTGCACCTAAATGATATACACGGGAGACTGCAAGTTGAAGGTCCATGTTAGCCCCGGTTCACGCTAGTGCGGCTTTGAAATCATGCTACTTCTGTGAGATCTCAAAGCTGCAGATCAGTGCGATTTGTACCTCCAATTTCATTACGGCTTGCGACTTTGTTTAACAGAAGTCTACGCAAGTCAAAATCGGAAAAAAGTAGTGAAGGAACCTTTTTCAAAGTCGTGGCACAGAGGTCATCAAATACCACCAAAAGAAAGCTCTATTTGTGGGAAAAAAAGGACATACATTTATTTTAGTACAGTGTCGCATGACCTCGCAATCATCAGTTAACCACTTCAGCCCCGGAAGGATTTCCAGCTTTAGGACCGGAGCCCTTTTTGCGATTCGGCGCTGCGTCGCTTTAACTGACAATTGCGCGGTCCTGCGACGTTGTACCCAAACGAAATTTGCGTCCTTTTTTTCCCACAAATAGAGCTTTCTTTTGGTGGTATTTGATCATCTCTGCGTCATTTCTGATCGCCGCTATAAACAAAAGAAGAGCGACCATTTTGCAAAAAAACCCAAATTTCTTACTTTTTGCTAAAATACAAATCCAAAAAAAAAATCTAAAAAAACATTTTTTCCACCGTTTTTGGCCGATTTATATTCTTCCTCATATTTGTGATAAAAAAATCGCAATCGGCGTTTATTGATTGGTTTGCGCAAAAGTGGTTTACGGATGATGAGAATTCATTTTTCGGGTTTTTATTTTTTTTTACTAGTAATGGCGGCGATCTGCGATTTTTAGCGGTACTGCGATATTGGGGCGGACATGTCGGAACGTTTTGACACTTTTTTGGGACCATTGGCATTTATACAGCGATCAGTGCTATAAAAATGCACTGATTACTGTGTAAATGCCATTGGCAGTGAAGGGGTTAACCTGCAGGGGGCGCGCTAAGGGTTAACTGTGTTCCCTGGGCGTGTTCTAACTGTATGGGGGCTTGCCTAGCTGTGGAAGGGAAGTGGTCACAGCCTTCACGTACAGGAAGGCTGTGATCACAGCCCTTCCCCCTCACACAGAGCGGAGGTCCGTGTTTACATGCACGGACCTCCGCTCCTTCACTCCGGGGGGGGGCATCGCGGGTGGCCGGCGGCAATCGAAGCCGCCGCACCCACTCCCTGGCCCCCCCCCCGAACACAGTGGGTGCGCGCGCTCACAGTGGCTCTGTATCGCGGCCGCCGTCGTATGACGGCGTTTCACGTTACAGAGCCACTCTGTCGCCGTCAATTGCCGATCAGCCGTCGGCAAGCGGTTAAAGTAACACAGTGCCGTATAGCAAAAAAATGGCCTGGTCATGAAGGGGGGGGGGTAAATCTTCCACAGGAGAAATGGTAGAGAAAATATGGCATGTGTATGCGTTTACCTGCAGAACCCATACCAGATTCTTATAAAGGCAGGCAGCCTGAATGACCAGGAAAGGGGGGCGGCAAGCATGCGTCACCCCTTCACTCCTGAACCATACCAGGCCACATTGCTCCAACATTCGGGCGGGTACTCTGATGGTGGAAGGCACAAAGGCCAGGGGGGCAAGAGCCTCTCCCCACATCCCTGGCCCAGTGGATGTTGGGGGCTGCAAGGGGACTTATTGGAATCTGGAAGCTCTCTTTAGGATAATGGGGCCCCCAAGATATCTAGCCTTCTTCCCTACGTGAATGAGTATGGGGTACCCTTTGTTACTCATTCACACCATAAGAGAAGTCCTTTATTTTAAAAAAATATAATAATAAAAAAACTAGCCACCCCCCACCCCATGTAAATCCAATGTCAATCTTGTGATCCAGAGATGTAGGTCACCCCGCCGGCATGACGCCCTGCACCACCACAATCTTCTCTCACTGCTACTCTTGTCAAAAATAAAAGATCCATGTCTGGCTGCTGAATGTAAATGAACGGCCCGGAGTTGCCGGGTGCCGTCATTGACCAAATTGGTCATAACATAACTGACCCAAAACTGTTTCAGATTCCTTTTAAGACCCCATTCACAATGGGTATGTGTGCATATTTTGCACAAAATGCAGGTTGTTCAGAGCTAGCAGACGATTCTGCATAAAATCAACGCATTTTGACGCATCTACATGCGCTAAGATGCATACAATTGTTATGACTTTATGTGTGCATGCATGTGCACGGTTATGCATGTACATGTATAACATCTACAGATATGTTTGGCCTTGGCAGCAGCTGTGTTCTACCTTTTTTTGCATGCTGCTAAATGCAGTGCACATTTTTGTTTATAGACACAGCTATGTTTATACGCCTTGTGCATTACCACCAATTTTATAGAATCAGAAAGCCAAAAACATACCCACAAACATAAAATGGGCCAGGCATATCAAACAGCAACTTGAGCCGTGTGGCGATGTCTTCTTACCATGTATGCCAATGTTGGTAGGCTAACGCATTTCAGGTGACATGCCCCCTTTTTCAGAGAAAATTTTGAAAATGCCCATCTCTGCATTACATCATCATAGGTCACTTTGATTGAAATGATGGGGCCCAAGAAAATATTATGGACTAGCTTTTATTTAGTTCATGTGCGCAGTGTGTGTCACGGCACCGTGGGCCCCACCTCCCTTAGGGCCTGTGTGCTCTGCACACACTGCACACATGGATGACAAGCCACTGGTGCACAGGGTGATTAGGATTTGCCCAGGCACAGCCCTGTGCGCACGCCTATGCTATACGCTTAAGATGCCCTCGTGAATGAGCCCTGAGAAGCTCCATGATGCTCAAACCAGCTGTGATCATTGAAATATCTCTTTAGGAGTCCCTTAAAGATATATAAAGCTGGTAGATGGTTCAGACCTACAACATCTACTCTAAACTAAGATGGTCGCTCTAGATGAAACACAGAAAACTGACGGCAGAAAAAGACTGAGTAGTCCATCGAGTCTGCCCATTTTTTGGGGGGCAGGTTTTTTTTTTTTTTTAATTGTTTCGTTTTTTATTTTTGTTAACTTTGTTGTCTGACTATAGAGCTATGATTATTACAAGCATGTTTGAATCCATTTACTGTTGACAGTCTCTGCTGGTAGTTTATTCCAAGCATCAACTACCCTTTCAGTAAAATAATACTTTCTATGATTCGCTTTGAACTTCCCTCCAGTTAGTTGGAGGTCTTGTCCCCGTGTTCTTGATTTTGGTTTCATATTGAAAAAACTGCCCTCCTGAACCGTAGTAACCCAAAGGTTTCAATCATGTCTTCCCTTTCCCTTTCAACCTCCTGACTGTACATACCGTATTAAGTTCCTGAAGTCGATCTTGATTTGTTTTATCACCTTTCACCATTTTTGTTACCTGTCTCTGGACTCGTTCTATCTTATCAATATCTTTTTGTAAGTGAGGTCCCCAGAATTGGAAACAGTATTTTTAATGAGGTCTCACTAAAGATCTCTATAGAGGAATCAGAACCTCCTTCCTCCTGCTGGTGATCCCTCTACTGATACATCCCAGAATTCTATTTGCTTTACCCACTGCCTGGTCACACTGTTTGCTCATTTTGCAATCATCTGAAAAAAGCACCCCCAAATATTTTCTTCTGTAGTGCTGGCTAACACTGTACCCCCATGTTGTACTCCCTCAAGGGATTCTTTTTCCCTAGGTGCATTATTTACATTTAGAAATATTGAACTGCAGTCTCCACTGCTTTGACCAATCTTCCAGCAATGCCAAATCATGTTCCATGTTACAGACACCTGCAGGGATATCAACCCTATTACACACCTTTGTATCATCAGCAAAGAGACATACATTGCCCAACAACCTTTAGTTATATCACTTACATAAAGGTTAAATAGAACAGGACCCAGTATAGAGCCTTGTGGTACCCCACTAGTGACTGGTCTCTGTTCTGAGTGAACCCCATTTACAACCACACTCTGGGATCTATCCTTTAGCCAACTGCATATCCACTGAACCACCCAAGGGTTAAGTCCTAGCTTGTATAACTTTTGTATTAGATGGTTATGTGGAACTGTATCAAATGCCTTGCTGAAATCAAGATAAGCTATGGCCACAACACCACCCTGGTCCAAAACACTGGTAATATAGTAAAAAAAATCAATAAGATTTGTCTGACACGATCTGCCCTCAGTAAAGCTGTGCTGCTTTGGGTTCAGCAAGTTGTGTATTTTTAGGTGATCAATGATCCTTCTTTTCAGGAGTGATTCCATTAACTTGACTACAATTGATGTTAAACTCACTGGCCTGTAATTGCCAGCTTCTACCTTGCTGCCCTTCTTGTGGATAGGTGGAGTGCCCCTTTCAGCAAACCCTTGAAGGAAGAGAACCAGGAACATGAAATACTGTAAGTCACTAAAACTAGTTTTCTTGGGAATACTGGCAATAATCACAAGGAGTAAAAGGCAGCCCGCTCCACCTACTGAGGAACTGATATTGCTTATAATCAGTGGCGTGTTTACAGACGAATGTGCGTCACTAAACTTTTAGACCAGCCATGACATCAAAGTGAATCACTAAGAAGACAGAACAAAGGACAGCTTGGCACGCCAGTGATCCCAATGGGAATGAGAAAGACAGGAAGCTCCATTATAACTCAAACTAACATACTGACATCCTGACTCTATGTAATCAATACATCTCGGCTGTGCCGCATACTGATCTACATATCTGTAACTTTAGCCTGGAGGGATAGATATCCATTCATATTACTTATAGGACAACTCTAGCCAAAATAATTTTTTTTTAAGATGTACTTAATTTGCTTTAGACTACAGCAGGTGTTTCCAAAGTTTTCAGTTCGGAGGCTACGACATTCACAGCCTCACGGGTCCCAAAGAAAATCAGTTTGATAACTAAATGAACAAAATGAATGTATAAATAAGTTTTACTTGGACATTTTTTGCAGTCAGCTTCCAATAATTCAGTACAAAAGAGAAAGAACTTTAGTAAAAGAAAGCAAAGTGTCCCCTTACATCAAAGTCCACCTTATAAGTCCCTCCTTACATCACAATTCCCCCTTACATTAGTATCCTTATTAAGGCCCCCCTTTTATGCAAGTCTGCATTAGGAGTCCCCCCTTACCTCAGGGTTCCTATCAGAGCCCCTCTTGCATCAGAGTCCCCGTCAAAGTCCCCCCTTACATTAGGGTTCCCATAAATGCCCCCCTTTGCATCAGCATCCCCATCAGAGGATGTTAGGATCCTTACATCAGATTCCCTATGACTGATTCCCCCTGACTGTAATCAGTGTAGCAGCAGGGCGAGAGTTGGGATGGTGGAGTAGAAGTTCAATCTTGCTGGGGCAATCACATCATAGGTTACTTGGAGAAAGACAGCACAGTGGGTGGAACTTGACACTAGCTGTTGGCTGAAAGCAATCCTGTAGTGGGATGGGTTTGGCCCATGGGAGACCCCTGGACTATGGCATGCCCCGAGCCCACCCACTTGTGTGACATTAGTGAATTAATATTCGCTAATGTTTTCCTGCTTCACCTCCAGGCCAATCAGGAAGCGGGTCCTGAGACACCCGATTGGTCAGGAGTCCTAAGATCCAATCGGCCGTGAGGAGAAATGACCACCGGGATTCGGGAGGAGAGGCAAGGGGGAAGCCGCCGAAGCCGTGACCTGGAGGGGTAAGTGCAGGGCTGGTGGGCGGCCTGGCGGGCGAGCAAAGAAGCGATTGATCGTGCAAATGCGATGGGGGGGGGGTGTGAGGGGGCCAGGTTTGCTGCCCCCCCCAAAAAAAAAATTGAGCACCAGCCAAAACTGATAACGTCTATTGAGAACTACGAGTCCCTCTGCTGCGTAGGCAGATGGGACAAATTATTTCATTCGCAACTTGTGAATGGATGACGTGGTTGTGTGGGTGAAGTCACGCAGCGTTGCACCAAAATAAAAAAATGACAGAAGCCTGTGGGGAGAAGAACTCCTGGATTCAGTAAGACGGTAAGGGTGGTGGTTGGGGCTGCAGAGTGGGTGTATCTTGAAATATGGTCAGAAACGTGGACTTAGCTTTTATTCAGTTAGACCATAAGATTCATAAGTATCAAAAAGAAGGGCGCCCACCATAGCCAATGGCAAGAATGGTCATATGAGTGACACATGGACACGGTAAGAGGTAAATAATGTGCATCTAGTTTTTATTAAAAGTGCAAAAATGATTGAAGCCTATAAAATCAAGGCTAGTGGAGACAGAGGGCAAAAGGTCTAAAAGGTCCTTAATAGTCCAACACCAGGACCTAACATCAATGGTGTATAGGTAACAGACACAGAACAGGTGACAATTGCCAGGTGACAAAACACAACAAATGGTGGGCGCCCTTCTTTTTGATACATATGCTTTTGTTCAGAGTGACACCTGCAAATATAGGGACAGGGTTAATAAGGTGTATGGGTGCTCTACCTAGAAGCCGGAATTCCCCCCACTTTTTGAGTTGTATACATAAGATTCATAGGACCTATAACAGGGACCCTTTATGGTATAACGGGTTTGAGTATTCAGTATAGCAGGAAAAGATAGCTAACTTTTCTTTTGACTTTTTTTGTTGCTATGTTCGGTGTTGCTATGTTCGGTGTGACATGTGGTAGAACGTGTTAAGAAATTTCATTGTGTTACATCCAAGGACACCAGAGGGCACCCATACTCTTCTAATCTAATCGTAGTTTTCCCATACTTGTGTATGTATGTTCAGCAGAACTCTTGGAGTCACCTGCTTTATGTGGCAATAAGTCCTTGTAAAAACTTGCTACATCTTTCATATTTTATCCCCATTGTTTTTCTTTTTTAAGTGATTGCCAGAGAGTGATTAAAAAGACCTCGCTTTAATCTATCACCAGACGTGGGACTGGGAACCAGGAACCCGGCAGATACCCCCCGAAGATGGTCTTATCAAAGATTTCTCTCCCATACTGAACAAAGCTGTTCTATATTTTCATCACTTCTCATGAAGCATGGAACGTGTCAGGCTGTTTAATGCATTAAATATGCCTGATGGCAGCCTGAGTCTAGTATGATCACATCTGCATAGCATCCCAAGTGTAAGACTTTCCAAATTCTTCTTCAAGTTGTGTGGCTCTGGGGAGTATCCTCAATGAACTCCACATCAAAAACGGGGATAGCCCACCAGTTATGTCAGTCAGGGATAGCTCACCAGTAGAGTTGAGCGAACACCTGGAAGTTCGGGTTCTGCTGGTCCGTCCGAACTTCGGGACAAAGTCCGGGTCCGGGTCCGGACGGAACCCGAACGATCGCACGGGGGGTAAAAAAACATCCCGCGAACGGGATGGGAATGGGGGTAAAATGAAGGAAAACGTCGGGAGACCCCGAAAGGTCCTGAAACAATGTCGGTAAAAACACGGATTTTCAAGCCCAGGGGTAACTAAAGTTACCCCAAGCAACAGGCACGCTAGCAAGCCCAAGGCAGGCCTGGGCCTGGGCCTGAAACAGGGCTTCAAGCCTGCCTGGTCGTCTTGGGCTTGAAGGTCCACAAGCGAGTTGAGATGACCACTCGATAGGGACTGACTGTATTGACCACCCGATAGGGGCAAAAACTACACCTCAAGTAACTCCTA
>BLSH010450330.1:1626621-1656917 GCA_018402905.1 Glandirana rugosa | reverse complement strand
AGAGGAGAGAGAGAGAGAGGGGGAGAGGAGAGAGAGAGGGGGGAGAGGAGAGAGAGAGGGGGGGAGGAGAGAGAGAGGGGGGAGGAGAGAGGGAGAGAGAGAGGGGCACCCCCACATCAGAGTACTCACTGAAAAGCAGGAGGGACTGCATGGATGGATAGATGAGACTCCATGTTTCTTCCCATGTGCTGGGCTGGGCTGTTCTCTTGAATCTTCCCGCCCACATCCCCTTCTCTTACAGAAGTCTGCATGTCGGGGAGTGTGGGCGGGGCAGACACAGCAGGAGAGGAGGGGGGAGGAGGAAGCAGCTGCAGCTGTCCACTGACTGGCTGTGCGGGCTGCAGGGGGAGGGGTCAGCACTCACTGCTCGCTCTGATGAGCTCAGCTGAGTGTCTCTTTCTGGCTGTGATCGGAGCGCTCCGTGAGCTTCGCTCCATCACACGGTTTCTTTCCCACTCGCAGCGCTTCCCTGATATCAATAAACACAGTCTGTGCTCAGCTGACGGCAGGGGATCTGTGATAATTATCAGAGGCGGCTCTTTAATAAGACAAATTAGGCGGCTGCGAGGCCCCTGTAGGTGCGAGGCCTAAGGCGACCGCCTAATTTGCCTAATTAAAGAGCCGCCTCTGGGGACAGCCCACCAAAAATGTCAATCAGGGACAGCCCGTCAGTTATGTTAGTCAGGGATAGTCCACCAGATATGTCAGGCAAGGACAGCCCGCCAGGTATGTCAGTCAGGAATAGCCAATCAGGTATGTCAGTCAGGGACAGCCCACCAGGTATGTCAGTCAGGGATAGCCCACCAGTTATGTCAGTCAGGGATAGCCCACCAGATATGTGAGTCAGGGATAGCACACCAGAGATATCAGTCAGCGATAACCCACCAGTTATATCAGTCAGGGACAGCCCACCAGGTATGTCAGTCAGGGATAGCCCACCAGATATGTCAGTCAGGGACAGCCCACCAGGTATGGCAGTCAGGGATAGTCCACCAGGTAAATTAATCAGGCATAGCCCACCAGGTTTGTCAATCAGGGATAGTCCACCGGGTATGTCAGCCAGGCATAGCCCACCGGGTATGTCAATCAGGGAAAGCCCACTGGGTGAGGTAGACAGGAATAGCCCATCAGGTATGTCTATTTTCTGTCCATTGAATGCCAAGGATATTCTATAGGATCTTTAACGTGCACCTGACAAGACTTTCAAAGTGCATTCTTGGAGTATTATACACAGTAGGATCTAAAGAAATAGTGGGGAAAGAGGGTAGCCATTTCTCATACATACTTATTTTCAGCCTGCTCTGGCTGGTCACATGATCCGGCTCCCCTGTGTCAGCCAATGGTGACTGCAAGGGAGAGGACGGAGTGATGAGAGTGGATGGGCCATAGGAGCCTATGGGTGACATCACCGCTCCAGCCTTTACCAGCCATTGTTAAGTGTCCTTGTCGTTGCCATGCAGCCATTGCTGCAGGTTAGGTTAGTCTGAAGGCTAGTCAGCATAAGTGTTGGTGGGGAGGGAGCATTTTTAAGACTACTTAGGTTTATTCCGGATTTATGCTTTAATATCGTGTCCTAGGTACAAGTGGACGTGTGTGACATTCCCCTTTTAGACAGCTGTAACCAGAAACTGTTGACAACAATCACCAGCAGGGAGTGTAAGCTTTTTCTGGTTTTGGCATTAGATCTACTTTTATATATATGTAAAAACAATGAGCTTTTTTTCTGGCTCCTTTTGGTCTGTTAAAATACCATTGAAAGAGTTGTGCTATAGATGTTTGTCGGTACATTGAAATACTTGTTGATCCTGACGGTTGTGCTGACCAGTCTCAATTAGCAATGTTCCCTACTATCTCAGTGGTGTACAAAACACCTCCCTCCTATGTTATGAAGAAGAAGAGAGGGGAAGGTGGGTGTTGTGCAGTCCCAACAAACCCTACCCTAGGGTGACAACATTGCTTCTCACAGTTTAATGAGCACCGTCAAGCTATGACAGGTGAGTTACTGGCAGGATCATCAGCTGAAAATAAAGGCAAAAAAGTGAAAACAGAAAACAAATGCAGTCATTACATTTACAGGTTGGTGAGCAGTAATATATTAAATCTCAGCCCCAGGCAAAACATTAGGATGCTTTTGAGGTGGTTGGGGGGAAGAGTGTGTCTGACAGACTTGCCAGTTGGAGTAGAAAATGCCCCAGTGCCAGTGAGAGTCGACAGTGTCTCAGGCTTGATGGTCAGTGGGAATAAAAAAAAGTACATAGTGCCTGGGGTCAGTAGGAGGAGGAATAGTGCCCCATTGTCTGTGTCAGTGAGAGGATTAGTACCCGATTGCTGGTGTCAGTAGGAATAATAATGCCCAATTATTGGTGTCAGTGGATAGAATAGTACCCCATTGTTGGTGTCAGTAGAAGGAAAAATGCCCCATCCTGTTGAAGGTATTGAGCCCCACTGTTGCTGTCAGTAGAAGGAATGGTTGGAATTTTGGAAGTGTTAAATGGGAATTAAAGTGGTAGTCAAGTCTATTGACGATTAAAAAAAAAAAAAAATCCTGCATGACAAAGGCATAATGAGCTAGTATGCATTGCATACTAGCTCATTATGAAATACTTACCTTGGAACAAAGCTGTTGCAGTAAACACCGCTGTGACCGGCGACATGTTGTTTCTGGGTTCGGCAGCTCTAGGCAATCACAGCGTGGGCTTCAGCGATGTGACTGGCCGGAGCCGCGCTGGGAGCCGTCATTTACGGCACCTTAGTGAACAAACAGCCCAGTCGAGCTGTTTCTTCACTGCGGATGTGCCGTTGACCTCGGCACATGAATCTACACTGTACATCTCCTAAACCGTACAGGTTTAGGAGATATGCATGGTACCTACAGGTAAGCCTTATTATAGGCTTACCTGTAGGTTAAAGTGGTTGTCAAGGGTTCACAACGACTTTAATACCTCTCCTATATCCTATCCTGCTTATACTGTCATAGTAATAGGTGAATGAATATAGCACTACTCAATCCTTCCTGTCCCACTATGCTAACAAATGGTAAAAATACCTTAAATGAAGGAATAGCTACTCTGGAATCACTCATGTGTCAGTTATAAGTGTCAAGGCAGTGGTTATGTGATCTTAGTAAAGAATCAGGGCCCATTCACACTTATGTGTTGGGCCAGTGAATAGAAAAACACAAGTGAGTGAGCATTTCCAAAATGCACTTGCTCTTCATTGTGAATGGTACCCCAATGCACTGTACAGTAAGAGTGCAATGCACAACACATTGCAGCATAAGTGTATTGTGGTGCAGGGACGTGCGGTGAGGTCAGTGGCTGGTGAGGCACTGGCTAGTATCTGAGCCAGATACACACAGGTTACATACGTGGTGAACGTTAGAGCGTGAGCAATAATTCTAACATTAGACCTCCTCTGTAACTTTAAACATGTATCCTCTAAAAACATTTTAAAGCGTTGTCTATGGAGATTCTTAAAGCGGAGTTCCACCCTAAAGTGGAGCTTCCGCTTTAATGGAAGGTGACCCCCCCGACATGCCACAATTGGCATGTCTTTTTCTTGGGGGGTGACCAGGGACCCTGTTTTCACAGGGTCCCTGGTCCACTTCCTCCCCTGGCGCCCCGGCACAGGGAAGGAAGTCCACCTTCCCCCCTCCCTCTCGCTGATCTTCTGGGACACGTCACAGGTCCCAGAAGATACGCCGGCCAATAACAAGGCGCAGCGCGACTTGCGCATGCGCAGCGCGCGCCCGGCTTTGAAGCCAAAGCCGGGTGCCCACAGTTATGATGCCGGCGCCGCCGAGGGGAGGGGGCAAAGAGCGAGCCCTTGGGCGACAGCATCGCTGGAGTGAGGGACAGGTGAGTGGCCGATTGTTAAAAGTCAGCAGCTACAATTTTTGTAGCTGCTGACTTTTACATGGGTGGAACTCCGCTTTAAGTTCTGAAGTTTGGCGCCATTCCACAAGTGTGCATAATTTTAAAGCGTGACATGTTGGGCATCTATTTACTCGGCGCAACATCATCTTTCGCATTATATAAAAAAATCTTTTTACAGTTTTTTTTTTTAATTCATGAAACAGTTTCTTTCCAAAAAAATGTGTTTGAAAAATTGCTGCGCAAATAATGTATAACATAAAAAGTTGCCACAACCGGCATTTTATTTCCTAGGGTGTCTGCTAAAACAATATATATAAAATGTTTGGGAGTTCTGAGTAATTTTCTAGCAAAAAAATAATGATTTTTACATGTAGGAGAGAAGTGTCAGAATTGGCCTGGGTGGCAAGGGGTTAATTACCATAAGTAAGTAATATACAAAAAAATATTATATATTATTTTTAAGGTAATTTACTATATTTTAAAAAACTGTACACATACAGGTGGCTTAATGGCCAAATTAATGAAGTTTGAAGTAAGAACTTCAAACTAGTAATTTCACAGTAAATAGATAAATAATATATTATTATCTTATAACATATAGCATAATATATGAATAAGCTTGTACCTTTTCAGCAGCAGCAGATTCTCATTCTCCCTCTTAACTGTGTGAGAAAAACATGAAATTGTGGGTAAACTTTATACTCATAACCCATAGTTTTCCTTCTAGTTAAGAGGGCTGGGCTGGAAGGGAGTATTTGTCTTTTAGACACATGCCCCCTTCTATGACACTGCAGGGAGGCGTGTCTCCACTGCAGCATTTTTATTGGACAGCTTGGACCAATGGTGCTTTACCATTGGTCCAAGGCTCCAAGCTGTCCATTGAGTTCAGTGCCTCTGACAAGAAGTGAGAGGCACTGTGAGCTCATCCTCTCAGTTTGCTGCAAAGACAGTGTGTCAGCTTGTATTTAAACTGGCTGCTCTGTATGTAGCTTCTGACAGGCTGCGCAAGGAGCCCCGTATCTCCGGAACCATAGATGATAGTGATATGATAGACCCATTTTGAACAGTGGTGGGGTAGGACTTCAGCTATCTACCCCCCAAATTTGGGGTCTCTGTGACCCTAGGTCGCCAAGCTACAACCCTGAAAATCGATTGTTTTTATTTTATTTATTTATTTTTTTATGTTCATGGCAGGTGAGGCTCTGCCTCACCTGCCTCCCCTGTCTGCATATCCCTGTTGCGGTGTGCTGCTTTGCTAAAAAAAGTGACCTTGTGCTTTGTATGATCCATTGTAGTGTGTTGCCAGTCAGTTTATAATGAATGGTCTGCCTTAACCAGTTGCTGACCGCCCGCCGTGGCTTGACAGCGGTAACTTGGCTCGTTATTGCGAAATTCCATCACCTGATGGCGACCACGAAAACGAGCCAGAGGCGTGCCCACACGCTCACTGTGTTCCAGGGGGGCCAGGGAGCGGGTACGGTGGGCTCGATGTCCGCCGGTTAACCGTGATCATCCCCCCAGAGCGACAGAACCGGGGTTTGTGTATGTAAACACAGATCTCCATTCTGATAGAGGGGGAAGGGATGTGATCACAGGCTTCCTGTATATGGGAGCTGTGATCACTCCCCTCCCCCAACCAGTCCAGCCCCCATACAGTTAGAACACACTCGGGGAACACAGTTAACCCCTTAGAGTGCCCCCTGCAAGTTAACCCCTTCACTGCCAATGGCATTTACACAGTAATCAATGCATTTTTATAGCATTGATCGCTGTATAAATGCCAATGGTCCCAAAAAAGTGTCAAAATGGTTCAACGTATCCGCTGCAATATCGCAGTCCTGTTAAAATCCCAGATCGCCACCATTACTAGTAAAATATAAAAAACCCACCATAAATTAATTCTCATCATTTGTAAACGCAGCAAATTTTGCACAAACCAATCAAAAAACGCAGAGTATTTTACCAAAAATATGAGGAAGAGTATAAATCGGCCAAAACCAATGACATTTTTTTAAATATTTTTTTTTGGACATGTATGATAGCAAAAAGTAAAAAATGTGTTTTTTTTTTGCAAAATTTTCATTCTTTTGTTTATAGCAGTGATCAGAAATGACACAGAGGTGATCAAATACCACCAAAAGAAAGCTCTATTTGTGGGAAAAAAAGGACGCAAATTTAGTTTGGGTACAACCCTGCACGACCGCGCAATTGTCAGTTAAAGCGAGTCAGTGCCAAATTGCAAAAAGTGCTCTGGTCCTAAACTGGGTAATCCTTCCGTGTGTGAAGTGGTTAATGCCCTACACATAAACACAATAAGCACACTGACACTTCAAAGCGTGCATTACAACCACTTTAATAAATGTATCTTAAATCTGAAAATGCTTTATTGATATATTGATATACATATTATGTAAAGATTTCTATGGTTGAAGATTTTTTTTTTTAAAGGGAAGGAAATTGGATTAGGACTACTGAAGATCCCAATAGAGTTTTCCTACAATAGCAAAATAAAGGATAAAAGTAAAGAATTAAATTGGCAAACTTGCTTGCTGTACTTGGCTGTTTAACAAGCTGTGATGCTTAATGTTTATTGTGGCTGCAATTTGTTTTACTCTTTAAAAAATGACCTAATTAGAGAATATAATGAGACCCGGGGAGTCGAGGTTCTCCATTCCTGATCATCATGAAGTTGTGCAAACTATCCGAGTACTGAACATAAGCAGGTTACTAAATCATATGTTGCAGATTTACCTCAACCCTAACCCTGAAAATGCTTTTTTGATATAACTCTATGTAAATATTTCTATGCAGAAAAAACTTTTTTGAAAGAGAAGCAATTTGGGATGGGACTACTGAAGATCCCAGTAGAGTTCTCCTACAATAGCAAAAGTAAGGAAAAAGGTGAAAAGTTATATCAGCAAACTTGCTTGACGTACTTGAATATTTATTTGACCATGGTGTTTAATATGACTTTTTTATTTATTATTTGAGAAATTACCAAATTGGAGGAAATTATGAGACCCGGGAAGTCAAGGATTCCCAACTATAATCATTATGATGTTGTGTAAACTAGGCGGGTTCCCTACATAAGCAGGCTACTAAATCATACTTTGTAGATTTACCCAAATTCTAACCCTAACCATGAAAATTGATATAACTCAATATAAAGATTTCTATGTTTGCAGAAATTCTTTTGTGAAAGAGAAGAAAATTGGATTAGGCCTACGAAAGATCCCAGGAGAGTTCTACAATAGAAAAAGAAAGCAAAAACAAAAGTGAAGAATAAAATTAGCAAACTTTCCTGGTGTACTTGACTGTTTAATAGGCTGCCATTTAATGTTTATTATGGCTGATTTTTGTTTTATTCTTTCAGAAATCACAAAATCATAAGACTTGGTAAGTCAAGGTTTTCTGAATTTGATCATCATAGTGTTATACAGACTGGACAGGTTTTGTACATAAGAAGGGTTCTCAATCATACTTTGTAGATTTACTCAAATTCCAACCCTAACCCTGGAAATGCTTAAAGCCTTGTACACACGATCAGATTTTTCAGACGACCGTTCGTCCATTTTTTGTTGCGTGTTTTTCCCATGTCGAAACTGAAGAGGTTACTCACCATACGAAAATTTTAGTACGACAGAAGTGACGCAATGTGTTGAATAGTTTTGTATGTATTCTTTAGTTTCTGAGCATGCGTAGTCTTGCTCTTACGGTTTTTTCGGACGAAAACCGTATTAATTAAATGAAAATCGGACATTGAGTTCATGGAATAAAAAAATTTATAGTCTGCACATCCAGGTTTTGTCGTCCGAAAAATTAAAATCGGCTTTAGAAAGCACCATACTAACGATCTGAAAATCGGCAGGTCGTACGAAATTTTACTTCCGATATTCATATCATGTGTACAGGCCTTTAGGCTGGCTTCACACTACTGTGAATTTGGATGCGGGTTTCCCCGCATTCAATTCATTTGTCAGGAGCTTGTGACCGACTCTCAATGGAGCTGGTTCACACAGCTCTGGGATGACTGCGGAGCGAATTGCACAGGAGTCCTGTGTGTCTTCTGGTCCGTTTCAGGTCCCAATTCAGCCAAAAATTTGGACCAAAATTGGACCTGAAACAGTGAACAGGGACGCACCGGACCCCTGCTGTGAGCCGCTCCCCATGGAGATGTGAACGCAACCTTATCGATATAACTCAGTGTTAAGATCTCTATGTTTGCAGAATGTTTTTTGAAAGAGAAGGAAATTAGAATGGGACTACTGCAGATCCCAGTAGAGTTCTCCTACATTAGCAAGAGAAAGGAAAATGCTCAGGAATTACAGTATCTCACAAAAGTAAGTACACCCCTCACATTTTTGTAAATATTTTATTATATCTTTTCGTGTGACAACACTGAAGAAATGGCGCTTTGCTACAATGTAAGGCTCGGTTCACACCTAGGCAATCTGATTTCGTGGCGACTTTGCTAGGCAATTTGAACGCAACTTCAAGTGTCCAAATTGGGCCCAAAGTGTCAATATTTTGTGTGACCACCATTATTTTCCAGCGCTGCCTTAACCCTCTTGGGCATGGAGTTCACCAGAGCTTCACAGATTGTCATTGGAGTTCTCTTCTACTCCTCCATGATGACATCACGGAGCTGGTGGATGTTAGAGACCTTGCGCTCCTCCATCTTCTGTTTGAGGATGCCCCGCAGATGCTCAATAGGGTTTAGGTCTGGAGACATGCTTGGCCAGTCTATCTCCTTTAACCTCAGCTTTAGCAAGGCAGTGGTCATCTTGGGGGTGTGCTTGGGGTTGTTATCATGTTGGAATACTGCCCTGCGGCCCATTCTCTGAAGGGAGGGGATCATGCTCTGCTTCAGTATGTCACAGTACATGTTGGCATTCATGGTTCCCTCAATAAACTGTAGCTCCCCAGTGCAGAAAGCACTCATGCAGCCCCAGACCATGACACTCCCACCACCATGCTTGACTGTAGGTAAGACCCACTTGTCTTTGTACTCCTCACCTGGTTGCCCCCACACACGCTTGACACCATCTGAACCAAATAAGTTTATCTTGGTCTCATCAGACCACAGGACATGGTTCCAGTAATCCATGTCCTTAGTCTGCTTGTCTTCAGCAAACTGTTTACGGGCTTTCTTATGCATCATCTTTAGAAGAGGCTTTGTTCTGGGACGACAGCCATGCAGACCAATTTGATGCTGTGTGCGGAGTATGGTCTGAGCACTGACAGGCTGACCCCCACCCCTTCAACCTCTGCAGCAATGCTGGCTATTTCCCAAAGACAACCTCTGGATATGACTCTGGGCACGTGCACTCAACTGCTTTGGTCAACCATAGTGAGGCGCTGTTCTGAGTGTAATCTGTCCTGTTAAACTGCTGTATGGTCTTGGCCACTGTGCTACAGCTCAGTTTCAGGGTCTTGGCAATCTCCTTATAGCCTAGGCCATCTTTATGTAGAGCAAAAATTCGTTTTTTCAGATCCTCAGAGAGTTCTTTGCCATGAGGTGCCATGTTGAACTTCCAGTGACCAGTGTGAGAAAGTGTGAGCAATAACACCAAATTTAACACACCTGGTCCCCATTCACATCTGAGACCTTGAAACACTAACAAGTCACATGACACCGGGGAGGGAAAATGGCTAATTGGGCCCAATTTGGACATTTTCACTTAGGGGTGTACTCACTTTTGCTGCCAGCGGTTTAGACATTAATGGCTGTGTGTTGAGTTATTTTGAGGGGACAGCAAATTTACCCTGTTATACAAGCTGTACACTCACTACTTTACATTGTAGCAAAGTGTCATTTCTTCAGTGTTGTCACATGAAAAGATAGAATAAAATATTTATAAAAATGTGAGGGGTGTACTCACTTTTGTGAGATACTGTATATTGGAAAACGTGTTTGATGTACTTGGATATTTAATAAGCTGTGATTTTTAGTATTATTTTTTTGTTTGTTTTGTTTTTTTGAGAAATTACCAAACTGGAGGAAATGATGAGACCCGGGAAGTCAAGGTTTTCCGACCCTGTTCATTATGATGTTGTGCAAGCTGGCCAAGATCTGTACATAAGCAGGTTACCAAATCAAACTTCGTAGATTTGCTGTACCTTAGCCAACTTCTTCGGCTTCCAGTTCACACAGAAAATAAGGCTTCATTTACGTCTGGACGTTTTACTGATTTTCTAAATCCAATAGCAAGCATTTAAAAAACAAAATATTCAGCATAATCTAAACTCTGTGGTTACAGTCCCCGCTAGGCATGTAAAAATAGCCTCTATTACACACCCACACATTTCACTACTGCTGTAAAAGTAATTACCCAATCGGAAAACAGCCGCCCCACAGAAAGTTTATGAGACGTGATTTGCAGAGTATGTATGCGGCACTCATGGACTTTCAAATGCATTCTGTATCTATGCCAGTTTGGAAAATTTTGGAAAAGCAAGAACATTTACATAAGGCGAAGGAAGACATTACTGTCTCAAAGTATAGTTTAACCACTTGCCAACCAACCGCCGTGGCTTGACTGCGATTTAATTTTACCAAAAATATGAGGAAGAATATAAATCGGCCAAAACCGATGAAAAAAATGTTTTTTTATATTTTTTTGGGGGATTTGAATTTTAGCAAAAAGTAAGACTTTTTTTTTTTTTTTGAAAAATTGTCGTTTTTTTTTTTGTTATAGCGGTGATCAGAAATGACGCAGAGACAATCAAATATCACCAAAAGAAAGCTCTATTTGTGGGGAAAAAGGGCACAAATTTTGTTTGCGTACAACGTCGCATGACCGCACAATTGTCAGTTAAAGCGACGCAGTGCCGAATCGCAAAAAGTGCTCTGGTCCTAAACTGGGAAATCCTTCCAGGGCTGAAGTGGTTAAAGTAAAGTTTACAAATAATACAAATGAATGAATGATACATTAAAATTATTATAGAAAGATACTGCTATAGAAGACATTTTGCAAGCTATTATTATTTAAAAATACCTTACAACAAATTTACGGTGTTGCAATCAGATCACTGAGGGCAAAGAATAAGGTAGTTTACTCCATTCATCACCTCCTAGGCAAAACAAACAGTTAACCCCCGAGTCAGGAAAAATAGGGGGGCCCCACCGCAAGTTTTTTTTTTCCCTGGAGTTTAGCTTAACCACTTGACCTACGGAAGATTTACCCCCCTTCAAGACCAGGCCATTTATTGTGATACGGTACTACATTACTTTTAGTGACAATTGCGCGATCATGCAACACTGCATTAAAATAAAATGTATGTAATCCCCCCCCCCCCCCACAAATAGAGCTTTCTTTTAGTGGTATTTGATCACCACTGCGTTTTTTATTTTTTGTGCTATAAACAAAAAAAAAAATACATTTTTGACAAAATACAATATTTTTTACTTTCTGTTTGAAAACACATCCAATAAAAAATGTAAAAGCTCTAATTTCGTCATACATTTAGGCCAATATGTATTCTGCTACATATTTTTGGTAAAAAAAATCCCAATAAGTGTATATTGATTGGTTTACGCAAATGTTATAGCGGCTACAAACTATTAAATAGATTTATGGAATTTTTTTGTTCAATATACTAGTAATGGCGACGATCAGCGACTTATAGGGGTTGATTTACTAAAGCTTGAAAGTGCAAAATTTGGTGCAGCTCCACACAGAAACCAATCAGCTTCAAGGTTGTATTGTCAAAGCTTGATTGAAGAAGCTGAGGTTAGAAGCTGATTGGTTAGCATGCACAGCTGCACCAGTTTTTGCACTCTCCGGCTTTAGTAAATCAACCCCATAGTGTATACGTAAAGTGCTGTGTAAATTGTTGGTGCTATATACCTGAATACAATTGATTACAGGTAATTACAATTCTGTCAATTTACGCAGTGCTTTACATATATATTATAAATTCACATCAGTCCCTGCCCTCAAGGAGCTTACAATCTAAGGTCCCTAACTCACATCCATACATACACATATCAGGGCCAATTAACCTACCAGCATGTCCTTGGAGTGTGGGAGGAAACTCACGCAGGCACAGGGAGAGCATGCAAACTCCAGACAGGTAGTGCTGTGGTTGGGGTTCAAACCAGCGAACCTAGTGCTGTTAGGCAGACGTGCTAACCACTTAGCCACTGCACATGTGGGAAGGTTTGCCCCATAATACACAGAGTGAATGCACATAGAAACTCATGGACAAATTCCAGCGACACTTAGACCCCTTTCACACTGGGGCCGCGGCCGCATTAGCAGTAAAGTGCCGCTCATTTTAGAGTGATTTATGGCTGTTTAGCGTGGTGCTTTTAAGAAGGGGCTAAAAGCACACGTGTTGCGGCACTTTGGAAGTGCTTTTCAGGCGCTTCAGAAGCGCTGCCCATTCATTCCAATAGACAGGGGCGGGTTGGGAGTGCTGTATACAGGGCTCCCAAACCGCCCCAAAGATGCTACTTGCAGGACTTTTTTTCCCATCCCGCAAGCGCACCGCCCCAGTGTGAAAGCACTCGGGCAGCATGGGAGGCACTTTTCAGGTGCTTTACAGGCGCTATTTCTAGTGCTAAAGCACCTGAAAACTGCCCCACTGTGAAAGGGGTCTTGAGGGAATGACCATGCATTATTCATTGGGCACATTAAATCTATAATAAACAGAGACCATAGACTTGCATTGTAAAAAGGTGCAGTGCAGGGCTCAATTAGGGTTCTTGCACATGGTACTGGTGTATAAGCATCAGATATTCCTGGTAGAAAGGATGTGTAGTACACTATATTGTCAAAAGCATTGGGACACCTGCCTTTACACGTACATGAACTTTAATGGCATCCCAGTCTTAGCCTGTAGGGTTCAATATTGAGTTGGCCCACCCTTTGCAGCTATAACAGCTTCAACTCTTATGGGAAGGCTGTCCACAAGGTTTAGGAGTGTCTATGGGAATGTTTGACCATTCTTCCAGAAGCGCATTTGTGAGGTCAGGCACTGATGTTGGATAAGAAGGCCTGGCTGGCAGTCTCCACTCTAATTCATCCCAAAGGTGTTCTATCGGTTGTGGTCAGGACTGTGCAGGCCAATCAAGTTCCTCCACCCCAAACTCGCTCATCCATGTCTTTATGGACTAAGACTGGGATGCCATTAAAATTCATGTACGGGTAAAGGCAGGTGTCCCAATACTTTTGCAATATAGTGTACATGGTTATATTCACATACACGTACACATGTGTGTCTTCTAGCTTTTTTTAACCTTCTTGAGATCCGCGCTATAGCCGATTAATGGCTACAGCGCGGACCTACTTTGCTGGAAGGCCGTCAATAGTTGTCCTCCCCTTTGCGCACCCCCAGGCTCGCTCTGGCAGCCGCCGCCGCACCCTGTGTGAGCATGCCCGCGGGTCGGGCGGACTTGATGTCCACCAGAGACCCGCAATCCCTTCACAGAGAGCTAGAACTGGGAACCGCTGATGTAAACACGGCGGTTCCCTGCTCTGTGAGGGGGGGCATGACAGATCTACTGATCCCTGTAATCGGGATCAGTTAGATCTGTTACGTCCCTGTTAGCCCCACCCCCACACAGTTAGAACACAGTGAGGGAACACATTTAACCCCTTCACTGCCCCCTTAGTGTTAACCCCTTCACTGCCAATGACATTTATACAGTAATCAGTGGCTATTTTTAGATCTGACCGCTGTATAAATGTCATTGGTCCCAAAAAAGTGTCAAAAATATCCGACATGTCCGCCCCATTATCAAAGTCCCGATAAAAATCGCAGATCGCCACCATTACCAGTAAAAAAAAAAAAAAATAATAAAAACGCCATAAACCAATTTCCATAGTTTGTAGGCGCTATAACTTTTGCACAACCCAATCAAAATACGCTTATTGCGAAAAATATGATGAAGAATATATGTCGGCCAAAACTGATGAATACAGTTGTTTTTTTATTTTTTATTTTTGGATATGTATTATAGCAAAAAGTAAAAAAAATGTTCTTTTTTCTTTTTTTGTTTATAGCTCAAAAAATAAAAACTGCAGAGGTGATCAAATACCACCAAAAGAAAGCTCTATTTGTGGGACGAAAAGGATTCCAATTTTGTTTGGGTACAACGTCGTACGACCGCGCAATTGTCATTCAAAGAGTGACAGAGCTGAAAACTGAAAATTGGTCCGGGCAGGAGGGGGGTTTAAGTGCCCAGTAAGCAAGTGGTTAAAGTTCATGTGCATGTAAAGGCAGACGTCTCAATACTTTTGGCAATATAGTGTACATGGATATATTCACATACACGTACACATGTGTGAAAATTCTTCTAGGTTTTTTTTTTCCTTTTTACTGATCTATACAAAGCACGCGTGTATGAGCCTGTGTGTACAGACCAATTGCAAACAAAGGGCTGCATTTAGTTCAGTAAAAAAAATGCCTGATTGCTTTTTTTTTATGCATTGCTTATGTGTCTTCCATGCATTGTTTATGCTTTTGTTTGGATTTTTAAACATGTTCATGTAATTTCCTGTTCTGTCCTTTCTCCTAGCCATGAGCTTAGAACACAGATGTAAAATACAACACGTACATGCATTTCAAGGTTTATCTTTACATTATTTTCTATGAAAGCTAAAAACGGTTGGAGAAACGCAGCACTGGGCCTGATTTATTATCAGATTTGAGCATCTATAGTGCAAACATTCAGGACCTATCCTCAGAAAATGTATTATTCATCCATGATGTGTGTGCGCATGCGCACAGGCTACAGCGAACATACGTGGCATTTATTAAGAAGGGCGGTTTGCTATAGAATGTATGAAAGGATGCCAGCTAGGCCTTGGCATACCTAAAATAAAAAAGATTTTTCTCTGCGGTTTGTTGGTACTAAGCTGGTAGCATTTTTGAGATGCACATACCATATAGGAATAAAACCGCATCAAGGGCGCGTGGCTATCATTAAAGGAGACTGTAAAACAGCGTAACCCTTTCAGCTGCCGGAGCCATTTATTTCACTTTGGTCACGCATGCTGAAATTCTCATTTTGT
Organism: Glandirana rugosa; assembly: GCA_018402905.1. Classification (NCBI taxonomy): domain Eukaryota; kingdom Metazoa; phylum Chordata; class Amphibia; order Anura; family Ranidae; genus Glandirana; species Glandirana rugosa. Next base: position 1,642,021 of record BLSH010450330.1, on the reverse strand, counting down.
ACATGAAAAAAAAACCTCAACATATATATTTTCTGAGAGCAGAGGACCCATAGAATGACACTTTGTCAGCTGCAAGTTTTTATTATTATTATACAGGATTTATATAGCGCCAACAGTTTGCGCAGCGCTTTACAACATGAGGGCAGACAGTACAATTACAATACAATTCAATACAGGAGGGATCAGAGGGCCCTGCTCGTTAGAGCTTACAATCTAGAATTTATGTCACAAACTGTATATCAAATCTGTATTTTCAGTATATAAAAAAAAAATGAGTCAAATTAATTTTAGTCCACACTCACTCAATACAATCTCCAAATTCTTTTGTAATATTTAACCACTTAAGGACTGAGCCTCTTTTTGAGAGTCGGTGTTTACAAGTTAAAATCAGTTTTTCTTGCTAGAAAATTACTTAGAACCCCAAACATTACATTTTGCAGACACCCTTGAGAATAAAATAGCGGTCGTTGCAATACTTTATGTCACTCCGTATTTGCGCAGGGGTCTTACAAGCGCAATTTTTTCTGAAAAAAAAATACACTTTTTTGAATTAAAAAATAAGGCAAAAGTAAAGTTAGGCCAATTTTTTCAATATTGTGAAAGATAATGTTACACCGAATAAATTGATACCCAACATGTCACACTTCAAAATTTCGCCCGGAATGGGGACAAACTTTGGCACTTAAAAATCTCCATTAGCGACATTTAAAATTTTCTACAGGTTAGTAGTTTTGAGTTACAGAGGAGGTCTGGTACTAGAATTATTGCTCTCGCTCTAACGATCGCGGCGATACCTCACATGTGTGGTTTGAACACCGTTTTCATATGTGGGTGCAACTTACATATGAGTGCGCTTCAGCAGGACAGGGCACTTTAATTTTTTTTTTCTTATTTATTTTACTTTTTATTTTTACACTGTCCCTTTAAAAAAAAAAGATTTGGGTCACATTAATTCCTATTACAATGCAAACATCCCTTGTAATAGAAAAAAAGCATGACAGGACCTCTTTAATGTGAGATCTGGGATCAAAAAGACCTCAGATCTCACATGTTTACACTAAAATGCAATAAAAAAAATTTCTTGAAAACAAAAAAAAAATCCCCTTTAAGACCGGTGGACGGAAGTGACGTTTGTGTAAACACACTGTGCTCTGTTGTGACAGGGGAGAAGGAGAGTGATCGCATGCTTCCTGTATATGGGGGCAGCGATTGCTCTCCTCCCCCACTCAGCCCAGCCCCCACACAGTTAGTAACACCTCCCAGGGAACACAGTTAACCCTTTGATCGCCCCCTAGTGTTTAACCCCTTCCCTGCCAGTGACATTTACACAGTAATTAGTGCATTTTCATAGCACTGATCGCTGTATAAATGCCAATGGTCCCAAAAAAGTGTCAAAAGTGTCCGACATGTCCGCTGCAATATCGCAGTACCTCTACAAATCGCAGATCGCCGCCATTACTAGTAAAAGGAAAAAACCCCATAAATGAATTCTCATCGTTTGTAAATGCGGCAACTTTTGCGCAAACCAATCAATAAACTCCCTTTGCGTTATTTTTTTTTTTTTACATGAAGAAGTATATATATCGGCCAAAACTGATGAATAAATTCGTTTTTTTATATATTTTTTTTTTTGGATATGTATTATAGCAAAAGGCAAGAAATATTGTTTTTTTTGCAAAATTTTTGCTCTTTATTTGTTTATAGCGGTGATCAGAAGTGACGCAGAGGTGATCAAATACCACCAAAAGAAAGCTCTATTTGTGGGAAAAAAGGATACCAATTTCGTTTGGGTACAGCGTCGCACAACCGCGCAATTGTCAGTTAAAGCGACGCAGTGCCAAATCGCAAAAAGTGCTCTGGTCATAAAGAGGGTAAATCCCCTCGGGGATGAAGTGGTTAAAATAATAAATCAGGAGATATCCATTACCATTTACCACCAAATGAAAGCCCAATTTGTTCTTAAAAAATAAGGTATAATCCACCTGGATGCACAAAGTAGTGTTGTTGTGTGTTGTGATGATATGTACAGTTTTACTAACAAATGTCATAGTTGCAAAATTGTGCTTAGGCATTACAATTTGTTTTACCCTTAAGCGTGAAGGGGTTAATTGGCTCCTGTCTAAATTGGCCCTAGTATGTATATGTATGAATGTAAGAAGGGGTCTTAGATTGTAAGCTCCTTGGGGACAGGGACTGATGTTAATGTACAATATACTGTATATGTAAAGCACTGCATAAATTGTCAACGCTATATAAGTATCTGTAATAGATTAATAAATAAGAAATAAGAAAAACTATGTATGGCGATGGTAGTAAAAGGGTTAGAGGACAACCTCACTTTAAAGTCCTTTAAATACACTGTACCTCCACCGTTTAAGCATAGCCCGCACATTAAAATACTTGCTTTAATCACCACTCCCATGTTACTGGGAAGGACTCAGGGGTGTGGATGAAGGTTTGGTATTTTATTGGATTGCAGAGAAGATATTTAAAGGAGAACTTGTGACATTGTCCGGAGTAGGGGTGGGCTATTGTAATGCACATGTGCTGATCATTGTGCGCATGCTCAAAAGTTTTAACACTGGTAGTCAGCATACAGAATTTCATATGTGGGTGCTTAGAATACAGACTGATAAAAATACACTGACACTATCATACAGCAGCATAGTGTTGTGGTGGTTTGAGCTTGGTGCATGCATGTTTCATGGTTTCGTAGGTAGTTCTCCCTAGAAAAAAATCTGACTTATTTTTCAAAACAATGTTTGGCGTGCAAATTATGTGGAACGCCTTATTGCAACAGCAGTATAAATGACACATTATTTGGATGTTCAATGCACATTGCAAACCAGGACTGAAGCATGCGCATTCAACATCAAGGCATGATTATCTAGACAGGTGCTTGGATCGCGACAGCGCCTGTGGGCGAATGTTCGCACACATTCGCTCACACATGCAGGCACACAATCCAATCATATATTCCTGTTCCTGTTTATTTTACTTAGTAAATCAGACTCCATAAATGATCCCCAAAAATAATGGCTGGAAACTCCGATATCGCCATTCGCACAGGTTCCAAAAATATTAATTGTGACCCCGGACATCCATTATAAACCGAACTGCACATGCTTTTATTTCCCTTTATAGAAATAAGATTTTTTGTGACCAGTAGCTCCCCATACTCATAAACAATATTGTATTTGTCCCAGTTACATGATGAGGAGGACTCCATAAAGCAGAGTAGACCACTTGATATATGGAAGAGTAACATTAGCCGGGAGCCGTATTGAATCCAGATGGACCGTACTCCTAAACACCTTGACCTGATATGTTTATTCCCCGTCAGTGCCATTCTCAATACATTACTGCTCTAACGAGCAAAGGAAAAGCTCCAGTTACACCCTCCAGTTGGGATTACTGTGCAAAATGAGTTTAGCATGAATGTGTTTTTGTTAGTGAGTACAAGAAAAAGCTGATTTTTACTGGCCAGATTGTGTCACATCAGTTTTTCCTTAAGCGAGGAACATGCCCCACAAAGGAAGTGACAGCTCCAATCCAGGTCCAATCAGCTGACTTCTATACTAGAGTTTATCCTCCTCTGCAAATTATGACTGCTCTTCTGGTTATGACCCTAATCCCCTACCTTGTGGTTCTAACCACTTGTCTGTATGGCAACTGTAATCATCTTCACCCAAATATTTGGCTCTGCCTTCACGCTACCTGCCCTGACCTTTGTCTGATTATGGAGCTCATGCCAGTGGGGCTGACAAGTCTATGTCCCAAAACTTAGGGCTAGCGTTTCCAGTTTTTATGTTGAGGGCATTTACATTTAAAGCTCAACTCTGGGCTCCAAGCTCATTCATTAACCCCCCACCAACAACAGCTTCAGTTACCTGCCCTAAACTCTTTCTGTTTATGGAGCTCTTACCACTGGGGCTAACAAGTCATTAACCCCCACCAGCTTCCGCTACCCGCCCTGATCTCTGTCTGTTTATGGAGCTCATGCCAGTGGGGCTAACTATTTAATGGCCCAAAACTTAGGGCTAGTGTCTCCAATTTCTATGTTGAGGATATATACATTTAAAGCTCAACTCTGGGCTCCAAGCTCATTCATTAACCCCCTGCCAACAACAGCTTCAGCTACCTGTCCTAAACTCTTTCAGTTTATGGAGCTCTTACCACTGGGGCTAACTAGCCACTGGCTTAAAACTTAGGGTTAGTGTCTCCAATTTTTGTGTTGAGGGCGTTTACATTTAAAGCTCAACTCTGGGCACAATCCTCTCCCCCCTCCCACCATCTTCAGCTACCTGCTCTGACCTCTGTCTGTTAGTGTCTCTAATTTTTGTGTTCAGGGCATTAAATTCACAGCTCAACTCTGACCTCATTTATTAACTCCCAACCATCACCGCCACCTTCAGCTGCCTGTCCTGACTGTTTATGGAGCTCATATCAGTGAGGCCAATTAGTCAACAGCCCAAAACCTACAGTTAGTGTCTCCAATGTCTGTGTTAAGTGCATCTTCATTTAAAGCTCAACCCTGGGCTCACACGCCCCACTTTCAGCTACCTATCCTGACCTCTGTATGTGCACAGAGCTCATGCCAGTGGGACTAACTAGCCAACCACCCAAAACTTAGGGTTTGTGTCTCCAATTTTTGTTTTGAGGGCATTTATATTTAAAGCTCAACTCTGGGCTCTAGGCTCAATCATGACCCCCACCACTAGCATCTTCAGCTACCTGCCCCAACCTCTGTCTGTTAGTGCCTCCAATTTCTGTGTTGAGCGCATTTATATTTACAGCTCAACTCTGGGCTCTGGGCTCATTCATTAACTCCCAACCACCATCACCTTCAGCTGCCTGTGTGCAAAAATAAATTCACACGTGCCGAACTAATTTCAAAAGTGTTCTTGTGCTGGCAGCTGCTGGTGCCTATCACCCCAAAGGGTTATATAACTGAAATACAAGAAAACCAGTGCTACCCCAAAATTTCTGTGCAAATATGCAATAAGTGACCATGTGCAATACCAATGTAAACAAGTAACAGTGTCATATAAATAATTAAATCAAATATTATATATTTGATATAATTATCAAACAATACAGTGCTCTTATATTCCAACACTTGTTGGACTCGAAATAGTAATTCCACCTTGTGAAAACTGGAGTGAAGGTCTGCACTTACCAGATGTTGTTGACCCCCTTAGCCATATAGCAAGAGGGGTCTATAAGAGCTTAATGGGTTTTCCACCCTGGAAGTGTTTCCAAGCCAGATTCCTTATGGGATGATCCTCTTAGTTTTCCAGCAATGTTAAAAATCCATTCAGCGGAATTTGTCATATACCTCCTCCGATGTCCATGTGGTTTACAGTATGTTGGATGTACTATATGAACCCTCTGCGTCAGCAGTTTCTATTCGGGTTCAGCCTCTCCTGAATGCAGTCCCTTGTCTAAGGCTGTGTCTTGAAGAGACAACTGCTGTCCCAAAAGACCCACATTGCTATTTAGCGCTTGTTAGCAGCTCGAGACAAGGGACTGCATTCGGGAGAGGCTGAACCCGAATGGTGTTGGAATATAAGAGCACTGTATTGTTTGATATAATATATTTGATGTAATTATTTATATGACACTGTTACTTGTTTACATTGATATTGCACATAGTCACTTATTGCATATTTGCACAGAAATGTTGGGGTAGTGCTGGTTTTCTTGTATTTCACCTTCAGCTGCCTGCCCTGACCTCTGTCTGTTTATGGAGTTCATATCAGTGGGGCCAATTAGTCAACAGCCCAAAACTTAAGATTAGTGTCTCCAATTTCTGTATTAAGCGCATTTACATTTAAAGCTTAACTCTGGGCTCATTCATTAACACATCTTTTTATTCCATATATCTTTAAATTCCTTATTACCGATTTGTTGCAAATGTATATATTAATTTAACTACAAACTCTGATCACAGAGTTTGTGCTCCTATGCCTCTTACATATGCAGTCTCATGCAAGGAATCTTAGTCTCCAATAAATAAATTATCAAGAAATCCTTAACGCACACTCAAGGTTAGAAAGTCTTTTTCTTTACACTCCTTACACTGGTGGTAAACCTTTTTTCTAGAAAAAGCAGTGTTTCCTTAATCTCTTTTCAGGCTTGGGTCACACTATGTGCGGCCGGGGGGCACAGCAGGGGGCCCGGTGCGTCCCTGTTCTCCGTTTCAGGTCCGAATTAGGTCAGAATTTTTGGCTGAATTTGAACCTGAAACTGAGCCAAAGACACACAGGACTCTTCTGTTGTGCGCTCCACGGTCGCCCCAAGGTTGTGTGAGCCGGCTTCATTGAGAGCATGTCACAGGCTCTTGTCATACGAATTGGATGCAGGGAAACCCGCTTCCAATTCTCAATAGTGTGAACCCAGCCTAAAACTTTGAACTGAGTGGACAATGGTCAGTTGTTTTGCTTGCTGTGTCTTCTTTGGGAAATGTTTCCTTATTACCGTGTGGTCACAGGGACAGGAAATGAGGGGAAAGTGAAATGGTGACACATTTAAAGCACTTTTTTAGTTAAGAAGGTTTAGAAAATATTTTCAACAGCAGCACAGTCACCAAAAAAAACCTGGCGCATGTTCTATCTTTTTCCTACTTTATAATTTGTATTAATAACCCACAACCAACACAGCACATGAGAGGACATCTCCCCAACAGGGTCACAAAGAGCAAAAACAAAAAAGAAAAAAAAAAAGATTCTAACCCTTCCCCACTTTACCCAAAGCTAATATCAGTTTAAGCTGAAAGTAGGTTTAAAGGTCCATTCCCCCAAAACTGATATTTCAGATGTTGATAGATGCTGACGAGTTAAATCTGAAAACCAAGAATTATCTGCCATGCATACTTACGTTGGCCGCTTGGTTGACACTACCACAATTTATAAAATGCCTTGTATGTTTTTTCAATAAATAGGCAATCTCTGATTGGACAAGGTGGAGAGGAGGGGTGGTGATATCAAAATCTCCCCTTCATCCAATCAGAGAATGCCTTGTATTAATTGAAAAAAGTACAAGGTGTTGTATGAATGGCAGTAGTGCCAAGCAAGCAACCCCCTGTATTTAAGGTGCACAGAACCTGCTCACACCTCAACCAAGCAGGAAACAGACTATCACGGCTATCATTGTAGTATTGCTGACTACTAAAATATCACAGCTATTACTGTAGTAGTGCTGACTGCTACAGGAATTTTCAACTTCCCCAGTGGCCTATCAGGTAGGAGATACACATACTCATATTGTGCCAAGCTGGACCAATGTAAGCATGCAATACAGATCATACCTGGCGTTCAGCTTTAAAACGCCTAACAGTTTCTTATGTGAGATCTGTGCAGTTTAATTTCCAGGGTCTGCGCATCTACTGGGATCATTATGAAGAACCCCTGCCATCCCTGCTGAATATTTTTATTAATTTTACATTATGGACAAAGCCAAGAGGACGAGAAGGAAGATGCAAAGGTGGGTGGGAACAAACAAGTCAAGTACCCAGAACACGTAGGAGTCCAGGTGTTAGCTCCTCAAGTTCTACCTACATCTAAAACATTATTTTTGTGCGGTCTGGCCTTTTATATGAGCTAATGTTTACCAACACTTAATGGCGTGGGTCACCTTGCCTTTTACGCATGTATTAGTTGTAATTATGTGCAATGTCTTCCAGATGTTTTGAAATAACTATGAATACTTGGTAAGGTTTTTTGAGGTCTTAGTTATGGTTTGCTCAAAACTATAAATTGGATTATTTAAATGTAGATGAATCCAAGAACAAATTATTATTTTGACCTAGTGAGTCTACCAGTAGAACACTTCTGGTTGTAGGGTTACAATGTTCACCTTATAGAGGAGCAGCATTGTCACCCTAGGATAGGACGTGTTTTAGGACTAGAGAACACCTCCCCCCTCCACAACTATATAACACAACTATATGTCCATAGAGAGAACTAGGATTAATGTAACTGATAACAGCACAGGAAGTTATCAGCTCACAAGATTTTTGCCAGGATCAACTGATATAACACAACACAGCTTTAATTGTATAATTACCAGGTGAAAAGAGAGCAAATACGAATTCAATGTTAGGGTTTACTTAAAGTGTAGCATCACCCAAAAGGGGAAGCTCCTCTTTTCTGCCTCCCCCCGGTTTTGACAGGTACCCGCTCCCACTTCCAGTTCACTTCGCCGTGGCGAAGTGAGCCGAAAGATCAACCCCCCCCCTCCTTCCCCCCTGCAGCCAGCCCATTCACAAAGCACAGTACTATTCACGCATGCGCAGTAAGAAACTGTCTGTGAAGCCGCAAGGCTTCACTGCCGGTTTTCTTTAGCCAAGAACCGGTTTGGATGAGAACACCGCTGGATGCCTGGACAGGTAAGTGCCCAAACAGTAAAAGTCAGAACCTACAGTATTTGTAGCTGCTGACTTCTATTTTTTGGGGGAGGGGGGGCAGGAACTCCCCTTGAAGCTGGATACACACACTCAGTTTCTTTTCATTCATTGGCTGCGAGCACTGATCGAATGCTGGTTTTTCAGCATGCCTGTTGGACAGAACCCGGTCGTTAATGCGACTTCTGTTGAACAGAAATCAGTACTCACACACTGAAAATTTCCTCCTGAACTTATACTTTAATTTATTTAATAAGTAGAAGTTTCTACACATGGTGGAAAATTATCTAGGACCATTGGTAGAATCTGTAAAATAAACCTCAGAAAAATGTCTCCTGGAAAGTCCACAATATTGCCCAAAATTGGAAAATCCCATTGTCTCTTTGTCTGCTCTACAATGATCCCAATAGACCATGCTGCAATATTGTTCAGGGAAAGATAGTCATTTTTTAGGAGAAAGTATTGTTATATAACTTATTTTACTGGAAATTCCTCCCAAAATAAACGCTGCAGATAAAGACTTTGCTGCTAATCTGATCAGAATCTTCTGAAACATCAAGAAGGTTTTGAAGTGGCTTGCCAGGAGTACACTTTGCCTCAAAGCTATAGTATCAGGGAGAAAAGCACATTCAATTTAAATTAATATACTTGGCCAGACAGTGATATTAAAATTCCTTTTTTCTCCTCCCGTGATGGCAGCTTATGGTATGACAGCTCGTCCTCTGCAAACATCTAGAGTTATTGCCTTTGTGTAGCCTTGGGCTGCACCATATGGTTCCGATTTGAGAAGAGTGACTTTCATGCCATCTCCTTCAACCTATGCAGATAGCAACAGGCTTTTACATGTTTTGTGCCCAATCTAAATATATGCTGGAAAGTGTAGTTTTGCAATGCCTACAAAGGAGAAATGTTAACCCATCAAGAGATTCTGGATATCTCCTTGGCATTGTTGGAGTACACAAGGCAATGTTGCTGTGTAAAGCCCCCAGGTTGTGGGGCCTCCTGTTAACAGCTAATATTGACCCTGTGTTAAAGCAGGCCAAGGATTGCTAAGCCTACCGAACGAAACCTTTCTGTAGACACTGGTCAGTCCCAATACGCACATCTTTCTCTATTTAGAAATACGTTATTCACATCTCCTGATAGCCATCCACCCCATTGCAGTAGGACAGCTTATCCTCTGCCAACATCTAGAGTTATGGTCTATATGTAGCCTTAGGATGCATCAGATTGTTCAGATTTGAGAATGACTTTACTTCCATGCCATACCCTTCAACCTAGGCAGAATGCAACATGATTTTGCATGTTTTGTGCCCAGTCTAAAGTTTCCAGACCAATTTGAAAGTACAGCATGGGATTGCCCAAAGGAAGACTTTTAACCCACTAAGAGCTTTTCTACCTCATGCATACATTGTTGGAATGCACAAGTCCATGGTGCTGTGTAAACTTTCAAGTTGTGGGGCCTGTTGTGGACAGCTAAAATCTAACCTGTGATTCCGCCACAAATTGCCCACCCAACCAACTGAGCCTCTCTGCAGACATTGGCCAGTCCCAATTTGTAAACCTTTGTCTATATAGACATTATTCACATCTCATGATAGCCATCCAACCTATTGCCGTCTCTTTTCAAGGCAGAGAGGATGCAATGCATAGGAAGGTTCAGGTGTAGTTGGTGCAGGTTCTTCAATGTGGGTTTCAACTCTGATGTCATGGTGTTTTTTATATGAGCACTGACATTTTTGTTGCAGACAAACATTATATGGACAAAGGTTTGTGGATACCTGACCATCACACCTACTGTATACGCATTCACTGGATATCCTAGCCCAAAGGTGTGCACATTAATATAGTGTCCCAGCTTCCTCTTTGCAGCTTTGAGAGCCTCCACTGGTCTGGTAAGGCTCTCCATAAGATTTTGCAGTATGTCTATGGAAATCTGCACCCCTCAAAACAATTTTGTGAGGTGAGGAACTGATGATGGGTGACAAAACCTGGATCACAATCAGCATTCATCCAAAAGGTGTTCAGTAGGTTTGAGGTCAAGGCTCTGTGAGGCCACCGGCGTTCCTCCACACCAAACACATAAAACTATGTCTTTATGGAGTTGGCTTTGTGCACAGAGGTACAGTCATACTGGGATAGAAAATGGACTTCCCCAAACTGCTGCCAAAGGATTGGAAGTGCACAATTGTCTAAAATGTCTTTGTATGCTGTAGCATTAACAGTACCCTCCAATAAAAACACCTGAACTCAACTTGTAGCGCTGTCCACATACCTTTAACCATATAGTGCATTATGACACAAGGTTTCTCTGACACCACAAATAATATTCTTGTTGTGACCATAGATATTGTAAATGTATACTCAGGGATTAAGGATGGGTTTACACCTATGCAAATTGGATGTGGGTTTCCTCGCATCCAATTCGCATAGCAGGAGATGGTGACCAGCTCTCTATGTAGCCGGTTCACACATCTCCACTGCGGCCCCAGTGCGAATTTGAACAGGTGTCCTGTGTTTCTTTTGGTCTGTTTCAGGCCCGAGTTCGGCCCAAAATTCGGGCTGAAATCGGACCTGAAACTGTGAATGGAGACGCACCGGACCCCTGCTATGAGCCACATGCAGCAATAGTGTGAACTCAGCCTACAGGTTTGGATTAGGTGAAGGTTAAAAATAAGAGATAAGGATAGAGTTGAAGGTAGGGGTAAAAATTCTTACTTTGGAATTATGATAATGTTTCCTGCTTTGCAGGGAAACAAAAACTGTCACATCCCCACCGACAGGACAGATCTCTGTATTGTTTTACATTCACAGAGCTCTATCGTGTCATCCTGTTCGCCGATCACTGGGTGCCAGCGGTCAATCATTGGCCGGCACTCTCTGATCGGCTTGTGCTGCGACTAATCACAGCGCCCCCTACCCGGAAGTGCCGGATCACATACTAGATACATGATCCAACGTAGGAGAGCTGCTCTGCCGCCACACTCCTATGTGAGGCAGTTGGCAAGTGGTTAAATTGTGTTATTTATATGTATCTACATATCCAAGTTGCTAATTGCCTTATGGCGGGTTATATTTGAATATCCAAAAACACAATTTATTTTGAGCGTTTTTTAAGCTGTTCTTTCTTTGAAGTAATTTCAAACTGACTTCATAGAAGGACCTGTAGTGCTGCCAAGGGCTGGGAAGGAGAGAGCTTTCTGACATCATAATTCATATGACCAGCAGACCAAGATCGCTCCTGGAACTGGTCTGTCTTGGCCATTCATTATTAACTAATCAGCAGCTTTTTGGTAAACCAAAAACACAACAATATTTCATTATTTAACATTTTAATTAATTAGAAAACCAAGTGGACAATGCAAATTACAATGTTAGGTCATGGTGGTCGGCATGCATGGTCCACCTTAACAAGACAACACCTGTGCCTAAAATTCAGGACCTACTTGTCAAAGGAGGAAATGTAGACACTCGGTAGAAGACAGACATCCCGCCACATAACGCAAACCATTGCGGTTGATAGAGAAACATTTTCATCTGAGGCTGAGCCAAATAAGTCACACTTCTGGACAACGCTCAAGTTTCCTGCAGTCGAGGAGCCAAAACTACCACCGCAAGGAGGACTTCTGAAGCCAGTCAATGAAAGCCTTGTTGTTTAATTAATCCTAACACATTTTTCATCAAGGAGAAATGACTGAGCGGAGCCAAATCATGTCTTGGGCCTCTAATATTAGCTCTGATTTTTTTTTCTATTCAGGCGAGGTTTAGAGACACTTTCTTATGGCCAGCTGCTGATCTCATAGGTCACAACTTTCTGAAACAAGACAGAGAGACACCTTTCTGCTGCACAATGTTTTTTGGCAAAAACATGACCTTGCCATCCTCTTATTTTTCCTTCAACCATGCTTCTGTTATATCGAACAAGCGTATATAGACAGGACATCAACGTTCAAAGCAAAGGACGCATTTAGAAAAACCTATATGGACAACTTCAGCAAAAAAAAATAAAACATTTACAAGAACATACTTACTTCAGAGTACAACTAAAGCCAAAACAATTCCTTATTAAGTTGTAGATAGAGTAGACAATGGTTAAAAGCAATGTAAGTTGTTTTATTTCCGATCCTTGTCCCATTGGACAGAATTACCTTCATTTTCTGTTCCCTAGACATATCAGTACATAAGAGGACATCGGGCGCTATTTAAACTGGTAATTTCACAGTCATGCCACGCCCTACCCAAATTAAATTTATATCATTTTTTTTTCACACCAATAGAGCTTTCCTTTGGTGCTGGTTGATCACCACTGAGTTTTTTTTTGTTTTTTTTGCGATATAAATGAAAATGTTGAAAAAAATATATATATATTTTTTACTTTCTGATATAAAACATATCCAATTAAAAAAAAAATCAAAATTTCTTCTTCATAAATTTTGTCCAAAATATATTCTGCTACATCCCAATAAGTGCACAGTATACAGTTAGGTTCATATATATTTGGACACAGGCAACATTTTCATACTTTTGGCTCTGTATGCCACCAGAATAAAAATAAAATGAAACAATCCAAATGAATTTGAAGTGCAGACTTTCAGCTTTAATTCAAGGGGTTGAACATAAATATCAAGTACAAATTTTAGGAACAGCAACCATTTTTTATACACAGTCCCCCCATTTTCAGGGGCTCAAATGTAATTGGACAAATGAATATAATCATAAATACTAGAGCTACACGATTCTGGCCAAAATGAGAATCACAATTTTTTTGCTTAGAATAAAGATCACGATTCTATCACGATTCTCCCGGCATAACATCTTACATATACAAAAAAATTGGGCTAACAGCACTGTAATTTTTCCAAAAAAATTGTGTTTGAAAGAGCGCTGCACAAATACCGTGTGACATAAAATATTGCAACAACTGCCATCTTATTCTCTAGGGTCTCTACTAAAAAAATATATAATGTTTGGTGGTTCTAAGTAATTTTCTAGCAGAAAATACTGGATTTTTATTTGTAAGCAGCAAATGTCAGATAAGATTTAGTCTTTAAATGGTTAAACTAAACTCTTCTATACTCGGGAGTTCAACACTTTGATAATTGTAAACATTGTATCTTTTTACTTCTTTTATCAACTTGACTTGGCTCTCTGCCCAGACTTGGCAGTCTGCCCAGACTCAAGTCGCTCCGACTTTAAAGAAAGATTCCTGGGGAGACTTCAGGCGACTTGCATTGACTTCTATTACAATCAAGTCACGCTGAGTCGCCCCGCAAGTGGGACTCCATTAACTGCACTGAAAATCGCGGTAAACCCTGATGGAGAAATGGGGGGGTGGGGTGAATTGAGATTGCGATTTTAATACAATTAATCATGCAGCTCTAACAAATACAATGTTCATTTTTAATATTTTGTTGAGAATCATTTACTGGCTGTAACTGCCTGAAGCCTAGAAGCCATGGACATTACCAAAGACTGGGTTTCCTCCTTTCTGATGCTTTGCCAGGCTCTAACTACAGCTGCCTTCAGTTGTTCTTTGTTTGTGGGTCTTTCTGCCTGCAGTATTGCCTACAGCGAGTGAAATGCATGTTCAATTGGGTTGAGATCAGGTGATTGACTTGGCCATTGCAGAATATTCCACTTCTCTTCCTTCAAAATCTCTGGGTTGCTTTTGCAGTGTGTTTCGGATCATTGTCCATCTGTACTGTGAAGCGCTGTCCAATTAACTTTGCTGCATTTGGCTGAATCTGGGTTAACAGTATCTCTGAACACTGCAGAATTCATCCAGCTGCTTCTGTCTTCTGTCACATCATCAATAAACACCAATGACCCACAGTGCCACTGGAAGCCATGCATACCCATGCCATCACAATGCAAGTGCCACCATGTTTTACAGATGACGTTGTGTGCTTTGGATCATGAGATGTTCCAAGCCTTCTCCACACTTTTTTCTTCCCGTTATTCTGGTACAGATTAATCTTAGTTTCATCCGTCCAAAGAATGCTTTTCCAGAACTGGTCTGGCTTCTTAGATTGTTTTTGGCAAAGTCTAATCTGGCTTTTCTAGTCTTCAGGCTTATTGAATGGTTTGCATCTTGTGGTGAACCCCCTGTATTTGCTCTCGTGAGGTCTTCTCTTGATTATAGACTTTGACAATGATATGCCCACGTCCTGGAGAGTGTACTTCACTTGTCTGGATGTTGTGAATGTTTTTTTCTTTACCATAGAGAGGATCCTGCGATTATCCACCACTGTTCTTCTGTGGACATTCAGGCTTTTTTATGTTGCTGAGCTCACCAGTGCGTTCTTCTGTCAGTAGAATGTACCAAACTGTTGATTTGGCCACCCCTAATGTTGCTTCTATCTCTAATGGATTTGTTTCCTTTTTGAAGCCTTAGGCTTTATGCACACAACCAAAAAACGTCAGTAGCTTATAAGGGATATTTTCAGCTTTTACCAGCGTTATATTACTGCCGTTTTTTCGCGTTTTCTTTGTGTTTTTAAAAGACATAAAACATCCAAAAACGAAATCAACGTTTTTGAGCGTTTTTGGGCGTTTAAATGTTTTTACAGCGGAAATTTGTCCCTCAGAACCCTCAGGTTTTGTTTTTTGTTTTTTACAGCTAAAAAACGTCACTGCTAAAAACAGCTGATAACAGCCTATGTGTGCATGAACACATAGGATAACATGATGGAGGGTTTATTGACTGTAGAAAAAAACGTCTGCAGCTAAAAACAATAGTCGACAAAAATCGTCACTGCAAAAAATCGACATTTTTTGTTTTTTGTTTTGGACTCCCAAGACTCCCTGTTTAAAGGCGACATTTTTGTAAATTTGCGGGTTTTTGCGAGTTTTTGCAACTAAAGCAAAAACCTACAAAATACAGAAAATTTTTGTGTTTCTTTTGCGCTTTTTTGCCGTCATTATATTGCGACCATTTTCGACTTTTATAGGGAATATTCGATGACTGCAAAAAACCAACACACGTATTTCGGATTC
>BLSH010450330.1:1571277-1612617 GCA_018402905.1 Glandirana rugosa | reverse complement strand
CTCCCCCCCCCCCCCCTCCTCTCTATACACGTATTCCAGAGTCTATATGTGCGGGTCACATGTAACTCACAGACCTATACACTTGAAGTGGTACGTCATAAGACAAAACTGAAGCAATTAGCCCTATCCCCTATGCTTACATGCTACCCCCTTAACTTCTTAAAGCTCTACAATACTTATAACACACCCAGCTGTTAAGACATCTGTTATGTGATATTGTTATAATAGACCGTACTGACCTTATAACTTACTTTGTCTTGCCACACATTATGATTTCCCCCTGCTATTATCTTTTCTTGTTCTGTACTTGAAAAAAAAAAAAAAAAAGAACATTGCTTTGGGGGTAAGCTTTTTTTTTTGCTTGGGAGAGTGCATGTGATCAGCAGAGGGCCAATCAGCACTGTCCAGACAGAGGGTCAGGGGTCCTGCACCCTCATAGGACAATCAGGGGAGAATGAAAACTCCTCCTACAAGCTTTAACCAGAAACTGACTGAAGTAACAAGACTGCTGTAACTGCTGATGAGAAAAGGTATTTAGCAGTTTATATTTACTAAAACTATTGTATTTCCATGTTTACTGTGGGAGACCAGATATAGTGAATGCAGAGTCCAAGGTTTAGTAATACTTTAAAGCTGCAGTTTAGCTAAGAAAAAAAATCCCCTCTGCTTTAGCCACATCACTTGTCTGTAGTGAAGCATGTCCCATGGTATGCAGGCAGATGGATCCTGGAGAAATTGTCACTACAGGGACTCCGGTCCTCTTCTTGACTCTGAATTTTCGACGCTGCATTGGTTAACAGCTTAGGGTTTTCAGGCAGAAGAGCAGTACAGATGGTCCAACAGGGAGACACCCCTCCTTCATCCTCCCTTAAGAAAAGTTCTTTCATTGATTACACTTCCTGTAACGCGACTTGTGTATAGGGAGAGAATCCAGTGATGGATCAGACTCTCCCCCATTCACAGGCTGTTTAATCAGTGGAGGAGAAAGAAGAGGCAGGAAGAGGACAGACATCCCTGCAGTGAAGATTTCTCCAGAATCTGGCTGCCTACACAATATGGGGCATAATTCAGTACAGGTACAGTAAGTGATGTGACCAAAGCTGTAGGGATTTTTTTTAAGCTAGTTTACGATATCTGTACAATAGCCAAGGTCGGATGTAGCTGTCATGCACTCCCTTTTGAAATTGCTGATGGCAACTTTGCCAAGAGCATCTTCAAAACAAGTTTCACTAATTGAGGTGATACATATACCTTTTGCCAAGCACCTGATTACCTGAGGCGTGTATTTTGTAATTTTCAAATGTTCAACGTTCCTTACAGTGTTTTAATTCTTTTTTTTTTTTTTTTTTATGGTTCTATACTTTCCTCACCCATTCTATCAAACATGTCTTTCATTGCAGCCACTTTACCCACCAGACCAAATATTCCCACACCAGACAGCTTCACCGCATCTGTGTTGTCCTACGGAGAGTTCTTCATCCCTTCTGCCAACATGGTTAACACAGAGGAACAAACCAAAATACTGACCCATAATGTACAGGGCTTCAACTCTTCCGACATTATCGCTCTATGGCAGCATATGTCCTTGTCTTGCAAGAAGCCCACTTTTCAAATTCATAGAATACTAAATTCCTCCTTCAAGATTATCTTTTTCTTTTTGTTTTGCAATGCATAGGACAAGACAAGAGGCATGTCCATCTACTTTTCAAACCATACATAATTCATATCCTCTGCTGTTGTCAGAGACCCTGAGGGAAGGTTTTTTCTAACCTCTGAGACCTTCGAGGACTTGCCTGCTACATTCATACCATATTATGGTCCAAATGTAGGACAACTTGTTTTTTTCAGAAAAATGTTGCTCACCCTGTTCCCACACATAGAAGAACCTAGAACGCACAGACGGTGCAAGGCATGTAGGACAGTTAGAGACAGAATCAGGAAAACAGAAATCTTCTCTTCGGCTGTCACGAGTAGTAAATACTAAATTAGGCAACTCATAATCTGTGACAGTAGGTATGTCACCTACCTACTTACGTGTCCTTGCAACCTTCAATACATAGGTCGGACCATCAGAACACTGGCCAAGAGGGTGGGAGAACATATAGATAATATTTAAAAAAAGGTTACAAAAACCATAGTGTTTCCAATCTTTTCAGATTAGTGCATAACAAAGACCCCTCTCTTTTTTAAGATTCTGTGGTATTGAGAAGGTCCATCCCTACTGGAGAGGTATAGATATGACCAAGAAGGTCTCTCAATTAAAGACCAAATGGATATATAGACTCCAATCCCTATATCCCCAGGGTTTCAACATAGACATAGATTAAAAATGTTTCATTACTGATTATTAATCTAACTGCATGGAGTGGGTTATCTTTGTTCAAACCTAGTGTTTTTTTGTAATGGATCTACCACTAATGTGGAGCCCATACCTGATATATATATATATATATATATATAGGCGGTCCCCTAGTTACAAACAACTGACTTAGAAATGACCCCTACTTAGAAACGGAGGGAGACAACAGGAACTGAGAGGAAATCTACCCCTAAGAAGGGAAATTCACTGCTGTAAGAGTTATTATGGGAAAAAGGTGTCTCCATTGATGCTTTATCACCAAGGTTTGTTTCCACAACAACCCAAAATTTTCAAAATCCAATTATCAATGGGATAGGAAGTGAGGTAAAATCTTCTGAGCAGAAACATAGCCAGCAAAACAAACATTACAGGGGTGTTACCCCTTCCCTATGCTATCCAAAAAGCTTAAAAATAGTTTTCTTGGCTGAAGCTACACTTAGAAAATGTACCTGTTCCGACTTACAAACAAATTCAACTTAAGAACAAACCTACAGACCCTATCTTGTTTGTAACCCGCGGACTATCTGTATATAATCAGGTCCATAAATATTGGGACACCGACACAATTCTAATGTTTTTGGCTCTATACACCACCACAATGGATTTGAAATGAAACAAACAAGATGTGCTTTAACTGCAGACTTTCAGCTTTAATTTGAGGGTATTTACATCCAAATCAGGTGAACGGTGTAGGAATTACAACAGTTTGTATATGTGCCTCACACTTTTTAAGGGACCAAAAGTAATGGGACAGATTAACAATCATAAATCAAACTTTCACTTTTTAATACTTGGTTGCAAATCCTTTGCAGTCAATTACAGCTTGAATTCTGGAACGCATAGACATCACCAGACGCTGGGTTTCATCCCTGGTGATGCTCTGCCAGGCTTCTACTGCAACTCTCTTCAGTTCCTGCTTGTTTTTGGGGCATTTTCCCTTCAGTTTTGTCTTCAGCAAGTGAAATGCATGCTCAATCTGATTCAGGTCGGGTGATTGACTTGGCCATTGCATAACATTCCACTTCTTTCCCTTAAAAACCTCTTTGGTTGTTCTCGCAGTATGCTTCGGGTCATTGTCCATCTGCACTGTGAAGCGCCGTCCAATGAGTTCTGAAGCATTTGGCTGAATATGAGCAGATAAAATTGCCCGAAACACTTCAGAATTCATCCTGCTGCTTTTGTCAGCAGTCACATCATCAATAAATACAAGAGAACTATTACCATTGCCAGCCATACATGCCCAAACCATGACACTACCACCACCATGCTTCACTGATTAGGTGGTATGCTTTGGATCATGAGCAGTTCCTTTCCTTCTCCATACTCTTCTCTTCCCATCACTCTGGTACAAGTTGATCTTGGTCTCATCTGTCCATAGAATGTTGTTTCAGAACTGTGAAGGTTTTTTTAGATGTTGTTTGGCAAACTCTAATCTGGCCTTCCTGTTTTGAAGGGCTCACAAATGGTTTACATCTTGTGGTGAACCCTCTGTATTCACTCTGGTGAAGTCTTCTCTTGATTGTTGACTTTGACACACATACACCTACCTCCTGGAGAGTGTTCTTGATCTGGCCAATTGTTGTGAAGGGTGTTTTCTTCACCAGGGAAAGAATTCTTCGGTCATCCACCACAGTTGTTTTCCGTGGTCTTCCGGGTCTTTTGGTGTTGCTGAGCTCACCGGTGCATTCTTTCTTTTTAAGGATGTTCCAAACAATTGATTTGGCCACACCTAATGTTTTTGCTATCTCTCTGATGGGTTTGTTTTGTTTTTTCAGCCTAATGATGACTTGCTTCACTGACAGTGACAGCTCTTTGGATCACACATTGAGAGTTGACAGCAACAGATTGCAAATGCAAATAGCACACTTGAAATTAACTCTGGACCTTTTATCTGCTCCTTGTAAATGGGATAATGAGGGAATAACACACACCTGGCCATGGAACAGCTGAGCAGCCAATTGTCCCATTACTTTTGGTGCCTTAAAAAGTGGGAGGCACATATACAAACTGTTGTAATTCCTACACCGTTCACCTGATTTGGATGACAATGATTTCAAATTAAAGCTGAAAGTCTGCAGTCAAAGCACATCTTGTTCGTTTAATTTCAAATCCATTGTGGTGGTGTATAGAGCCAAAAACATTAGAATTGTGTCCATGTTTCAATATTTATGGACCTGACTCTATAGGTACAATTTAGAGATGAAATTTTACCAGAAACCGCATCCTGGCAAGTGGCAGCCGATACTTCTCTCCCCTGACTATCTTAAAAACCAGCATCTCCGATTCAGTGAAGAGCCATTCTCTGCCTAAGCTGACAGATGTTAAAGAGGAACTGCAGTCTGCTCACATAATTTGTAATAAAAACATCTTTGCCATTCTGAAGCTTCCCTCCAACCATTTTCCATATTATTTTATATATACTGTGATTCTGTACTTGCCAAATATGCTACAGAAATCTCCCTCCGCTAAGTCTGGCTGCACCCATTTTAACTGTGGGCAGCTGAAGCTTCCTGGATTAACAGAGACACACACCTCCAGCTCTGCAGCTCTCATTTGCCCTCTTATGACTCACCCCCCCTTCCTGGAAAACTCTCATGAGAGTGAGAGAGAGAGAGCTGTGCATGATGTCAAACGCCAAGTCATTTTACCAGACAAGAAACAGGAAGTGGGTTGTATAAGGTAATTACTGGCAGAAAAAAAATATTTTACTATCCAAGGTTAAAACAACAAGGGCAGAAGATTTAATAGAAGGAAAGACGGAAAAAAGTACTGAAGTTCCGCTAGATAAACAAAAATCCGGGCAGTCTGCCAAGTTCTCATAACATACAAGTACAAACAATGAATCTTTTCATTCTCTTATGAAAGGAATGAACTCCGGTCTGTACATGAGAGCAGTTTAACCACTTAAAGACTAAACCTTTTCTGACGCATGTTGCTTCCAAGTAAAAAAATTAGTATTTTCTGCTAGAAAGTTACTTAGAACCCCCAAACATTCGATTATTTTTTTAGCAGAGACCCTAGAGAATAAAATGGCGGTTGTTGGAATATCTTATTGCACACGGTGTTTGCGTAGCAGTCTTTCCAACACAATTTTTTTGAAATTAATTTTAAAAAAACTAAACAGCAAAGTTAGCCCGTTTTTTTGTATAATGTAAAATATGATGTTACACCACGAGAATCGTGATCTTTATTCTAAGCAAAAAAATCAAGATTCTCGTTTTAGCCAGAAACGTGCAGCTCTACTGTGTGCTGTGAGGAGGGGAGATGAGGCAGCTGGATATGCTTTCGAAGAGTCTTTCTATGTCCTTTGATAAAGCCTTGTGTACTATAAACCATTATCACTCTTTATGTGCAGCTGGGCTCCAATATTTCATGGTGACCGGAAAATGACCAGACCAATGAAAAGGCACCGTGGGGGACACACGTGTAGGCAGAAAGTGGCTGCAAAGAGGCAACAGAAGATCAGCAGCACTGGAATACTTCTTTCACCTTTTTTTGTATTTTATTTGAAATGTCACTAAGGCTTCATTTAGATGTGCAGTTGGGTGGTAAAAATGTGCAGTAGAGACATGTGTTTGCCACCCACCAATGGGCACCCTTTAGCTCCATTAGGCAGGGCGTTTTACATGCCGCAGTCACAATGCATTAGGCATAATAAGGAGTTTCCCCCTATAACAGGCTTTTAGTGTCATTCTTTCTGGCCAGCCTATAACCCTGATGTAACGGTGACTGGCTGTTCTGCTGTGAGTCAGTTAGGGTTAGGGGGGCACAAATTACTTGCCTTACCCCGGGTGCTGGCAATCCCCACTACACTAAAAAAAAAACTTTTTAGCTGGCTCCTAGATTTAAAGCAAATTTGTCAAGCCCTGCATTAACAGAAACACTGAAACAGAAAACGTATAAACATTCCAGATGCTTCAGTGGCAAAATAAAACTGTCATCCTCAAATTTTATATGAAGTACCATGGTGTCACCGGCACATGGTAGTCAAGCAGAAAAGCATTTATTCATATCACAGGAAAACGTTGCATCATTTTGGGGCCTCAAAAGGATCCTTTTATCAAGGCAGAAAGTGAAGGAAGGAGATTATTGTAATATGGTCCATAAAACAGACTAGCTCACCGATGACATCATAGCAATTAATCATGGTGATACATTGGATAATTATAAAAAAAGTGCAGCGCTAAAAATACATGAGACCATATACAGTATCTCACAGAAGTAAGTGCACCCCTCACATTTTTGTAAATATTTTATTCTATCTTTTCATGTGACAACACTGAAGAAATGACACTTTGCTACAATGTAAAGTAGTGAGTGTACAGCTTGTATAACAGTGTAAATTTGCTGTCCCCTCAAAATAACTCAACACACAGCCATTAATGTTTAAAATGCTGGCAACAAAAGTGAGTACACCCCCAAGTGAAAATGTCCAAATTGGGCCCAATTAGCCATTTTCCCTCCCCGATGTCATGTGACTCGTTAGTGTTACAAGGTCTCAGGTGTGAATGGGGAGCAGGTGTGTTAAGTTTGGTGTTATCACTCTCACTCTCTCATACTGGTCACTGGAAGTACAACATGGCACCTCATAACAAAGAACTCTCTGAGGATTTGAAAAAAAAGAATTGTTGCTTTACATAAAGATGGCCTAGGCTATAAGAAAATACCAAGACCGTACAGCAGTTTAACAGGACAGGTTCCACTCAGAATAGGCCTCGCCATGGTCGACCAAAGAAGTTGAGTGCACATGTTCAGTGTCATATCCAGAGGTTGTCTTTAGGAAATAGACGTATGAGTGCTGCCAGCATTGCTGCAGATGTTGAAGCGATGGGAGGTCAGCCTGTCAGTGCTCAGACCATACGCCGCACACTGCATCAAATTGGTCTGCATGGCTGTCGTCCCAGAAGGAAGCCTCTTATAAAGATGATGAACAAGAAAGCCCACAAACCATTTGCTGAAGACAAGCAGACTAAGGACATGGATTACTGGAACCCCGTCCTGTGGTCTGATGAAACCAAGATAAACTTATTTGGTTCAGATGGTGTCAAGCATGTGTGGCGGCAACCAAGTGTGTCTTGCCTACAGTCAAGCATGGTGGTGGGAATGTCATGATTTGGGGCTGCATGAGTGCTGCACTGGGAAGCTACAGTTCATTGAGGGAACCATGAATGCCAACATGTACTGTGACATACTGAAGTAGAGCATGATCCCTCCCTTCGGAGACTGGACCACAGGGCAGTATTCCAACATGATAACGACCCCAAACACACCTCCAAGACGACCACTGCCTTGCTAAAGAAGCTGAGGGTAAAGGTGGTGGACTGGCCAAGCATGTCTCCAGACCTAAACCCTATTGAGCATCTGTGGGGAATCCTCAAATGGAAGGTGAAGGAGCGCAAGGTCTCCAACATCCTTTATCTTTTGTGAGATACTGTATTTGAATATAAAACAATTCAAAAAATGCATAAGATACTATAGGGTATATATCTAAAGCATAGGCATGCGCAGGAGGTGTGCCTGGGCACACGCTAAACACTCTGTGCAGGCTTCCCCCCGTGTTGCCCCCCCCCCCCCAGTGTTGCTGGTATCCCTCCTCTCCCCTTGGCTACTGCAGGGGATGTTTCAGGATGGAGAGCCGGGCAAAAGGCTAGTCAATATGTAATTTACCAACCCCTTCCTTTTCTAAATGAACACAGTGCACACACTCACTCACTGTTTTCATTCATAACCAAAGCATAGTAAACTGTGTTTACTATGCTTCAGTTTGTGAATGAACAGGAAGCCGCTCAGCACGGAGCACTTCCCATTCATTCACTGTCCAGTACAGGTGAGGCTGCAGAGAAAGGCATCTAATACAATAGCCTGCACACACCTATGATCTAAAGAGTCCATAGATATAGTCCGTGAGACAGAAAGAAGGGGGCTCTTATATCTGTGTTTATAATGACATGCCAAACACAGATGTGGGATAAAGTGAGTTCTTTCCAACCCAAAGAATAATTCAGCACTCCTGGTGATTAGATGTGCAAACTGCTTACCTGAATGCCTTGACCAGCAGTTGATAAGTGGTCAAAAAAGCACATAGGAATGCTCTTCCCACCGCCTATGGATACTCTCCCGCTGTCAAAATAGGCTTCTGCCTTCCGTCACTCCCCTCCATAAAACAGTGCTCACAGAACTTCCGGTCAGGGATCCTAAGGCTCCGCACTACGCCTTGCATCACGAGACTTCATCAGGGAAAAAGCCCCAGCTTCGATGACTCCAAGATGGGAGTCTGACTGCACATTATCCCAGTATTCCCATGGGATGGATGGATGTCAGAGACCAGAAATCAATCATTCCAGAATGGTGTGTAACGATACATGGGGTAATGTTACAATATGCAGGCAACACACTGGCTCTCATGGCACACGGGCAAATGTGCCAATATCTTGGTAACCCACTGGCAGAAGTGATGTATGGATAATAAAATGGCAGTCAGAACTAAACAGGGGTAACACATATTGGCAACACATAGTGAAAATAGGTTGGCAAGAAATGTGGGTAACACAAGGGTAACAATGACAATGTGTGCTCAACAAATGGGCAGTCATGATAATACATGGGCATTAGAAAGGTAGTCATGGCAATACGTGAGCATCAAATGGGCAATCCTGACACCACATCAGCAACAAATGGGCAGTGGTAGCAACACATAATAACAGGAGTTTCCTGGGGAAAAAAGACAGTCGATCTTGTAATATAAATACAATTTCCACGCTGCACAGCCAGGTGGATAACACTCATTGTTCCTGATTAACCAATTCATCTTTCTGGCTAAGCAATCCAGCTTCTTGTGTCACCACTCCGCCTCTTCATTGGACAGTGAATGACCATCACCACGTTTGTCCAGTGAGCAGGAAGATAACCTACGAAGCATTAATGCTATACAAGAAAGTTGCTGATCTCACTGACCAGCAAAGTTTAGATCAGAGGATCTTAACATGGGGACTATGGACCCCTACATGGGCCATGGATGGGTTTCAGGGGATCCATGAGGGGCAGATAAAAAATGAAATGTGCATTCACTATACAGATCTTCCTTGTCCCAATCAATGGTTTCCCATTGGAAAAAGGTAAAGAGAACGCACCCTGCCACTGCGCCAACCACTAAGTGTCTCTTGACTCGTTGTTGGCTTGTGTTTACCATTCACATTTGTATCATCATTACAGAATGTCGTATATGTAAACTGCTGACAGCAACTCCTCTGAATTAAAGACTCTGTAAGTATTCTTATATTAAATTTGCACAGGATGCCTCTTTTGAAAATATCTCATCTTCAAGGAATTTGACCAGGGCTTTTTTCAACAGGAACGCAGGGGAACACAGTTCCGGCACCCCCAATGTATTTTATGGCACGGTGTGCTGGAGGGTCTATTGGTGCTGGCTGCTGAGGGATCTAGTGTCACTGGTGGGGATCTATTTTTTTTGTGCGGGTCTATTGTTGTTGGGTAGGTCTATTGTTGTTGCATGGGGGGGTCAATTGTTGCTGGGAGGGATCTGCTATTGAGGAAGAGTCCTATTGTTGCTGGCTGCTTGAGGGTCTATTGATGCTGGCTGCTGGGAGATCTGTTGTTACTGCTGGGGGTCTATTGTTGCCGGGGTAGTATTCTGTTTGTGAGGGGTCCATTGTTTCTGGGGGGGAGCTCTGTTGTTGTGTGGGGGATCTATTGTTGCTGTGGTGGAGTCTGTTATTGTTGGGGGAGTCTATTGTTGCTCAAATCCCATGCAAATTACTTAATAGCACAAAATGATACTAGGTTCTGTATTCTCTAAAAGGGCGGTGCTGGGAGATGGGTCCAAGAGACAGTGCTCAGAGGTGGGTAGGGGGGCAGAGACGAATGGTGACTCAGAAGAGGGAGCTCCTCCACTTATTCTCTGAGAAAAAAAGCCCAGGATTTGGCAATTTATCTTTAGCTTATTGCTACCATTTACACGTAGAGGCAAAGTATGCAGATTGTTTGTCTTTGGTTTCCTTTCTACTACCATAAAAAGTCTGTATGTTTCTCTGTATACCTTAAAATGCAGTAATAAAGATTATACAAAAACAAAATGTTCTCTGAACAATCGCCATCTTGTGCCACTTTATAATAGCAAGTGCTCATTTTATTCACCTCATTGCTCATTGGCAAACACACGACTCATAGGTTATAAGGCAGCCTCTCTCATCCCTTTCAACACCGAAAAACCCTTGAAATAATTCTCCGGTCTCGGGGAACCCTTGCTAAAAATTAAACATCTACAACTCATGATACATTAGTGTGATGGTCAATGGGAAGAATGCTCCTTACACTTGTGGTCATTGGGAAGCATTACCCCTTACAGATAGCTAAAAAGATCAATTGTATTATTGGGAATTTATCTGAGAGGTAGATATTGACCATTGCTCAAGGAACCCCAAGCAACCTCTGGAGGAACCCTAGGGTTCCACGGAACCCTGGATGAAAAAGACTGTTATAAGGCCTCATGCACGGTGGATGTTTTGCTAACTCTCCTAGACTCCTTTACTCATGGCAACAGCGATTTTGGAAGAAAAAAAAATCTTGATGCCTGTAAACGTCTGTAATGCTTTTGAGTGTGAATTAATTTCATTGGCCAGAACAATGATTTATTCTGGCCATTAAAATGAATTAGCGTTCAAGCGCTAAACGCACCTAGCGCTTAGGTAGTTTAGGTACATCAAGCATTTTTTCTGCCCAAACTCTGTTGCTCATGGACACACTGGCTGTAGGGTCTTTTTCCTGCCTCTAAATGCCCCTGTTTCTAAACTCCATTAAATGCCTATGTGCATGGACACATACGCTAACATGCAGGGTCGTTTACAGCAGTGGTTCTCAACCCTGTCCTCAAGGACCCCCAGCAAGCCATGTTTTGGGAATTTCTCTTAGATAAAATAGCTGTCCAAAATACCAAGCCAACTCTGATTTAAAGCACCTGTGCAAGATAAAGGAAAACCTGGCCTGTTGGGGGTATTTGAGGACAGGGTTGAGAACTGCTGGTTTACAGGGAGGAAAAAAAAATGCCAAATGCCCATAGGCGCAATAGAAAAATTGTCAGGGGTGCATGAGGCCTTAAAAAACTGCAACAATTATCTCCTGCACATAAGTGAGATGATCCAATAGGAAGTATGACTCTGTTGCATGCATGGATTATTCTCTTGAGGCCTTGCTGACCTCTAGGACTGGGGTTGTCCTCAAACCACTGAAAGAATAAATAAAATAAAGAGGGTGCACTGGCCTCGTGCATTATCCCACAACATTTTATTTAAAGTAAAATAAATAAGAACTACTCTCAGGCATAGGTAGTATTAGCGCTCAACACTCCCAGACTGGCCGATGACTCTAGCATGGGGGGACCTCACCAGGGTCCTTGCAGGTTGACGCATTTCGACGGTGTGTCCTTCTTCATCAGAGCCCTGGGGGACTGACCCCATGAGCGCTAATACTATCTATATACTATCTTATCTATTGTACTTTTAGTAAAATTTAGTGGGATAATGCATTAGGCCAGTGCACCCTCTTACTTTTATTTATTCTTGCATGAGGCCTTAAGCTGAACACAATCTCACAACTAACATATAGAGATGAAAAATAGAATGATAAAAGGTAAAACTGTACTTTATTTAACAAAAAAAGAAGCATGGCGGGTGTTTGTAAAGTAGAGTGATTTAGCACACTCAATTTCATCCAGTCATCCAGTTAGGGTTTACATCTACTTTATAGAAGAAACGTGATATGTCTCTTTAAGAACAATATTCGACTGTTCTCTTTAACAGATTATTTTTAACTCTGAAAAAAAAATCTCCTGGATCTTTTGTCCTGAAGAGAAAGTTCCAGAAGCAGCACAGTAACTATGAGTAATGTCTGATCCTCGCTATTTTCCAGTGTCAGAGTGCTGAAATTTTGGAGAGCACAAACCTCATGGAAAATGCTCTCCTCCAACTTTCATACTGTGACGTGAAGATCCAGATGGCCCCTCCACGTGGGCTGCTGGTCAAAGTGTTGTAAGACTAAGAAGAAGACCAAGTAACTATAAATACCTTGTTTATTAATGACCAGGCACTACCAGTAAAAACGGAATTTAAGCCATAAAAAGAAAGGCAAGAAGTTTGTACAGTTCAGGAAAGTTTCTTTTTAACGGTTACCACGTCCCCGCTGAGTGGCTTCATCACTTTTTATTGCAATCTAATATTATAGGTTTTGTTAAATCTCTGCTCTGGGGCACAGGCGTGGTGTACATCTGGGCAGCAGAGCCTGTTGATAAAGACGAGAGCTATGAAACGTTTGGACATCTGCAAGTGCTCCCGTCTTTATACCCGGACTATAATGAGGACGATTTCATAGGGGATTGAGCGGAGGAAGGCAGATGCTGTCCACACATTTATGTCCTCCTTTGTCTTCCTTTGGATGGCTACCAAGATGCAGAATATTCAAAGTGAGCTTTCATGAGAGATACGCAGGTTGTGAAAATGAAAAAGACCATGAAACATCCGGCTTTGTCTGCTGATGGAAGCTGTGATGTAAAAAAGAGAAGGGATATGTTCGAAGCTGGCTGCAATGGAAATCGATGGTCTACCATGTTCCAGGATACTTTAGCATGTATGGCTTAAATTTACCCATTGCCTTACTTGCCACACTACACGTGTATTAGGTTACTAGGGTATTACTTAAAGTGTATGTCAGAGAATTGCCCAAATTGACCCCCAAGCCTCCTTTTCTACCTAAAAAGCAGGTCCTAGAATTATTTTATTCTTTTGCCTTGTTCCAGTAGCAAGAAACAGTTTTTGTTACTCCCTATGACATCATCAATGGTGATGAGCTGAGGTTCAGGTTGACAAGGGAGGGATGATGATGGTGACATCATTGGCATAGTATGACCACATGGCCATATTGTTATTATTATTATACAGGATTTATATAGTGCCAACAGTTTGTGCAGTGCTTTACAATATAAAGTAAGACAGTACTGTTACAATACAAAAAAAGTACAAGAGGGTTAAGAGGGCCCTCCTCATAAGAGCTTACAATCTAATAGGGTGGGGCAAGTGGTACAAAAGGTTACAACTGTGGGGAATGAGCTGATAGAACTGATAAAAGTTCAGTTAGTTGGAAATGTGATAAGCTTCCCTGAAGAGATGAGTTTTCAGGGATCGCCTAAAGGCAGCCAGAGTAGGAAATAGCCAGACAAACTGAGGTAGAGAGGTCCAGGGGATGGGAGAGGCTCTGGACAAGTCCTGGAGATGAGCATGGGAGCAATAAGGCTTACATGTAGGTAAAATGAAAATCTCCTAAACCTGTACGCTTTAGAAGATATTCTCCTTCCAAGCAGCTGCGACATCACTGCCGTCTATGTCCTTTATTGGTTTATAAATGTTAGCCAGGTCCTCCATACCCTATTAAACTTTTCCATGGTGTCATTGTTTTCTGCTACCAGTTCCTCCATACGCATAATCCCATTTAGATTCTCAATCCACTCTGGAAATGAGGGAGAGTTAATTGTCTTCCAATACTTAGGGATTAGCTGCCTAACTGCTGATATAAAAAAACCCAGAAGAGATTTCCTAGCTTTCGGCAATGTAGTTGGAAAAAGAGATAACAAAGTCACCTCTGCTGAGTTAAGCACCCTCTCACCCGTGACTAGGTTAGAAAGGTGTACAACTCGTTCCCATAATTTATAAATCGGGGGGCAAGCCCACCATACATGGGTAAAGTCTCCTCTAGATATGTGACATTGCCAACACAGTTCTGATTGAGAAGGGAAAATACGATGTAGGTCAGCTGGCATCCAGTACCATCTTAAAATTACGCTCCTGGGCTTCGCATGCTCTCAAGAAATTATGTGTACTAATAAAGATTTGACCCCAATTCTCTTCCTTAATCGAGCAATTCAGTTTGGTATAAGTAGGTAGACCTGGTGAATCTATAATATTTTATAAATCTTAGATATAGTATGCAGTGGAGGCTCAGAGAAGAGGCATAATTCTTCAAATTCTGTAAGTGGCCTATATATATTTGTCCGGGGCTGTAGAGATCCGAAGAAACTTTGTAATTGTAAGTAAATAAACCAGAGACCTCTGACTATGAATATTTTTTAAAGTTTGTAAATGTTATAAATGTATTATTTAAGATCACATGCCTAATTTGTGGCCAGAAAATTCTATCCCAGCTTAGAAAAGCTTGTGAATGAAGCCCGATAGGGAAGGACGGGTTGTCCAACAGTGGTGTAAGAGGACTTGGAATCGTAGATATTGAAAAGAGCTTTAAATAATGATGCCAACATTCCAAAACTGTATAGGCAATCCATGGCCACAAGGTGCGCTCCCCTATAGTTTTAAGAGAAACCCACAGCGTGGCCTTAGGATGTATAGGTGATGTTTCTGTTTTAATTTGAACCCATTGTTTATCGAAAGAGTGATGAAACCAATCCAAAGTGTTTGAGAAAATAGCGGCCCTATAATAACCTACAATGTCCGGCAGAGCCGCACCCCCACGAGCCTTCGATCGGCAAAGCATTTTTCGATTTAATCTGGGCTTAGTAGTTTTCCAGATGAATTGTAATAAACATCTATTTAATTTTTTAAAATACATTTTTGGAATTTTTATAGGTAAGCTTTGAAACAAATATAGACATCTAGGTAGGATGTTCATTTTGATAGCATTGATTCTACCAAACCAGGATAGAGATCATTTGGACCATGACCTAAGCTTCGTTTGTATTTGTGACAAAAGGGGTGAAAAATTTAGGTCAAAAACAAGTGATAGATTCGTAGGGATCAGCACTTCCAAGTACTTCACTGTTACCAATGTTTTATTAGTCCCTCACGGGTATACATCAAATCCATAAAAATGTTGTATATATTATATCATAGTTGGCAGTATTAACACCTTGACAATTAATGTACATAGTAACCAAATGATTCACAGTATATTAGTAATGCATACAATGGTATGAAATGCATTGTTCCAATTAATATTGAACATCATTAATCAGGAAGGTGATGATATTATCCATAATTTCCCCCTGCTTCTCTGACACTACTACATGCCCTATAGACTGATATTTTCATATTCTGCCTACTGTGCAGTCCTATAGATACTTATACTGTTCATAGTTTTTTTCACAGAAGCACACTGCCTATTGGGTATTTTCTCCTTTATTGTTTTGCGCACTGCCTTTGGTGCCCCAGTGTAGCCGTGGATGTTGTCGCCTCAGCTCCCTGGAGATGCTGTCCCCATGGTACCTTCAGTTGTCAACTTCTATACTACCTTATGAACATTGTTTTATCTAGGTAAGAATGTTTGGGAACTACCATGTCCCTTATTTTCCTTATTCCTTCCCTATATGCCAACCATTGGATCTTATTGTAATACTTGTTCTATTCTAGATATATCCATTGTGTATTTTACCCCTGGTGAGTGGACAGCTCAACGAAATGCATCAAGCCCTAGCCTTATGCTGCATCATTGCAATCATGTGAATTGAGACTTTTTAGTACTACGGAATTAGATTATGGATAATATCACCACCTTCCTGATTATTGATGTTCAATATTATTTGAAACAATTCATTTTATATCATTTTAATCAATGCTCACCACCAATTGCAACAATGAATTTCATACCATTGTATGCATTACTAATATACTGTGAATCGTGTGGTTACTATGTACATTAAATGTTAAAGTGTTAATACTGCCAACTATGATATAATATATACAATATTTTTATGGATTTGATGTATACCCATGAGGGACTAATAAAACATGGGTTGCATTTATCTCTTCTTGGCTGTGCTTCATGTAAAGTTCCAACCCCCCCCCCCTTCCAGTATATAAATAGGTGTAGAGGTGCTGGAAGCTGTGGGAGGTTATCAAGTGGCCAAGAGAGGAGGTGCAGATAGAGAAGAGAATGGGTCCAAGAACAGACATTGGGAGACCCCTACACAAAGAAGAATTGGAGAGGAGGAGACAGAGTTATAGATAACACTTAGGCTTCATGCACACAGGACTTTAAAAAAAACATCCAAAAACGTCAGTAGCTTATCAGGGATGTTTTCCGCTTTTACCAGCATTATATTACCGCAGTTTTTTCACGTTTTTTTTTTTTTTTAAAGGGCCAGCATTTTTGTTTTTTTCTTCAATTGGTCTAAAACATCCAAAAATGTTGGGGATTGAAGTTTTTGGACATTTTTAAGTGTTTGAATGTTTTTACAGCTGAAAAACGTCCAAAAAACCCTCAGGTCTTAGGTTTTTTTTACAGCTCACTGCTAAAAACAGCTGATAACAGCCTATGTGTGCATGAACACATAGGATGACATGATGGAGAGTTTATTGACTGTAGAAAACAATGTCTGCAGCAAAAAACAACTGCTGTAAAACAGTTAAAAAACATCCTGTGTGCATGAGGCCTAAAGGAGCGCTGTAATAGATAGGAGGAGATCCAAGATAGAGCAGAATCTTGGAGGCCGAGGGAGTGGAGTTTTTTCAGGAGCGAGTATTCAACAGTATCAAAGGATACATAGAGGTGTAGTAGTAAGAGCCATATTTGGTCAATCACATTGTCTAAATATGATCACCAGGCCATATTTGGGCACTGACGTTACCAACATCCCTGGCCCTTTACCTGCAGCTATGGGGCATGGAATTCTCAGAACGTAACTGATTGACCAGGCAGCCTGCTATCATGTGACAGTTTCCCATATGTTCAGGCCAAACTGGGTTCAGTCCCAACCTTAACTCATCAAAAATCATCACCAAGCTTCTAAAAATCCTGCAGGGGCAGCCGCTGGGAGGTCAGTTCCTATTGATAAAGGCACAGCCCAGACCTACATCTCCCAAATACCTTTTCCCTACACACAGCATGTAGACAAGCTCTTGGGAGTCAAAGTAGCACCACTGTATTGCTGGTAAGGAAATCAGAGTAAGCATGTAGAGCAGAAAAGAAAGGGATGGGAAATAGGCATAGTATTTTACTCCGGCAGGTAGGGTTGACAATGATGCTTGGACTTTCAGTGCAGCAGAGGTACTGTGTTTTCAGCCTAAACAGGAAGTTAAGAGCTCCCTGGATTCCTGGCAGCCCAACCAATCTGTACTTGCTGAGTATTTAAAGGGATAACACATGGGGAAATGTGCATGTAATGCCGAGATATATGCTTTTTTTGCCCAGATATACACTTTGGACCTTAAAGGGAAGATTTGCTAAAACTGGAGCATGCAAAATCTGGTGCAGCTCTGTATAGAAACCAATACGCTTCCAAGTGTTATTATCAACGCTTTACTGAACAAGTTGGGGATAGAAGTCCTGTTGTAGAGATTTTCTTTGCCTCTTGCGCTGGAGACACAACAGGAAATGAGAGAAAAAAACTTTTCAAAGTTAGGGGCTATTCCTTCTTAAACAGTTGTCCCTGCAGGAGGAGCCCTTATTGGAAAATTCCTCCTCAACATTTATTTCAATGACAATCATCCCAAACAGAGATGTCGAATATCCCCAATGGGGCAACAGACAAACAACAAAAACCTGATCCTACTCAATCTAAAACAACAAACATAAAATATTGGCTGTGGATATATTTGAAGCCCCACCGCCTATTTAAAGCAGAGTTCCACCCAAGAGTGGAACCTACGCTTATCTGCTCCGCCCCCCCTCCGGTGCCACATTTGCCACCTTTCAGGGGGGAGGGGGGAACAGGTACCTGGTTTTGACAGGTGCCCTTCCCCACTTATGGAAGACAGTGCCGCGGCGCCGTCCCTTGGAAGTTCGCACCCCTCCTCCTTCCTCTGCCACCGAGCCAGTTAGAAAGTGCAGAGCACTTCGAGCATGCGCAGTAGGGAACCAGCTGTGAAACTGTAAGGCTTCACTGCCGTTACTCCTACCCTGAATGGCGGCAGCAGCACCCGAGAGACGATCCAAAAATCGGCTGGGGTGCTGACATTGTGGGAACCCAGGACAGGTAAGCGTCCTAATATCAAAAGTCAGCAGCTACAGTATTTGTAGCTGCTGACATTTAATTTTTTTTGTGGAGCGGCAGAACTCCTCTTTAACATGGCCATTCCTGATTCCATAGGACTAGTGTTTATCCTGATATGCTACACTTTCTTTTTTCACATTCGGTTCCTGATTTATAGGCCTAACACATTGGATAAACACACCGTTGTCTACAAGTTGTGATTGTGTGTCACCACTGACCCTTTTTATTTATAGATCATAAGGAAGAAAATTGCGCAGACATCCTTCTTTTAGCTACGACCCATCTATATAAATGCTCCTGTCACCACTGCCAATCAATCCTTAGACACACATGTACATCGCAAGGCCTCTCTATAACTTTATAACTGCCTCCACACCTACATCTGGTCCACATCATCGAGTATTCCTAACAAAGATCTTGTGTTTTTTCCCCTCAAAATTCCCTTTGAAATGTAAAATGGACACAAACATTAAAGTAGTACTACATTTGTAATTACATTTGTATGTAAAGGTTGAGTAGAGGATAATGGGTGCTTACTTGTAGCAGAACTTTATCCTTAACATAACAATTTGATAACAATTACTGTTCTTTAACACAAGAACATACATTCCACATTAATAATTAGGATATCAAAATTAGTGAGTGCTGTAAATTGTCTCCAGCATTGCTCCTGTTTCTTGTTGCTGAAGGCCGCCATTTTGTTGAAGTTCAGAACAGTCAATTGGGGTCCGAGGACATTATTATTGTCCCTATTGAGAACTCTCCTCCTCTCCTTGGTCTAAAAAACTATATGCCACTTTCTGTAAAATAAAATATATACCTTTCCAGTCTTGACTGTATACCTTGGCTCAGGTAGAGAGGAAAGCTGACAGAAGCTTAAGGCTCCATTTTTCAATTACACTGGATGCTGTTTCAACCTCCCATGAAGGTTTTATCCTGACAGCTAAAAAAACGCCATCTAAAACGCCAGTGTTGCCGCGTTTTGCATGCCGCATTTGCGTCTAGGAGTGTTTTTTAATTTCTTTTTTTTTAAATGGAAATGCCTGTAATCGAAAGAAGGTTGGGCGCGTCTTTCTTGACATCATATGACGTCTTTAAGAACAGCCCACTTGCCCACGCCCATATTCACGGTGCAGTGTGTCCCTCAGGCACACCGATCTCAGTAAAGAGCCTATGATGTAGAATCTTTACCATGTGATCAGCTGTGTCCAATCACAGCTGATCACAGGGTCAATAGGAAATGCCGGTTATTGGCTTTCCTCTCCTCACACTGACAGAGCGTGAGGAAAGGAGAGCCAATAAGCAGCTTTCCTCGGTGGGGAGATGTGCTCCATCAGTAATGCCTTCAGTGCCCACCAGTGATACCCACCAGTGATGCCCACCAGTGATGCCAATCTGTGTCCACCAGTGCTGCTTTTCAGTGCCTATCAGTGATGTTTGTCAGTGCCCATTGGTGCCTCCTCATCAGTGCCATCTATTAATGCCGCCCATCATAGCCGCCTATTAGTGCCCATCAGTGCCGTCCATAAGTGCTTATAAGTCCCGCCCCTCAGTGCCCATCAGTGCTGCCTATCAGTGCCCATCATTGCTGCCTATCAGTGACCATCAGTGCTGCATATCAGTGCCCATCAATGCTGCATATTAGTGCCTCCTCATCGGTGCAGCCTATCAGTGCCACCTCATCAGTGCAGCCTATCAGTGCCCATCAGCGCAGCTTCATCAGCACACATCAGTGAAAGAGAAAAATTGTTTATTTACAAAATTATATAACAGAAACTAAGGAAAAATGTTCAAAATTTTTGTTTTTTTTCGTTTGTTTTGCAAAAAAAAAAAAAAAACCCAGTAGTGATTAAATACCGCCAGAAAAAATTCTATCTGTCCCAAAAAAATTATAAAAATTTTGTATGGGTACAGCGTTGCATGACCGCGCAATTGTCATTCAAAGTGTGACAGCTCTGAAAACTGAAATGTGGTCTGGGCAGGAAGGGGGTGAAAGTGCCCGGTATTGAAGTGGTTAAAAATGCGCCTAAGCCGTATTTTTGCACATGCGTTTAGGCGCATTATGGTGCATTTTGGGTGATTATTTATTCTGGCAAGTGAAATAATAAAAAAAAAAACACTCAAGCGCTAAACAGGCGTTTTTGAGCTCAAGCGTGCATAAGGCCTTATGGTAAACAGGAAAAATAGTGAATCTCCCTAACGGGGGCACCGACAGCAATATAAATCTGACAGGGGTTCTAATCCCTCTCCACTATCCAAAATGGAAAAAAAAAGTTCTGCCTTTAGTTATACTTTAATACAACAGTGGAAAAGAAAATATGAAAAAAAAAATTGTGTTACTGCAATGCACCCACACACCTAGGTCTAACGCTTTCCTAACCTATTCAAAGCTAAAACAAAAATTTGGGCTACCTTAACAATCATCCATAAGAATATTTACATTATTCACATAAAAATCAAGCCCTATAAATGGACTATATTGTTGCTTTGGTATCTGAGCGGATCTAGCAGTAAAATAACAATGCAGCTTCTACGTGAACTCCTGAGCCAAGTTCACAGGAAATTGCCAGTATTGAACTAATTTCACACTTTCTTTAAGCACTAAGCGAATACTTTGGCTTAAACACACATCCAAATCTTTTATTCTGCGTTTGTTTTAAGTGAGGCCAGATTTTTTGCTCTGAAAAATAACAGATGCTTTGGTTTCAAATATGACAATTTTTGATGGACCTCGGCACCTCGGAGCCCCCTCTTCCCCCCCCCAGTCGCTGTGTATTTGTGTGAGGACTTCTGGGCCACAGGATCCAAACTGAACCCAATTCAAATTTACTTGGAAGTGGATAAGATTAAAAATAATATTAGCTCTTCTCCTCTGCACAGTCCTAAATAATCAGGCATACCTCCAAAATTCTCAGCAAACAAAAGGCGACTGGATCTGGAATCTCGCAAAATAAATGTGTTGTAGTAAAATCACCATAAAAGTAATGTCTTCTGTGGATGAAGGGATTGTCAGGACTAACCACACTATATTTCTTATATATGTAACACAACTAGTCCATAATATTCCCTAGGGCGGATTATTATTTTGTCTCTAATGCACAAGCCCCTTAACCCCTGTCAAGCCGGCCCTCCGCCTATACCTGTCGTCTTACTCCGGGCCTCTCTGAATTAGTGGAAAATAGATGTTATTTCCCACAGCGCCCAATCATAATTCTTTTTAATTATTTTATAAATTTAAAAGTGAAACCTAAATTGGTTGATATGGGCATCAGCTCCAACATGGCAGCATAGCATACAGCAAGGCTCCATTTACACTGATGGACCGATCGGGTCCGCCTGTCAATTTTTCAGGTAGACCCAATTGGACCATCCATAGCTCTATGGAGCGGCGAATGTAAGCGGACATGTGTCTGCTGACACCTGCCAGCATCCGATCTGGTCAGCTAAAAACAGATGGATGGGGGTCCGTTCTTCTTCTGTCCGGTGGATCGGATTGGATGACAGTCAGATGGAAACTGACAGGCGGTCCGTTTGCATCCGATCGCCCCATAGAGATTTGCGGGCTTTGTCGGTGTCCACTCTGCATAGAGGAGCAAACACGGATCTGCCATCTGCCTGCTCAGTGGGGATCAGCAGAGAGATACCTCGCTGAGCAGGCAGATCCGCTTTGCAGAGTCTGCCCTGTCTGCAAGGGGCCTTACAGTTTTGCCTCTTTATTTGTTTTGAATTCCAGGCATAGGTATTTTTTCAGATGTCAGTGGTTCCTATTTATATCCCCTGAGGATATCCCTAGCATAGACGAAATGCGTGGGGCGGAGCTAGTGGCCTGTGATGTCATTACAATGACTGGTGTTTCGTACATGGAATTTTTGAGCTTTTGTTACCCTGAGAGGCTTGTGTTTATATTTGCATGTAAATAAATTGGTGTTTTAAGCAATTCTACTGTTTAGTCCTTTGTGTTTTCTCCTGAATCTTACTGCTGAGAACTGCACTTTCTGGACAGCCAGCAGAGGACCCGATGGGCATGGGGGTTGTTTCCATACCCTGGTGTGATTCACATTTGATGCATCCTGTGCTATTGATCTCCTATAATGTGGAGATCATAGTTATCCAGTAAGGGAATTAATATACTGTACCTATGTGCGAGGTGGTTTGGGAATAAAACATGTAGAACTGTGGTGTTTTATTTTTAGAAGCTCCTACATTGGCCCACTAGTGGAACCCTGAAGTATTTCGTTGGGAGTGGACTTTTATTTTCGCACAAAATTGTTCATATTGGCCCTCCAGTGGAGCCCAAATTTTTCATTGGGAATGGACTTTCATTTCTATTACAGTATTGTTTGATTTATTGTGAACGTAGGCTTATAGTTTTGCGCACTCTTTGTTTTTATTATGGGTATTTTATACATAGCTTTATTGGTTCATCTTGGCCCAAAGTACCTATGTACTGTATATGCTATACCTGGCTGATGCCCCTGGAAGCTGGAAATCACTGAAGAAGATGCGCTACTCCATTCATCTAGACTTTCTCCGGGGTCCCATTCTGAGTGGCTGTTCTTCTGAATTGTGAACAGAGGAGGTCAGCCACTCGGCATGAGCACCAATAACAGAACACTCTGAATTTTCTATGAATAGGTGAGGAGATGATATTACAATCTCCACCTCATCCAATCAGAGAACACTTTGCATTCATTGAGAAAATGCAAAGTGTTCTCTGAATTTCTTTTGTGCCAAGAGGCCAACCTCTTGTGGTTACAATACAGTAGGGCAGCCCCTTAGCATGGGACCCATTAGGATAGAGTAGCCATGCCTATTGTAGTGATTTCCAACTTCCACAGGGATCCCATAGTTATTGTACATATATACTTAATTTGGTCCAAGTTGGACCAACTATGTGAAATTACCATACCCGGAATTAAACTTTAAATTGTTACCTATATAATTAAATATATAGTACAGATAGACAGATATGTAGACGGGGTGCAGCACAGTGCAGCAGCAATAACACACACAGTCCAAGTGCGATGAAAGAACTTGTATCTAAAAAAATGCAAAGTCGTTTTACAATTTACCTGGGGAGAAGAAAATGCAACTTAGAACATTCACCGGTCCAGCAGCGTGTAGAGATGTAGGTTTCAGCTGAGCTGGCAGTGTCTGTAAAGAAGGGCAGAATGTGGCCTGGATGTCTCGTGCCAAGAAGGAAGATGTCCAGAGAAGTTGCAAGTCCTATGCGTTCCCTCCTCCTCAGGAACCTTTCCCTGCCACTAGTTCTGTCCCTACCAGGTGGGGTACCTGTCCCAAATCTACCCACTCGGAAAATGGGCACCAAGCCTGGGAGGAAGGGCATTAAATAGGCTCTGCATGAGCCAAGATGGCTGTTAGAGTTATTTGGGACGTCAGCATCCAATTGGATAGCTTTCAAAATTACCCAGTAAACCATAGAAGAACCATGTTCCTCTTGACTTCCTCTCTAACTGCAATGCAGAAGAGCGCCACCTGCAGTAAAGAAAGTAGACTGCACCTGCAGATAGATAGATAGATAGATAGATAGATAACATGTCTCAGAAATAATCACAATTCTACAACATTTTCTGTTACCTGTTGGGAGCAGAGCAGAGCACTGCTTGTCCCCTCATATGGTCACTGAAGGTGGCACTATACTGTAATTACCTATTTACAGTCCTGAAATGCGTTAACTTGTGCTATGTTGCCTGGGCAGCCCACACCAACACATCCCTCATATTGGACATGCCACAAAACTTGCAATGTAACACGCTATGGTGCATTGCAGAAAACTGTAACATAGGTCCAGTGGGTGCAACTCCAAATGAATAGCACCACGACACAGCGATGCATATAATGTGCCTTGCCACACCTTCCCACAAGGTATGTAGATGTAAGCGACCCCTAAAAAATGTCACAATTATACAAAAAGTTACTTGGTATTGAAACATCTTTGCTGTGTATTGGAGGTCTACTTCAATAACGGGTGGGATGGTTGAAGCATTACACAATATATCACAATTTAATCAGTTAATGACACTCTTAATCAAAGTCATTACAGCCTTATCAGCGCGCCCTATGAAGCATTACACTTTATAACACATTGTGATTCTCTTAAGATCATATCTAGACCCATTGAGGAGCAGAAAATGAAAAGCGAATGTAATAGCAGTATAATAACAATCTACAGATGTGACCCCAGTGACACAGAAACATGACTCTGAATTGTCAAAGTGTTTCTGTTTAAAGGGGATCTTTCCTTTAGCTCCTGGGATCTCCAACAGCTCCCAACCATCACTTGTGTAACCTCTTGATATAAACTCTCACAGACAAAGAACGCATGAATGAAAGCCACTTCTAGAGGTTAAGAGTTGATGTGGCATGGCGGAAGGCAGCAAATAACACTCATGTTTTCAGAACGGTTGAGGGAAATTAGGGAAGTTTTTAGCCATGTATACAGACTTCTGGATTATGTCCAAAGACAATGACCATTTAGAGCAGTGGTGTCATCTTTCTTGACTTGGGGGCCTCAAGTGTGGTCGTGATATTACCAAAGGGCCACACATACAATTCAGCTCATGTTCAGTGTCAGAGACTGCAAAATCTCAATAGGATATAGACAAAGACTAATGGCATGATACAAGAGATGGTCAGAGATTGTGGACATGATGCAAGAGATGGCCATGGATTGTGGACATGGTACAGGAGAGATTGTGGACCTGATACAAGAGATGGTCAGAGATTGTGGACATGATAAAAAAAAGATGGTCAGGGATTGTGAACATGATACAAGAGCTAGTGATAGATTGTGGACAACTGGACATGATACAGGAGATA
Organism: Glandirana rugosa; assembly: GCA_018402905.1. Lineage (NCBI taxonomy): Eukaryota > Metazoa > Chordata > Amphibia > Anura > Ranidae > Glandirana > Glandirana rugosa. The sequence goes on along the minus strand of BLSH010450330.1, from coordinate 1,587,412 downwards.
ATCTGAGATTGTGGACATTATATAGGAGATGGTCAGAGATTGTGGACATTATATAGGAGATGGTCAGAGATTGTGGACATTATACAGGAGATGGTCAGAGATTGTGGACATTATACAGGAGATGGTCAGAGATTGTGGACATTATACAGGAGATGGTCAGAGATTGTAAACATGATACAAGAGATGGTCAGAGATTGTAAACATGATACAAGAGATGGTCAGAGATTGTAGAAACGATACAAGAGATGGTGAGAGATTGTGCACATGATACAGGAAATGGGGAAAGACTGTGGACATGACACGAGACAACTAGGCCTCATACACACGGACATTTTTTGACGCCGGCGTTTTCTGGCATTTTTTGCAGCTCTCCATGTTAGTCAATGGCCCCATAAAATTTGCTATATGTTACATATGCTGTACCAATCCACTGTGCTGTACATTATATATCCGACACCTCTCTATCCTGGACCCAGTGCTATATGTTATATACACCATACCACTTCACCGTTTACACTAAACTGTGCATTAAAAGAGTAGTATGGGGTTTCTTTTTATTTCAGAATCATACTTGCCTAGGTGGATGTAGCATTAGGCCAATGTCCCCCGCCAGCTCTAATGTTTAGAACCGAGCGTTCAAACACCGCCGATCGATCAGTTCTCAGGGCTCCTTGAGCAGAGAGCTGATGATTGTCAGTCACTGGCTCACTGCTATGCCCACTCACTCACTGGAGTGCTGGAATATGGAGGCTCTCAGAGGCTCACTGAGAGGCTGAGCTAGATGCCGGTCCAGGCTCTTGGGCAGATTCGGACCATATGGTCGCGATTTTTCCCCAGCCTGGACCAGCTCTGTGATGTCAGCTGACAGCGGACTTCACCCCGCTGTCTGCTGAAAATGGGTCACAGGAGTGCGGAATAAAGTGCACTCCTGTGAGCTACAGAAGTACAGCTAAACAAACTTTGAATTTAAATATTCTATACCACTCCACTCTGTAGGGCGACAAAGCTAATAAGGAAGGTCCTCCCTTACAAGGGATGACTACAAGCATTAAACATATTCTCCCTCGAGAAGAGACAATTGAGAGGAGATATGGTAGTGATATATAAATACCTCAATGGTGATTCTAGCATAGGCAGGAAACTATTCAGTTTCAGGGAGCTTAACTACTTGTTTACTGGGCACTCATACCCATAAATAGAGCTTTCTTTTGGTGGTATTTAATCACCACTGGGTTTTTTTTTTTTTTTTTGCTAAACAAACAAAAAAAACCAAACATTTTGAAAAAACAAAACAAAATGTTTTTCATATTTTGTTATAACATTTTGCAAACAGGTACTGATGGGCACTGATGAGCACTGATGAGGCGGCACTGGTGAACACTGATCAGGAGGCACCGATGAGGCTGCACTGATGAGTGGCACTGATAGGTGGCACTAATAGGCACTGTTAGGTGGCACTGATAGGCAGCACTGGTGATGAGGCACTGATCGGCAGCACTGGTGGGCACTGATAGGTGGCACTGGTGGGTACTGATAGGCGGCACTGGTGGGAGCCGATGGCACTAATTTGCAGCACATTTGGGCGCTAAGGGGACCAATGTCCCTCTAATCAAAGCTGCACTTTTTTTTCATTCACGCTATCTAAAAAAACAATAACCGACATCTGTTTATTTCCGTGATCAGCTGTCATCGGCTGATGCGCATAGAACGTCTATGGACATCCTCCCGGCAATTTAAGCCCGCGCTGTAGCTGTCTTTCGGCTATAGCGCGAAGAGGCAAGTGGTTAAGACATGCAACCACTCAATAAAATTGGTGGAGAAGCGGTTCAACCTTAAACTGCGTAGAGGATTCGTTACTGTTAAAGCGACAAGAATGTGGAACTCCCTTCCACAGTTGATGGTGTCAGAAGGAAGAGTTGATCATTTCAAAAAACATTTCGATGAGCATCTTAGCGAACACAATATACATGGATATGAGAAATGGTATTGACATAAACACACTCTCACACACGCATACATAGGTTGATCTAGATGAACTGGTGTCTTTATTCCACCTTACCAACTATGAAACTATAAAGTACTACATATACCCCACAGCACTCAACTCTGTACGCTGTACTACTCATCATTACAGAATTAGAGAAAAGTTCATTTGTTCCACTATGAACTTTTTTAGGACTGCCAAATTCCACGCCAGTTAATAGACCAAAACACTTTTGCTAGTTGCCTATTAAAAATTGTGGTTGAAGCAGACACACCCATGACGTAAGACCCCGTTTTCTTTTCTGGCAATTGGTTGTCTGGCCAGTAGGGAGGACTTACACCATGGTGGGCAGGATTTACATTGACAGCTGGCGGGATCTCATATAGCAGGCGTCAGTCTATGTATAAGCGGCAACGTCAGCATGTCCTTCTACAGATCTTTACTGGAAGTGCAGTAATGGTTTAATAGAGAGGTTGTATTAGCTGGAAGGGCGTTTATAAGCTAAACTTAATATACACTGGCTTAGAAAAACAGAGACTTCAAACAAAGTGAAAAAGTCTGCCTGCTGAAGCGTTTTAAAGATGTTATTTCCATATCAAAGGAAGTGTCCTATACCCAGCTTTTAGAAGAAAATATTTGAATATTTCATCATCAATCAGAAGCTGCACCGTAAAAGCGTGGGCCGTGAGCGGACCCTGCCAGCAGGTTAGAAAAACGATACCGCCATTCTGGTTTGTGCAGTTTTTGGCACTGCCGCGTTGTAAACATACACAAATAGCTTCGAACCCTGGCACTCGTGCTTTCCTGGAAAAAGGTCGGCTCCAAGAAAACCCATTAGGACTTCATCTGGAATCGTTCGTCCTCCAAAGAAAAACGTTCGGAGACGCTTTCCAAGCAAAATCTCTCCAAATGATAGAGTAAGCATGCAGAAATGTGCAAAAATATACCAGAGCGGCCTGCTTCCAGGTGGTGCTGTTTTGCTGGACTTCTTGAATTACTGAATTTGACTGGGCTTTCGTTTCATGCTGTTGTTAGAAAAATATTATCTGTTCTCCAATGAACCTTTATAAAAGGAGAAAAGTCTTCTGGGTAGATGCCATTTTTATATGGCTGCCCAGGAATGTGAACTCCTCGCAAAATGGATTTTGGAAGCATTGCATTGCCTTACTAAAGATCCCAACTGTCCATAAATTAGAGAGACTGTTCCACTTTTGGAACCAAGTCCCACTTCCCTCCTCATTTGCCCCTCAATTTGGTCTAATGTAAAAATCTCTATAAATATATATACAATTTACCACCAAAAGTGTGAAACTACACTACATCTTTCACCCAACCTTGAACTGACTGCATTTATTTTCAAAAGCCAGTATAAATCTCAGGTACAGTAGTTGTGAAAAGAAGGAATACAGGAAACCCTAATGTTGTTTATCCACCCCCCATCACAGATTACAAGGTGTTCCGTGAATGGCCAAGAGGAGATGAGGGCGGTTAAATGACACTAGTGCCTCCATGTATATGAGCTCCAGCCCAATTCCAAAAAAATTGGGATGCTGTGTAAGATCTACAGTGGGGAAAATAACAATTTGATCCCATGCAGATTTTGTAAGTTTGCCTACTTACAAAGAAATGAAGGGTCTATCATTTTTATAATAGGTGTATTTTAAATGATAGAGACAGAATGCCAACCAAAAATCCAGAAAAAATACATGATACATGAAAATCTTGAATGAGAACCTTCTTCCCTCAGCCTGAACACTGAAGATGGGTCATGAGTGGGTCTTCCAGCTTGGCAATGACCCAAAACATACCACCAAGGCAACAAAGCAGTGGCTCAAGAAGAAGCACATTAAGGTCATGGAGTGGCCTAGTCAGCCTCCAGACTTTAATCCAATAGAGGATCCGCCCTGAGATGTGTGCAAACCTGGTCACCAACTACAAGGAAAGTCTTACCTCTGTGCTTGCCAACAAGGGTTTCTCCACCAAGTACTAAGTCATGTTTTGCTTGGGGATCAAATACTTATTTTACTCACTAAACTGCAACTTAATTTATAGCATTTGTGTTATGTGTTTTTTTCTGGATTTTTGGTCTCTATCATTCAACATACACCTATGATAACAATTATAAACCCTTCATTTCTTTGTAAGTGGCCAAACTTACAAAATCTGCAGGGGATCAAATAGTCATTTCCCCCACTGTACATAAAATAGGAATGCAATGATTTGAATCTCATAACCCCATTTTATTCACAATACAAAATATAAAACATAATAAATGTTTAAACTGAGAAAATTTACCATTTTAAGAAAAAAATAAGGTAATAGCAGCAACATGTCTCAAAAAAGTTGGGACAGGGCAACAAAAAGCTGGCAAAGTAAGTGGTACTAACAAGGAAGAGCTGGACAAACCTTTTGCAAATAATTCGGTTAATTGGCAACAGGTCAGTAACATGATTGGATATAAAAAGAGCATCTTAGAGAGTCAGAGTGTCTCAGAAGTACAAATGGGCAGAGGTTCGCCAATCTGTGAAAAGCTGCATCTAAAAAATGTAAAATTGCAAAGGCATTAAATATATCATCATCTACAGTACATAATATCATCAAAAGATCCTGAGAATCTGGAGAAATCTCTGTGCGCAAGGGACAAGGCCTTGGCTTACAAGGGGTGCACAGGTTCAGAAGTCGAAGAGGTTAAAGTCAAGAGAAGAAAAATCATGAAATAAAAAGCTATAGCAGCACTGCGGTCAGGAGACAGAGATGAAGTTGCTACAGGTGGTATGTGAATTGGGGATGGCTAACCTAAATTCTGCCCTGGAGCCCCAGACTATCAATCCGGTCCCATCCTAATCCACCAGACTGAGACATATTATCCTACGGAGCAATGGAAATCCACATTCTGTCTGCACTGTATGATATATAGCGTGCCGATATGTTTTACTGCCCGTCTATGCAAAATGTATAAAGCGTGGGCATATTTCATCTTTGATATAGGACAAAGAACACATGTGATGCCCCCATCTGTATCATATTGGCAGGCTGTTTGTTTTTGGATGATCAGATACCAGTTTATCTGTGACGGATTTTAGAAGCACATTTGAATACAGATGTGAGCCAAATCATTTCCAGATACCGGCTGCCTGAAACGATTGCAAGGCTTATGTCTGCAACCTTCCCCAGTGCAAGGGTGAATTCTTGAGGGATAAAGCCTAATACAAAACAGCCAAGGAATGTCACCAGTTCTTCATGGGCTCGTAACTCTCCAGAAAGGTGTCCGTCTCCGAAAATTAATTTCTGTACATTCTGGAGGTCAAGTAAAATGTGAAAATTTAGATGTTGCTCTTAGGCAGCATAGTGGTCTAGTACTTAGTATGATTTCCTTGCAGTATTGGGGTGCTTGATTCAGATCTCAACACCAGCAAGGCCTTCTGTATGGAGTCTTGTGCATTCTCTTGTAAGGTAGTGCCCAGTGTGGATCTCCATCTTGCCTACTTGGTGTCGCCATGGGTAGCCGTGAGAGCAGGCTCAAGGACCCCCTGTAGTGCATAGGTAGTGAAGTGTCCTAAGTAATCCTTCAAAGTAGTAGTTAGGTGTGATCATAGATAGTGAGGTAGAGCCAGCATTGCGCATGCCAATAGGGCTTAGTTATAAATAGTCAGGAGTATGCCCAGGATTGTCATTATGAGAAGTGTCTGAAGACCCAAGCCACAGTAAGGATGTAGACTGTGTGGTTCTATCTCTTTCTCCTTAAGGGGAAGCAGGGAAGAAAAAGAAAAAAGAAAAGGTGTAGGACCATTGGAATTACTTGCATCCCCTTTGCGTAGGATCCAGTACTCTGGAAACCCTCCACTAACAGGTACAGAATCATTCCTCTCACTTATGTTCTCTCTACTACTTGCAATCCTAAGGAATGTTCCATCATCGTTGGGATGGCTGAAGCATGTATACGGTACATGTAAATCAAATGCATTCAGTAGGCAGCTAAAAAGGCTTCCATTGTTGGAACTCTTCCTTCCCCTAAGCTCAAGATGGGGACATCTTTTAGAAGCTGGTGAGGCTGCTATTGAGGTCCATTGCCAAAAGGCCTGAAGCAGATATGGGTCAGACTTAGAGGGTTCATAACATAGGAAAATGAATACTAGTAGAGAGAAACAAAAAATAGGGCTACTGCCTTCCCCTCGGTATAACATAGGTAATGGAAAAATCCTCCAATGAGGGTTTTATGGCAGTGGTAGTATATAAATGCATCTAATAATTTAGAAAGTTATTAAAGTGAACACAGAAGAAGCGTTCAAAGATTTTTATTTTCGTTGGCTCTCCAACACGTTTCAACCATTTGAGAGATGTGTTCTGGTCTTCCTCAGGGGGAAGTATCCCTTTATTTGCTAGAAAGACAGAGCTGCAACATACCAGTCCCAATTGACCAGAGCTTGATAAAATGTATGCAGTTTAAAAGAAAAGGCAGCAGTATTCACTGTAGGCTCTCCCTAATTCCCACTGGGATGATCCACCATCAGCTGGAAACTTGCAAGAGGTCACTCTCAATCCCTCATTTTTCTCCTGGCGAACTAATCTGTAAATGACAGCAGTTCCCGGCTTCTGCCCCTGTTTTTGCAATTGGGGACACTACCAGCAGGTTCATCTCCGGTCACTGCAACACTAGCCTCTATGCCGCAACCTCCTCTTGCTGTAAGGGGATTGAGAGTGACCTCTTGCAAGTTTCCAGCTGATGGTGGATCACCCCAGTGGGGATTAGGGACAGCCTACAGTGAATACTGCTGCCTTTTCTTTTAAATTACATCAATTTTATCAAGCTCTGGTCGATTGGGACTGGTATGTTGCAGCTCTGTCTTTCTAGCAAATAAAGGGATACTTCCCCCTGAGGAAGACCAGAACACATCTCTCAAATGGTTGAAACGCGTTGGTGTTTAATTGCAGCATGTGGCTGTAGAGTATGTTATTTCCTTGTTTGCTAAAGTACCCTTGTATATGCCTGTACATGTCCCTTGTGCATACAACCAGAGCTCATGTTTTTATTCATATGCTAAGCCAACGAAAATAAAAATCTTTGAACGCTTCTTCTGTGTTCGCTTTAATAACTTTCTAAATTATTAGATGCATTTATATACTACCACTGCCATAAAACCCTCATTGGGGGATTTTTCCATTACCAGACTTAGAGGGTTCTGGTCAGACGAGGCTGAAGCCTCCCTGGGTGTGCTCTTGTATTGGCAGGTCTCAAGAGGTGCCCTGGGGAGGTTTATATGTCCAAAAGGCCCTGGTAGGTCTAGGGGACCATCTTTTGTTCAGGCAAGAACAGGTTCAAGAGGACATGCAGTTCAGCGCACGACTTCCACTATACTCTCCACATTTACACTTCTCCAGTCACAATCCAGAAAAAAACCTTGCAGACCTATAGACAATATAAGACCTGTTTCTACCGTACACACCCTGCTCCTTTAAAGTGATTGTCAACTCATGACAACCACTTTAACCTACAGGTAAGGCTATAATAAGGCTTACCTGTAGGTGCCCTGCATATCTCCCAAACCTGCACGGTTTAGGAGATATGCAGTGTATTGCGATGTGCCTACGTCACCGGGCACATGCGCAGTGAAGAAACGGCCTCCGTGCTGTTCCTTCTCTGAGATCGTGCCGTGACTGGCAGCTCCTGCGCGAATGTGTGGGAGTGATGTCACGCGACTCCGGCCAGTCACAGAGCTGGAGATCGCGGCCCTGGAAGGAAGAGGGACAGAAGATGGATGCGGCCTGGAGCGGGGACATCGCCGGACAGCGATGGCTTCCAATGCAGGTAAGTGGCACAAAATGGGCTAATATGAGATGCATACTACCAACCCATTATGCATTTACATTCCAGGGTAACATAGAGGAAGTAAACCCCATCAGGGTTTACTTCCTCTTTAAATGTAGTCAATGACAATTTGGCTGATAAAGCAAAAAAAAAAAAAAGACTTCTGGCTTGAACACAGCTCCAATTTTTTTATACACGACATTTATAAACTTTCACTTTACTAAGTGGATGATCTTTATTCCTTTATTGTAAAAAACCCGCATTCTGTGTGTATTCCCAGCTCCATTATAAACATACTGGGTGCACTGCAGGTGTCAATGTATTCCTAAGGACACCCCAAACACAGATCACAAACGCATTGCGTTTGCCTGCACCGGATCACATGTTACCATCAGTGTGTTTTTAAAATTAGTGCATGCACTGCATTTGGTGTGACCAGTGCAATTGCAGCCCATTTAAAGGTATGGGCTGAAAACCACACCACACTGAATCACATAGGAACACGGACCACGTTGTGGTGCAATTCAGGTGTGGATCAGCACTAAGTAAATCAACTCCCTGCCTCCCAAACTCTGTGTGTGCAAGACTTCCTCAAATAAAGTGTTGTCTAATTAGAGTGGAGCTTCACTATCTCAGTCAACATTGACTCATTTTAATGCTTATGCTGCTAGCATTAGTAAATAGATAGGGAAGTATATCATAATTACTGTACTTGTTTTCAACTTTTTTTCACATTTCTTCAGTTACTTCCTGGTTTCTCGGCCAAAATGATGTGATATCATCATCTGATCCTGATATACACTATATTACCAAAAGTGTTGGGACACCTGCCTTTACATGCACATGAACTTTATTGACATCCCAGTCTTAGTCTGTAGGGTTCAATATTGATGGCCCACCCTTTCAATAAGGCCCACCCTTTGCAGCTATAACAGCTTCACCTCTTCTGGGAAGGCTGTCCACAAGGTTTAGGAGTGTCTATGGGAATGTTTGACCATTCTTCCAGAAGCGCATTCGTGAGGTCAGGCACTGTGGACAAGAATGCCTGGCTCACAGTCTCCTCTCTAATTCATCCCAAAGGTGTTCTATCGGGTTAAGGTCAGGACACTGTGCAGGCCAGTCAAGTTCCTCCACCCCAAACTCACTCATCCATGTCTTTATGGACCTTGTTTGTGCAGAATGATCAAACATTCCCATAAACACTCCTAAACCTTGTGGACAGCCTTCCCAAAAGAGTTGAAGCTCTTATAGCTGCAAAGGGTGGACCAGCTCAATATATGGACTAAGACATTAAAGTTCATGTGTGTGTAAAGGAAGGTGTCCCAAAACTTTTGGTAATATAGTGTATCTTGTATAGTATTATACTTATGACACTGTGATATATGGGAGTGAGAGTGCTGTGATTTTTTTCTTTTGTATCTTTTGATGGGCATTTGCCCAAACTGCAGCTGCTGTCACATTCAATATTGTACTGATTCTGAGGAGCAGTGGAATAACTAGAACCTTCAGGGACCCGGTGTAAGAAACCATTAAGGCCCCCCTGACCCCCGGCTGGGGCCCTTTCCTCTGAGCCCAGTGGGGGAACGCCAGGGCCCGGTTGCAAATGTGACCTGTGTGACCTTTGTGACCCTGCTAGTTCTGAAACTGGTGTCAGTAGTTTTTATTTTTGTTATTTTATTTTTTTAACAATTTTTTTAAACTTTTTTTAAAAAACATTTTACAAAATTCTTTTACATTTTCTTAGGGGCCCTGTTGGGGGGTTTTGCTGAAATATCAGGGGTCTAAACAGACCTTTGATGTTGCACCTTTAAAATAGAGAAAGAAGATTGAGAACACAGCCCTCAATCTCCTTCCCTGCAGCCTCAGCAGCACAGAATAAATGGACATGAATAGCTCTGTACAGAGGCTTCCTGTTCATTCACAAACTGAAGCATAGCATAGTAAACGCAGTTTCTTATGTTTCAGTCAGAAGATGAAGGGGCAAATTTACCGCCCCTTTCCAGCTCTCCATTCAGACAGATCCCAGACAGCAGCTGATGGGAGAGGGGAGGAAGGAAGCCAGCAGAGCTGTAGGGTGCGGGGGCTCGGAAAGAGCACAGGGGGCTGGAGAGCACACAGAAGGCAGCAGAAAGAAGCTGGATAGGAGTGATGGGGTCGGCTCCATATAGAGGAACCGACTCTCCATTTTCCTCCTGTAGCCGCTGAATGCCCACTTCTCCTCCTCTTGCTCCCGCAGGCATCCAGCAGCTGTAGGAGAACAATGGAGAGCCGGTTCCTCTATAAGCAGCTGCGCCCACCGATCCTCCTCTCTAGGTGTACTGGGGGGAGCTCACTGACCCCCTGCAGCATGGGGCTGGGTTGCAACTGCAACCCCTGTAGGTACGCCCTTGGTAAAGGCTGTACATAGTGAAGGCACTTTCACTCTATAGGCCATGTCTGGAAGGCTTGGAATTTTCTTGGTATTTTTTTATTTTATTTTACAAGATAAGTCATTGGGTCTTTCTTCAACCCTCCCTATTTATTCAAACCGGCATACTGAATATATTAACACATGTGCATAGCCAGTCTGTACTAGAACCAGTATAGACAGGAGCCAATTACCTACCAGCATGTCTTTGGAGACCCCCACAAGCACAGGGGGGAGCACTCAAACTCCATGCAGGGAGTGTTAAATATTGGCAGGTTAGAGTCATGGTTGGCATTTGAACCAAGGACCGCAGTGCTGCAAGCTAGAAGTGCTAACCAACAAGCCACTGTGCCACCTTCGTTTTGGGCACAAATATAAGCTAAGTCGTTGTTGCAAAGAAGCTTAAGGTAGGACCAGCAAAAATGTATAAAATTGCATTAAACACCATGCAAATCCGAGTGCCACCAATGTAAAAAAAAATACTGCACAATTAATATATCATATTGTCCTCCAAATTACAGGCAACAACTCTGTGACCTTCTGGCCATGTGCATTAGATGCTGGGGCAAGTCAGCTAAAGCCCACTTCATTTCTTAGCTGGAGGAAATGAGCAGGACTTCAGGTGACTTGCTGCAGCTTCTGATGCACACTGTGAGATGTTCACTGTGTACAGTGAAATCAAAGTAACTTCTCTACAGGAGAGGAGCCGATAGAACTGTGCAAGACTGAAGGAAAGGCTGGAGTTCAGCTTTATGCGCTATTTAGCATGCCTTAAGTGCTACAGCAGCTTGAAAAATAAGGGCCTATCCATATTACAAGCATTACAAAAGATCACTTAGGTGCAAATCCATATTAAACCAATCACAATCACACAGCCTGCAGTATTGTAGAGCAGTCATTCACTTACCTTTATATGAGCTGATGGATCTGGAACAGTCTGAATCATGTCCTTACCCCGGTCTGATCACCATACCAGAGAGGGAGTCCCGAGTGTAGCTGTATAATGAGAAACACAGCTTCAGTTGTAACATCTGCACCCTGATTTACTATTATTATTATACAGGATTTATATAGCACCAACAGTTTGCACAGCACTTTACAATATAAAGGCAGACAGTACAGAAACAATACAATTCAATACAGGAGGGTTAGGAGGGCCCTGATCCTGAGAGCTTACAATCTAATAAAAGATAAGCTGATATTAACTGCTGCAGAAAATAATTTTATCAATAAACCAAAATGCATGCAGTATTCCATCATTATGCATTTTTTTTTTTACAATTACAAAATTTAATTTTTTACAATGTATTCCCCAAAACCAATCAACAGAATGAAATCGATCTAAATCCAATCACTAAAATCTCATAGAAGCTTTAATAGACTCATATCATTTTGAAAGTTGTTTTCAATCTTTTTAAACCGCAGCTTTCATTAACCTCTTGCCGACCGCTGATCGGCAATTGACGGCGACAAGGTGGCTCTATTGCGCAAATCGGCGTCATATGACGGCGGCTGCGAGATCGAGCCTAGTGAGCGCGCGCGCCGCCGGAGGCGCGCCCGCGCGCTCACTGTGTCCGGGGAGGGCCAGGGAGCGGGTGTGGCGGATTTGATCTCCGCCGGCCACCCGCGATGCCCCCCCCGGAATGAAAGAACGGAGGTCCGTGTAAGTAAACACGGACCTCCGTTCTGTGAGGGGGGAAGGGCTGTGATCACAGCCTTCCTCTACATGAAAGGTGTGATCACTTCCCTTCCCCAGCTAGGGCAGTCCCCCTACAGTAAGAACACGCCCAGGGAACATAGTTAACCCTTAGAGCGCCCCCTGCAGGTTAACCCCTTCACTGCCAATGGCATTTACACAGTAATCAGTGCATTTTTATAGCACTGATCGCTGTATAAATGCCAATGGTCCCAAAAAAGTGTCAAAATGGTCCGAAATGTCCGCTGAAATATCGCAGTACCGCTAAAAATCGCAGATCACCGCAATTACTAGTAAAAAATAGAAAAAAAATAAAAACCCTAGAAATGAATTCTCATCATCCGTAAATGTGACCACTTTTGCGCAAACCAATCAATAAACGCCGATTGCGATTTTTTTTTATCACAAATATGAGGAAGAATATAAATCGGCCAAAACCGATGAAAAAAAATGTTTTTTTATATTTTTTTTTGGATTTGTATTTTAGCAAAAAGTAAGAAATTTGTTTTTTTTTGCAAAATTGTCGCTCTTCTTTTGTTTATAGCGGCGATCAGAAATGACGCAGCAGTGATCAAATACCACCAAAAGAAAGCTCTATTTGTGGGAAAAAAAGGACGCAAATTTCGTTTGGGTACAACGTCGCACGACCGCGCAATTTTCAGTTAAAGCGATGCAGTGCCGAATCGCAAAAAGGGCTCTGGTCCTAAAGGGGAAAATCCTTCCGGGGCTGAAGTGGTTAAACGCTTTCATCCCCTGGGGATCCAGCCATGAAGGTCCAAGCTCAGGCACTTCCTGTCTCCCTGGTGCTCCTGCGTTGTCACCCTGTCACATGCGCCCCTGGTGGAGACTACAAAAGGCTGCATCAAGAGACGTCACTCAGGCATGGTTCACTAGACCAGCCCCTTTTTCTGACATTGTTTAAATTCAGTATTTTTTGCTTGAAAATGACTTATAACCCCCAAACATTATATATATATTTTTAGCAGAGACCCTAGAGAATGAAATGGCGGTTGTTGCAATTTTTTATGTCACACAGTATTTGCGCAGTGGTCTTTCAGATGCAATTTTTTTGAAAAAAATACACTTCACTTAATAAAACAAAACTGTAAAGTTAGCCCAATTTTTTTGTATAATGTGAAAGATGATGTTACGCCGAGTAAATAGATACCTACATGTCACGCTTTAAAATTGCTCACGCTCGTGGAATGGCCAAAAACTACGCTACTTAAAAATCTCCATAGGTGACGCTTTAAAATGTTTACAGGTTACCTGTTTAGGGTTACAAAGGAGGTCTTGTGCTAGAATTATTGCTCTCACTCTAACGATCGTGGCGATACCTCACTTTTTTTTTGATCACTTTTAATTCTATTACAAGGAATTTAAACATCCCTTGTGATAGAAATAAGGATGACAGGGCCTCTTTATGGAGAGATCTGGGGTCAGAAAGACCCCAGATCTCTCATTTACCTTTGAAAGCAAAAAATAAATAAATAAAAATGTAATCATGGCTTTAAAGCGGAGTTCTGCCCAAAAGTGGAACTTCCGCTTTAAGTACAGGGGACCCCCTGACATGCCCCAATTAGCATGTCATTTTTTTTGGGGGGGGGAGCGGGTACCTTGTTTTCATAGTTCACATCTCCCCCCTCACTCCCTGCAATCTTCTGGGACACGTCACAGGTCTCAGAAGATTGCCCGGCCATTCACAACGTGCAGCTGAAGCCACAGCCGGGCGCCCACACTTGTGATGCCGGCGCTGCGGAGGGGAGGGGGAAAGGAGCAAAGCGTTGGACGGCCGCATCGCTAGGCCGTGGGACAGGTGAGTGTCTGATTATTAAAAGTCAGCAGCTACACTTTGTGAGTGGAACTCCACTTTAAGAAGGGAAAAAAAATCCCTTTAAGGCTGAGAGGCGGAAGTGATGTGAGATGTCGCTCCAGTCCTCCAAGGGCATAGAGTCGAGTGGGGGCAAAATTTCCCTAACTTGGCTTCCTGCCCAGGCCTTCTCATCCAACATCAGTGCCTGACCTCACAAATGCGCTTCTGGAAGAATGGTCAGACATTCCCATAGACACTCCTAAACCTTGTGGACAGCCTTCCCAGAAGAGTTGAAGCTGTTATAGCTGCAAAAGTTGGGCCAATTCAATATTGAACCCTACGGACTAAAACTGGCCATAAACTATACGAAAAATTGGTCGAACCCATTTTCCAAAAAAAGAACAATTGGCTGTGAGAGCAAACGATAATGCCATCACGTAATGACCGATAAATCGTTCAATGGATGTACATGAATCTGTTTTTTGTTCGTTTTTTCACAGATACCTAGTGTCAACAGTTTGGACAGGAAACACATTAACCTTTCCATTTATCATTCGTTCGACTAAAAATTTCCAAACTTGTCCTTGTTTTTTGTGGCTCAAAAACGTCCCAACCCGATTTGTGCCCATTAACTGGCTGAAAAACAAATGAACCGTCCAAATGACCGATTTTCGGACAATTTTTCGTATAGTGTATGGCCAGCATTAGACTGGGATGCCATTAACCGCTTCAGCCCGGAAGGATTTCCCACTATAGGAGCAGAGCACTTTTTGCTATTCGGCACTGCGTCGCTTTAACTGACAATTGCGCGGTCATGTGACGTTGTACCCAAACAAAATTGGCGTCCTTTTTTTCCCACAAATAGAGCTTTCTTTTGGTGGAATTTGATCGCCTCTGCATCATTTCTGATCAACGCTATAAACAAAAAAAAAATATTTCTTACTTTTTGCTATAATACATATCCAAAAAAATGTATAAAAAACTATTTTTTACATTGGTTTTGCCCGATTTATATTCTTCCTCATATTTTTGGTAAAAACAAAAATCTCAATCAGTGTATATTGATTGGTTAGCGCAAAAATTGCCACGTTTACGAATAATGAGAATTAATTTATGGGGTTTTTATTTTTTTTTTATTTTTTACTAGTAATGGCGGCGATCTGCAATTTTTAGCGGTACTGCGACATTGCAGCGGACCATTTTGACACTTTTTTGGGACCATTGGCACTTATACAGCGATCAGTGCTATAAAAATGCACTGATTACTGTGTAAATGCCACTGGCAAGGAAGGGGTTAACCTGCAGGGGGCGCTCTAAGGGCTAACGGTGTTCCCTGTGTGTGTTCTAACTGTGTGGGGGCTGGGCTGGCTGGGGGAGGGGAGTGATTGCAGCTACCATGCACAGGGAGCTTATGATCACAGTCCTTCCCCATGTAAGAACGGAGATCCATTTACACACACGGACGCCCATTCTGTCACTGTGGGGGAGCAATCGTGGGTAGTTGGCAGCCATCAAGGCCGCCCTACCCGCTCCCTGGCTCCCCCGGAACACAGTGAGCACGCCTCCAGTGGCGCACGCGTGCACGATCCAAGATCTCGCGCCCACTGTCAGGTGACGGTGTTTCGCAATATCGAGACAAGTTGCCGCCGTCAATCCACGGTGGGCGGTCAGCAACTAGTTAAAGTTCATGTGTGTAAAGGCAGGTGTCCCAATACTTTTGGTAATATAGTTCACGTGCCTGGAGTTCAGCTTTAAATCAACTCACTGAAATGTCCTTACAAGTCTGCAAGTAGAAGAGGACAAAGACCCCCGGGTCTCCTATCAGGTATTAGTGGCCTTTTCCATCTGGTTGTGATTTGTCTTTTTTCTCGGGTGCCAGATGTGGCAAAAAAAAAAAAAAAGGTTAGTTGATATTTTTGGCGAACGTCAACTTGTACTACAACGTTTCTGCGCATTGTAAGTGCCAAATGGCGCACATATATCCATACAGCAATCAATGAATCTATTCTTGCCGGCTTGTGCTGAGTGTAACCTTAGATTTTACAAATGCGGAGGAAATATAGTGAGGGTGTGAGTCGTGTTCGGCCGTTCTTATCTAAGTAACTAACGACATACCTATATACACGCGGTAAACCGTGAATGTTACGCGTCTTTGCAACATCATGTTCAACTGCAAGCGGTTTTTATAGTTGATTGGAAAAAAAAAAAAAAACGGTGTAGACCGTGGGCTCTTTTTTCTGTTTAGTGTTGGTCTACCTTTTCCGGTGATTATGGACTATCCTCTGGGCCCCCAGAAACAGGAGAAGATGAACGTCTGAACATTCCTGTAAAGTCACTCAACTAAATTTCGACTTGAGGTCCGTGCACTTGATATAATGGTTTTCATAACCCTGTGGACGGAAATGTGTGTACTTGAAATTGATCAACGA
>BLSH010450330.1:1560785-1571267 GCA_018402905.1 Glandirana rugosa | reverse complement strand
ATTTTACAAATGCGGAGGAAATATAGTGAGGGCTTTGTATGGGGCCGCCGCTCATTACTGGATCACGTTGGCGGGGGGGCAGAGGCCAGAAATAGAAAGGCTCTTCTCAACAGCAACCAATCAGGTTCTCCCATTCATCCTCCTACCCTGCATTATAATGATGTGTGGTTGTTATGGGCAATGTGAAGTAAAACTTTGGGGAAGGGGCCATTCACACTTAAGTGTTACATTGCTTCTGTCTAAATTGGCCCTAGTATATGTATGAATGTGAGTTAGGGACCTTAGATTGTAAGCTCCTTGAGGGTAGGGACTGATGTGAATGTACAATGTATATGTAAAGCGCTGCGTAAATTGGCGGCGCTATATAAGTACCTGAAATAAATAAATAAATTGCAGTGCATTAATCCTTTTGCTGCCAGAGCCGTTTTTTTGCACACATTTTTAAAGGCCAATTCACACCAGAACACAGTGCGGGAAACCTTGCGTTCTGTGCACGCTTGCCGCGCTGCATCCAAAACGCACTGAAGCTGCGCTCTGCAGCGGGTGTCAATACTTGAAGACTAAGCCCTAGGTTCACACTGAGTGCGGGAATGAAATGGTGCCAGTTCCCGCATGTCACTCCCGATTTCAGCAGCGATTTCACAGGCATCTGTGCGGGTTTCTGCACAGATGCCTATGGAAATCGCACCTGAAATCACAGAAACGAGTACAAGAACTACTTTTTGAAATCGGTGCGGCGCCGCACTGATTAGGATGGTGCCATTGCCACTATTGCCGCTGATTTGGAATGTGATTTGACATGTCTAATCACATGCCAAATCGTGCCAGTGTGAACCAGGGCTCTGGACCCCTTCACACTTGTGCAACACGATTTTGCTGTGATTTGGGATCAGTACGACTTTGGTCTGGCTTTTCTGCAACTTTGACACAATGAAAACATATTACAAAGTCGTACAGAAAATGCATCTATATTATTCAGGTGCGATTTGCATGCGACTTTGAGGGTTTAACATTGAAGTCTATGGACCTCAAGTTGCATCAAAGTTGGGCCAAATTAATGCAGAAACTACATTGAAGTCGGCACGACTTCAAAGCCGTACAGATATGAACGGTACTCATTGGAAATAATGGGGAATGACTTTGCAGTACCAAATCGCAGGACAACTCGCACAAGTGTGAAAGGGGTCTAAGCCTTTTTCAGACATTTGTTGCTTACAAGTTAAAATCAGTATTTTTGCTAGAAAATTACTTAGAACCCCAAAACATTATATATCTATACATATATTTTTTTTAGCAGAGACCCTAGAGAATAAAATGGTGGTTCTTGCAATGTTTTACGTCACACTATTTGCACAGCAGTCTTTCAAACGCAATTTTTTTTTGGAAAAAATACATGATGTGAAAGATGATGTTAGGCCGAGTAAATAGATACCTAACATGTCAGGCTTTAGAATTGCGCACACTCGTGGAATGGCGACAAACTACGGTACTTAAACATCTCCATAGGCGATGCTTTAAAAATGTTACCTTTTTAGAGTTATGGAGGAGGTCTAGTGCTAGAATTATTTCTCTCGCCCTAACGATCCCGGCGATACCTCACATGTGTGGTTTGAACACTGTTTATATTTGCGTCCACGACTTACGTATGCGTTCGATGACGTACAGGTATGTGATTTGGAGGCAAGTGGTTAAGTGAATGACTCACAAAAACGCAGGTCACAAACACAGTGTGTTTGCCTGCACCGGATCACATGGAACAGAAGTACCATGCAATCCGCTTGCTGTGAGTTTCTAAAACTACTGCATGCACTTCTTTCGATTTGGTGCAGTGCATTGTGAATCAGGCTCTATTATACGATGCACTGGGGTGCCATTCACAACGTGAATGGGCCCTTTTACTTAACCACTTCAGCTCCTGGGAATTTTATCTCCCTTCATGACCAGGCCATCTTTTGCTATTTAGAACTGCACTACTTTAACTGGTAATTGCGCGGTCATGCAACACTGTACCCAAATGAAATAAATATATTTTTTTATACACAAATAGAGCTTTTATTGTGGTATTCGATCACCACTGAGTTTTTTATTTTTTGCGCTATAAACTAAAAAAGAAAATTCTAAAAAAAATATATATATATCCAATAAAAAAAATGGGAAAAAAAAATCAAATTTCTGCATAAATTTTGGACAAATTGTATTCTGATTAAAAAAATAAAAAATCCCTATAAATGTTTATAGTTTGGTTTGTGCGAAAGGTAGGGGCGGTTGCTGAGTTGCAGGAACCCTGCAAATGCACTGCAGGTTCCCGCATCGCATGGCTCTCGGCAGCAGTTCACACTGCACTATGCGAACTGCGGGGAGTGTCACTACAAAGCTAATGTCACCCCCAAATCAGTTCGCATATCGCACTGCAAACTCGCACAGGAATCGGATGTGAACACCCATGCCTTCCGATTCTGCTGCGGACAAAAAAGGGTCGTGTGCGAGATTGGCCAGAATGCAATGCGATTTCAGCCGTAAAATCTGTATGGCTGAAATCACATAGCATAGGGATTGCATGTGATTCACACTGCAGTGTGGTGCAAATCACATCCAATCTCGCAGCATGCAGCAGTGTGAACCAGCCCTTATAGCGTCTACAAACTATGGTACAGTATATATATATATATATATTTACACACACTGGAATTTTTTTTGTTTATATATACTAGTAATGGCACTGATCAGCGACTTATAGTGGGACTGTAAAAGTGTGGTGGACCATCTGACACTAGCTGACTGACACTGATATCACTGACTGACCATGCCACTAATACACACTATCACTGTACTAATGACACTGGCTGGGAAAGGGGTTAACATTTAGTGGCAATCAAGGTGTTAAAGGGGTTGTAAAGTGGCCCCAATCCTCCTTTTCTGGGGTCCCCCAGCGGTGCTCCTGGCTCCTCCCCGCATTAAATGCCCGGGCGGTGAAGCGCTCTCCCTCGGGGCACTCATGTGGGCACAATCCCGTGACGTCCTGCTGTGTCCATTGACATCTGCCCCGCGTCATTGGATTTGATTGACAGCAGTGAAGGCCAATGGCTGCACTGCTATCAATCTATCCAATCAGGACCCGAGACACTGGCTGAAGCTGCTGCACTCGTCCCCATCACTGGAAAGACCGGGTTCGGGTAATTAAAAGGGGGGCTCTGGGGGGACTGCTGCATCCCAGGAGGTTTTTCACCTTAATGGATAGAATGCACCCTTGAGGGTTTACAACCCCTTTACCTGTGTTCCTAACAATGTTCACTGTATGTACTGTGTGCTGTTTTTACTAAGCAATGTGCCGGCTTTCACTTCCTGCTTTGCAGGGAGAAATAAAAGTCACATCACTGCTGTCTATAGAGAGCCCTGTGTTGTTTACCTACACAGGGCTCTCTTCTGTCATTTGCTAAGCCGGGGTTCCAGCCATAAATCATTTGTTAGACAGTACAGCCAGGGCGGCGGGTGTACGCATGCACGCCACGTACCCAGAAATATAAGACTACATATAGGTACGTGATTCAGTGCTCCAGGGCCACCCTGGAGTGCGGTGGGTGGTCTTGAAGCGGTTAAAGTCCACAGCAAAACTCTGACACATCCTATAGGCCCATTGGGCTTCATCAGTAAGTAAAGGTGTCTTGCTTTTTCTACCAACAAAATAAAACAAAAAATATATCAAATTCAATAAATAAGTCCCTTCCATCTTCTTGCAAGCTGTGGAAGGCTAGCTATGTGGTTGGGCAGGGCGACCCTCCTCCCCTCAAGACCGTCCAACAACGCAGTTAACAAGAAGATGACTGTATTGATAGCCGGTGCTTTTCTCCGTCTCCAAACATTTTTTCAAGGTGCCAGCAAGAGAAATGCAAAGTGAAGGAGGGGAATGTCAGACTCCTGATCTTCTGCATTCCTCTTGCCAATGCTCGTCTTGGAAAGGTGCTTGCAGCCAGTGATAAGCGCCGGCATTCAATGCAATCATCTCCTTGCTAGCTGTGTTGTGTGGTGGTGGGGCTAACAAAATGTTATTGCAGCTTGATAAATGGGGGACCAATGACTTCCAGATAATCTAATTAAAGCAACATTAAACCCAAGACCAAAAATGTTATATTTTGCAGTTTACTAATCATTAGATGTGGTGGCTGCATTCGTTTTCTTTTTTAGGCTTTTTCCCTTTGTTTTCACCTGGTGATCTGGCAAATGACACACCTCCTGTATTAGAATGCCCCTACTCTGAATGAAGGAGCACAGGAGGCGCAGCAGACAGCAGCATTGTCAGTCTGGAGGGAAGGGAATGTTAAATGTACTAGCAGATTTAAATACACTAAAAAACTGAAGCCAGACTCCAGCTCACACTTTATAATCAGTTACGGCAAACAGTGTTTTCCCTTTTGGGACAAAGTTTTTATATGAATAAATAAAATCTGATTGTTGTAAGCACTATTGTCCGTTTTAAATGGTTTTTCTCATCTCTGTAAACTGATACATCTGGAAGAGAGTTTGTTCTTTTGAAAATAACTGACAGAAAGCGAAGCTTCATCCAAAAGGGGAAGATCCACTTGTTTGCTTCCTCCCCCCCTCCACTGCCACATCTGGCACCTTTGGGGGGGGGGGGGCGAGTTCTTGTTTTTGGCAGGTACCCGCTCCCACTTCTGGATGACTTTGCCTCAGCTAGGTTCAGCCCCTTCCTCCTCCCTCCGCCTCCGGACCATTCACAAAGTGCAGCGCGCCTCGCACATACGCAGTAGGGAGACGACTGTGAAGCCACAATGCTTCACTGCCGGTTTCCCTTACAAGAAATGGCGGTGGCAGCACCCGATAGCCAATAGAAAAATCAGCTGGGGTGAAGACACTGCTGGATCCCTGTGCAGGTAAGTGTCCTATATGAAAAGTCAGCAGCTACAGTATTTGCAGCTGCTGACTTTGAATTTTTTCTGAAGGAGCCTGGAGCTCCTCTTTAACCACTTGTCGACCGCCGACCGCAGTCTGACGGCGACAGAGTGGCTCATTATCGCAAACCGCCGTCATGTGACGGCGACTGCGATAACTAGTGCTGTGAGCCCCGCCCATTGTGGTCGGGGGGGGGCAGGGAGAGGGTAGGGCGGACTCGATCGCCGCCGGCTACCCGCGATGGCCCCCCCGCAGTGAGAGAACGGAGGTCCGTGTAAGTAAATACAGATCTCCGTTCTCATAGAGGGGGAAGGGCAATGATCACAGGCTTCCTGTATATGGAAGCCATAATCACTCGTTTTTCCCCAGCCAGGGCAGCCCCCATACAGTTAGAACACACTGAGGGAACACAGTTAACCCTTAGAGCGCCCCCTGCTTGTTAACCCCTTCACTGCCAATGGCATTTACACAGTAATCAGTGCATTTTTATAGCACTGATCGCTGTATAAATGCCAATGGTCCCAAAAGAGTGTCAAAATGGTCCGACATGTCCGCTGCAATAGCGCAGTGCCTCTAACAATCGCAGATTGCCGCAATTACAAGTAAAATATAAAAAAATAATAAAAACCCCAGAAATTCATTCTCATCGTCCGTAAACGCTGCAACTTTTGCACAAACCAATCAATAAACGCCGATTGCGATTTTTTTTTACCAAAAATATGAGGAAGAATATAAATCGGCCAAAACCGATGGAAAAAAAATGTTTATATTTTTTTGGGGATTTGTATTTTAGCAAAAAGTAAGAAATTTGTTTTTTTTTTTTGCAAAATTGTCGCTCTTATTTGTTTATAGCGGTGATCAGAAATGACGCAGAGGTGATCAAATACCACCAAAAGAAAGCTCTATTTGTGGTAAAAAAAAGGACACAAACTTAGTTTGGGTACAACGTCGCACGACCGCGCAATTGCCAGTTAAAGCGACGCAGTGCCGAATCGCAAAAAGTGCTCTGGTCCTAAAGTGTGAAATCCTTCCGGGGCTGAAGTGGTTAAGCAGCCCATAGATTATGCACTGTATTTTCTTTCCCCCATGGGTGGAGGAATGAAAATCACCCCATTTCCCCATCAACACAGGTATTGACGGAGGAATAGATCCCACAGCGCTATTGTTGTCTGCTGATAGGGAGCCTTCCTGGCCAGCAGAACACATTGATTATTGCTAACGACTATAGCCGCCGGCAGTAATTACAAGTAAAAAGTTCAACAGGCTGATTTTATCCAAGTTGATGAATGGATTGACTTCAGTACAACTAGTCTGCCCATACATGGATTGAATCTTGGGCAGTCCCTGCTGAACCGGCCAAGGTGAAATCCATCTGTAGCTGGCATTACTGGCTGGATCAGCAAATGAAAGTGGAAGAACACCTAAAAAAGGAAACTAAGCAGTCATTACATCGAATAATTTGTAAGCTGCAATATAATAAATGTTTGCTTTTGGGTTTAATATTGCTTTAACCCCCTTCCCGCCTGCACTATAACCGAAAGATGGCTACAGTGCAGGCCTTAATTGCCGGGAGGGCGTCCAAGGGTGTCCTCCCGAGCATGCGCTGTCAGCGCGTCCCTGCCAATCCCGGCCCTTTACCATGTGATCATCTGTCAGCCAATGATGATGTAAACAGAGGATCGGTAATTTTTCCCTCACGCTGTCAGCGTAAGGCAGTGGTTCTCAACTCCTGTCCTCAGGACCCACCAACAGGCCAGATTTTAAGTATTACCTTGGGGAGATGCAGACTAGAATGCTGCAATCACTGAGCAGCAAATGATATCACCTGTGATGCATTTCAGTTATCCTGCAAACCTGGCCTGTTAGTGGGTCCCGAGGACAGGAGTTGAGAACCACTGGCATAAGGGGAAAGAAAACCCGATCACCGTCTTCTGTCAGAGGGGCATCGGTCCCTCACACAGAGAGCCGTGGCTGCCTTACCTGTGCCCACCAGTGCCACCTATCACTACTCACCAGTGCCACCTACCAGTGCCCACACTGCCACCTACCAGTACTCACAGTGCCACCTACCTTTGCCCACCAGTGCCAACCATCATTGCCCATCAGTGCCACCTATCAGTGCCCCTTATCAATACCACCTATCAGCGCCCTTCAGTGCCCATCAGTACCAACCGTTAGTGCCACCATCAGTGCCGCCTCTCAGTGCCGCCTCATCAGTGCTTATCAGTGCCACCTATCAGTGCCCATTAGTGCTGCCTTATCAGTGCAGCCTATCAGTGCCCATCAGTGCCCATCAATGAAGGAGAAAAATTACCTGTTTGCAAAATGCTATAACATACTATGAAACAGTTTTTTTTTTTCAACATTTTCGGTCTTTTTTCATTTTTTTTTTTAGCAAAAAATAAAAAACCCAGTGGTGATTAAATACCACCAAAAGAAAGCTCTATTTGTGGAAAAAAAATATAAAAATGTCATATGGGTACAGTGTAGCATGACGGCGCAATTGTCATTCAAAGTGCGACAGCGCTGAAAGCTGAATATTGGCCTGGACAGGAAGTAAAAATAAAAATTTCTCAAATCAATGTTTGCCTTTAAAGTTTTCATATGTCATGGAAGTAAAGCAATTTTGGGAAAAAATTGGAGGGTCGGTGGTAACTTACGGAGGGGTGTAATTCCTATTTAGTACTCTATTCCTCTGATCCACAGAACTGAGCCCATTAGAGATGCCCTTTATCTAGACGCCAAAACATAACCATTTCCAAAACTGAAGGCAGAGGGAAAATGAGAATTAGTCACAAGTGCAAGGGGAGGTAAGGGAAAATCTACCAGAGAAAGAAGAGAATGGAAAGAAAAGCAATTCTATTAGTGGAAAGTGAAGTCTTTCTACATTGCATCCATCACTGAAAACATACTCAAATATAAAATATTACCCAAGAAAGATAAAACCTGCATCATAATTGCATTGAAAAAAATAGTGACAATGATATTGAGTTTCAAATGCATGAGCTGCTATAGACACATAAGGGTTGGTTTACTAAAGAAGGAGAGTGCAAAATCTGGTGCAGTTCTGCATAGAAACCAATCAGCTTCCAGGTTTCTTTGTCAGAGCTTAATTGAACAAGCTGATGTTAGATGCTGATTGGCTACCATGCACAACTGCACCAGATTTTGCACTCTCCAGCTTTAGTAAATCAACCCCATAGTTACATGAGGTTGAAAAAAGACACAAGTCCAACCTATGTGTGTGCTTTTATGTCAGTATTACATTGTATATCCCTGTATGTTGTGGTCCATTAGGTGCTCACCTAATAGTTTTGTTAAATTATCTATACTCCCAGCTGAAACCACTGTTTGTGGAAGAGAATTCCACATCCTCACTGCTCTTACCGTAAAGAACCCTCTACGCAGCTTAAGGTTAAACCGCCTTTCCTCTATTTTTAATGAATGGCCACGAGTCTTTGTGTACTCCCTTGCACTGAATAGTTTTGTCCCTATTGTGGGGTCACCAGTACAGTATTTGTACATTGAAATCATATTCTCTCTCAAGCGTCTCTTCTCCAGAGAGAATACATTCAGTGCTTGTAATCTTTCTTCATAACTAAGGTCCTTCAGTCCCTTAATTAGCTTTGTTGCCCTTCTCTGAACCCTTTCTAGTTCCAGGACATCCTTCCTGAGGACTGGTGCCCAGAACTGGACGGCATATTCCAGGTACGGCCTCACCAGAGACTTGTAGAGGCCACACACGCAGGGTAAAGGTGGCATTTGTGTGGCTGGGGCTCGCCAGGACACTTAGCAGATCAGATGACCAGTCAGCAATGTCTACTCTAGAGCTGTTATTATAATAAAGTCTTATCTTTGAGGCTCCGTGCACACCTAGGCGTCCTGAATCACGGGCAGAATTTGCTACAATTCCGCCCGCGATCCCAAATCATGGCCAAACGCGGGACGTCCTTGCGATCCCCGTCACTTCCAATGGCACCAGAACTTCTTTTGGGCGACAGGCGCACCATGATTGTGTTTACACGATTTTACCACGAATCTTCGGGCGACAATCGCGGATAAAATCGTGCTGCAATTGGGGTGCCATTGGAAGTGACGGGGATCGCAAGGGCGTCCGGCGATTTGCCTTGATTTGGGATCACAGGCAGAATCGCACCGATTCCGCTCAGGATCCAGGACACCTAGATGTGAACGGAGCTTTAGGCCTCATGCACAAAGGACGTTTTAAAAATGTCAGCGCTACAGCGGTGCTAAAAACGTGTATTTTGTCACGTTCGCGTTTTTTTGACGTTTTTCCATTAAAAACACTGCCTATAATGTAAAAAAAAAGTCAAACGTGGTTAAGCATGTCTGACGCATTTAGAAGCATTTTTGACATTTTTACATTTCGTTTTTACTGCTCTTGGAAGCGCAGGCTGTCGTTTTTTTTCTTCTACTGCTTATGCCTCCAAACACCTCTGACCGTTTATGTGTGCATGGGCACATAGGTTAGCATGGAGGGGCTTTTTACAGCAGCTGTAAAACCGTCCTGTGTGCATGAGGCCTTAGGGAAAGTGTGATTTTTTTTTTTACTTGTATTCTCCCTGTCAAGCACTGTCATGCCGTAAAGCCCAACAGAGTCTTTCCCATCTCCTGCCTGGGCTCAATACTGATAGCTGACACTTAGGCCTCATACACATGGGCGTAATAGCAAAACGTCGGGACCGACGTCAGGCAAAAATTGGCATCAAAAACGTGATTTCGTCTGTATTTTGCATCTGCGTTAATGAGCGCTAGCGAGCTCTGCGTCAAAAGGCATTTTTTTTTAAAAAAAAAACAGTCCTGTGCTATTTTTTAACCTGAAAACGTCGGAGCTAAAAACGCTGGTTAACGTCGCTATGGCATTAATGCGCATTAGTGAGCGTTTTGCCGGCTCAGCGTCAAAATCGCCATTATGTTACAGCCTCGGAACGCGCGGGTCCTGCGGTCGATTTACAGCTTAATAACGCAGACACCATCTACAGCTCAAAAACTATGGCGTTTTTATGGGGCCATTGAATAACATGGAGAGCTGCAAAAAACGCTAAAAACCGTGGCGATAAAAAACGTCTGTGTGTATGAGGCCTTAGGCTTAGTTTATATTAGTGGTTGGGGGGTGTTAAAGATGTGTGGCTGAGCCCACCCCCCCCCCCCATTCCCTTAACCAACCCCCCATCCCTTAACCAACCCCCCTTAAACCACAATGGCAGCGGATGGGGGTATTTACATGCCATGGTTGTGATGTTTCCCTCTGTACCCTTGGCAAAACCAGTATGTGATCAGCAGGCAAATGGTGAAATACACCACAACTATGTGCAATTCATGCGGTTACAGCACATTTGGCAACAATGGGTTTAACCCCTTCCTTACTGGGCACTTAAACCCCCCTCCTGTCCAGACCAATTTTTGGCTTTCAGCGCTGTTGCGTTTTCAATGACAATTGTACGGCCGTGCGACGTTGTACCCAAATAAAATTTGCGTCCTTTTTTTCCCACAAATAGAGCTTTCTTTTGGTGGTATTTGATCACCTCTGCGTCATTTCTGATCGCCGCTATA
>BLSH010450330.1:1526330-1560173 GCA_018402905.1 Glandirana rugosa | reverse complement strand
GAGTCCGCCCGAGCCACGGGCACGCTCGCGCAGCGTGCGGCGCGAAAGGAGCGTGCACAGGGGGCGACATCCATGGACGACGTCCCGGCATTTCAGATCCGCGCTGAAGCCGTACTTCGGCAATAGCACGGATCTGGAGTAGTTAAAACAGGCAGTGAAGAGGCATGACATCCTAGCTACTTGTCATTTGCCTCTGTCAGCTAACCTGTGTTAAAGCTTAAAGTAGACCAGCACTAGAGGCAGCCAGCTAAAATTCTGCTTGGACAGGCAGAGAATACAGCCAGAAAACAGCACACACACCTATCCCTGAGAAGCAAACTTGCATTATTTTATTTATGTGTACCGGAATCCCCATAGGGGCTGCTTAGCATTGTGATCCACCTGTCATCCAGCCCGGCATTCACCTCTCAGTCACTCTAAACGCTCTACACCCTTCCAAAACTGCATCCTCCCAGTCTTCCCAGGGGTGTCTCGCCAGTTCTCCCGACTGTGCATGCCACCCACCAGGCCTCCTGGCTGCGACCGATGGTTCCCTCCTGGAGACTTGCCCAGCCACACTATATCATGCTGTCCTCTCTTGCTCCTCCTGTGCCTCCTGTCCAAAGCCTCCATGATGTGTTGAAGACTCCATCCTGCACCCAAGACCCAGGCCCAAGGTCACCCTCCCAGACTGGGGGGGCTCCCTCAAAGGCCCGACAGCCTAGTGTACCATCTCCAGTTCTTCCACTTCCTCCCTAGCTGGGCTGACCCTGGGTATTTAAGGAGGCCTGCCCCTGCCAGTCCAAGTTGGGGATTGGTCAGGGCTCCTTAGAACACCCCAGGTGGCTACACGTCCCCCTCCACCTCTCTTTCCAGAGAACACCAGAAGCTTATGGAAAGAAGTGGGGGGGTCCTGATGACACCACCTATGAGTCACCCAGCCCTACCCTGAGCCACTCCCCAGCCCAGAATGAAAACAAACAGACCTAACCACCAACTAGGCCTGCCCAAATTTACTTACACTGCCAAAGAAAAACCTCACTCTAGCACCTCACTTCCTAGAGGGTGCTACATATTTATTACATATAAATATTGTGATTGGGATGAATTAGAGCGGAGACTGCGAGCCAGGGCTTCTCGTCCAACATCAGTACCTGACCTCACAAATGTGCTTCTGGAAGAATGGTCAAATATTCCCATAGACACTCCTAATCCAGGAGGCGCCAGCGCTAAAGGGTTAAACGACATAGCGGTGGATAAATTAAAGGAGAATACAGCCGAAGCTCGTTTGGTTGTACTTCTCCTGTGGATCACAGGAATGCATTTCGTTCTGCAGCCCTGTGACCCGCTGTCAGCTGAGGTCACAGAGCCGGTCCAGGCTTGGGCAAGATTGCGACAGTTAAGTTGGGATCCGCCCACATGCCTGGACTGGCACCTGGCTCAGCCTCTCAGTGAGCCACTGAGAGCCTGACCTGGCCGCTCCCACCCCCTTCACAGCCCAGCGCTCCAGTGAGTGGGGGGGGGGGGGCAGAGCAGAGAGCTGGTGACTGACAGTCATCAGCTCTCTGCTCGTGGAGTTGCGAAAAGTGGGTGATCGGCGGTGTTTGATCGCTCGGTTCTCGGTGTTAGAGACAGCGGGAGACAGATGCAGCATTGGACCGATGCTGCATCCAGCTAGGAAAGTACAGCATGAATCTGCAAAAAAGAGAGTCCATACTTCTCTTTTTTTTTAGTTGTTCCTGGAGGGAGCCCATCCCTCCTTAAAGAGGAACTGCAGTCTGCTCATCTGCTCACATAATTTGTAATAAAAACATCTTTGCTGAATCCATTTTAATTGTGGGCAGCTGAAGCTACTGCCTGTTCACTTCCTGGATTTACACAGACTCACAGAGGCACACCTCCAGCTCTGCAGCCCTGAAGCTCTCATTGGCCTTCTTATGATTCACCACCCCCCCCCCCCATCTTGTCACAAGAGTGATAGGGAGCTGTGCATGATGTCATAAGCCTAGGCTAATGACCAGACAAGAAACAGGAAGTGGGCTGTATAAGGTATTTACTGGCAGAAAAAAATTTTTACTATCCAAACTTAAAACAACAAGGGCAAAAGATTTAATAGATGGAAAGTTGAAAAAATGCCTGAAGGTCCACTTTATGGTACGGGGATGCAAAGGACACCCAGCAAGAGCACAATGGCAATTTGGTTTTGTTTGGTCAATTCGGTTTTGTTGCAGTCTGGTTGGTAAGTAAGCTGGGAATTTTTGTTTGTTTTTGATGTGTGTTGCCCTTCTGTGTGCTCCATGCTGCAAAGGCCAGTTATAGGTTGGGCCGTGGTTTGTAAAGTTGGTGAATTATGAAATACCTTCAGCCGCCATTGTGCTCTTGCTGGGTGTTCTGCGTGCCCCTGTATCTGTGAGGGGTGGGCTCCCTCCAGGCATATGTGCCCTTAATCTATCCACTGATATATGTGCTACAATTTGGGAGACTCTCAAAATTATAGAGTTAGGACCGCAGTACACTGGGGTGCCTTGATGTGGCCATTGCGGGTTATACCTATATTTACAAATAAGACTAAACCCCTTGTTTTTACCATGAACTGTTAGGCAATTCATAAATTTAGGCCAATATGTATTCTGCTACATGTTTTTGGTAAAAAGAATCCCAATAAGCATATATTGATTGGTTTGCGCAAACGTTATAGCGTCTACAAACTATGGCATATATTTATTTTTTTACTAGTAATGGTGGCAATCAGCCACTTATAGCGGGACTGCGATATTGTGGAGGACAAGTAGACACTAACTAACACTTTTGACACGTTGCGGGAACCAGTGACATTAACCTCCTTGACGGTATTACCGAGTGTGGCTCGGGGTGTTTTCACTGCAAAGAGCGGTAACCTCAAGCCACACTCGGGATTGCATCGCTGGATCCAGGCTGGGTTACTTACCTTGTCCCCTGGATCCAGCGTTGTCCCCCCGCTGTGTCTGCGGGCTGTGTCCTCCGCCCCATGCCTATATGATGCTGGGCTCCGTTCCCTGCGAGCGCCATGTTGCAAGGGGGCGGAGCCTGGCGGGAAATTCAAATAGTGAAACACAGTATACATACAGTACACTGTAATCTGTAAGATTACATTACTGTATCAAATCATTTCACATCCCCTTTGTCCCCAGTGCCCTGCATGCACTTTTATATTATATATGCCATTCTTTCTGCCTGGAAACTTGAGAACGTCCATGGCATAAAAAAACATCCCTTTACGTCAAAGGCGTTTTTTGATCAGCTAGAAAACAGCGATAGTAAATAAGAATCATTTGCAGAATTGAGTGATACTGATTTTTGGGGAAATTTATCATCAGAAACTGAAAGTGACGACAGCGACAATTCTGCAACTGAGCAAATTTCAGTGTTTTTGACCAGATTACATTATTGAATAAATTTTATTATTATGTTATCATCTTTGATAATTATTTATAGTTATTTATTATATTATATATTTTTTTCATATATATTATAATTTATGATTTTGTGCTTCAAACTTTATCATTCCCAGGATGTCTACTAGACTCTTGTTTGGACAGATTTAAGTGAGTTATTCCTAAGAATTACAGGCCTACAATATAAAACGCCACATAGTCCTAGCTTACTGTTTGGACGTTCTATATTGAATGTACTCTACTTGTTGAATATTGTATGGCATGTAGTTCATTCTTTTATTTCCATGTAACATGCTTTGTACCTTCTCAATAAACTTTTTTTGGAACAAAAAAAAAAAATAAATAAATAAAACGCCACATTTCCATGCAAATAATGGTACCGCTTTCAGCACCAAAAATCTGAAATAGTCATACCGTCAGGGAGGTTAATACAGTGATCAGTGCTAAAAATATGCACTGTCACTGTACTAATGACCCTGGCTGGGAAGGGGTTAAGCATCAGAGGCGATTAAAGGGTTAACTGTGTGCCTAGCCAGTGTTTTGTGACATGTGTGTGCTGCTTTTATTAGGGGAAGAGATGGATTTTATTCCGTGCTTTGCAAAAAAATCCATCCCTTCCACCCTGTTAGAACGGAGATCTGCTTTGTTTACAGATCTCCATTCTGCGTGTTTTACCGACGATTGGCGGGAACTGGTGGACATCCAGTGCCCGGCACATGCAGATCAGCTTCTGCCACGCTCATGCCCCCTGTAGACGGAAGTGCAGAATCACATACATATACGTGATCCTGCACAAGAAGGCCACCCGTTAGCAGTAAATCTGCTATAGGGTGGTCCAAAACTGGTTAAGCAGCCCATACATTTATACTAAAATTCTGACTACTTTCCATTACTTGATGAATATCCTTCAAAAGTACTTTAACGTTTCATTTTCTTTTACAATTCGATTTTGGAATGAATGTAAATTCCCAAACAAAAACCTCATACACTATTAGACATTTGTTTGTTGGAGAAAATTTTTCCATCCTGTTCCTTTGACTTTTCTCGGTCAAAATTGAATGTCGATTTGATCACACTAATGATTGTAAGCTCTAACGAGCAGGACCCTCTGATTCCTCCTGTATTGAATTGTATTGTAACTGTACTGTCTGGCTTCATGTTGTAATGCGCTGTGCAAACTGTCGTCGTTATATAAATCCTGTATAATAATAATAATAATAATAATGATTAGAAAATTGAACAAAGGATTTTAGTGCATGGCCAACTATACAAAGAATGGGAGCCATATTGGGATATTGGGAAAATAGCATTTTTTTCCATAGACGGTCTGTTTTATATATTTTCATGTCAATATAATTTATTTTTCTTTTGCTATAATTTACCTTTAAAAAAAAAACCAGTGAGATATTCTCTAAGTTTCCACTTGATGTATTATTTTCAGGGTACCGGGAGTCGTCAGTGAACAGATCTGTGTCTTTCCAGCAATCCCAGGCACACTGTGTGATTTATGAAGCCCTGATTCTGTGTTTTGGAAGCAGAGAGGCCTGCAGAGTATTAATTATAAGATTTTCCAGACTTTTACTGAAGTAGTCCCTCAGTGATGTCATACTCCGGGGAGCGGGATCACTTCGCCGGCGTGCAAAAACAGCAACTTTTCAGTCTCTGAAAACTCTCGATAATAACATAATGTAAGTTTTGTTTTTTGTTTAAATTACAGAACATTTCAGAAGACAAGAGCGCGAACATTCAGTCTCCGGGGGCGAGCGGGGAAGGCGATCACTGCAGCACTTAACTTCTAAAGGAAAAAAATGCAGATATTAAAATAATGCTCTATATCAGGGGGGCACACTGGATTTATGAGTACTTATGGCGCTATATAAATCCTGTATAATAATAATAATAATAGTACACAATGAGAAAATCAGAATGATTGTCTGTTTTTTGGGGGGATTTTTGCCTCATATCAAAAATGAGGGGCTTACTAAAGGTATGAAAACTCTCGTATGGCAGGAGAGAACTTCCCGCGTATGCAGCTATGTTCTAGCGTGCAATTGGAAGTGATGTAATGTACGTGTGACACCTCTTCTCATAACAAGATAAAATAATATTCCACAGGGCTATCAATGTAACAGACTATTATTCACAAAATGCAAACTATGATTTTTCGTATTTAACCACTTCAATAATGGCCAATTGTACCCCCTTCCTGCCCAGGCCAATTTTCAGCTTTCAGCGCTGTCACACTTTAAATGACAATTGCGCAGTCATGCAACACTGTACCCATAAGAAATGTTTATTATTTTTCAGTCAGCAACTAAATCACCCTCACCCAATACCCTAGCAGTAGAAACCAACTAGAAAGTGCTGACACGTTGGTACCTAGTGCCCTCTAGAATAGCCTAATTCGCCCCCTCCTATTCGGCCCTCTGCTTTCGTGGCTGTCCGGAAAAAGGTACACACAAACATATATGGTGGACCTGCCCAGTAGTCCAAACTTTCTGGAATGATATTTTTGCCCTTTGATTCCTTTTTTAACTGTAATACCAGTTATGTTATCTATTTAATCACTTTTGGCATATGCCAGGTTCAATACAGTATTTCACAAAAGTGAGCACACCCCTCACATTTTTGTAAATATTTTATTCTATCTTTTCATGTGACGACACTGAAGAAATTACACTTTGCTACAATGTAAAGTAGTGAATGTACAGCTTGTATAACAGTGTAAATTTGCTGTCCCCTCAAAATAACTCAACACACAGCCATTAATGTCTAAACCACTGGCAACAAAAGTGAGTACACCCCTAAGTGAAAATGTCCAAATTGGGCCCAAAGTGTCAATATTTTGTGTGGCCGCCATTATTTTCCAGCACTGCCTTAACCCTCTTGGGCATGGAGTTCACCAGAGCTTCACAGGTTGCCACTGGAATCCTCTTCCACTCCTCCATGACGACATCACGGAGCTGATGAATGTTAGAGATCTTGAACTCCTCCACCTTCTGTTTGAGGATGCCCCACAGATGCTCAATAGGGTTAAGGTCTGGAGACATGCTTGGCCAGTCCATCACTTTTACCCTCAGCTTCTTTAGCAAGGCAGTGGTCGTCTTGGAGATGTGTTTGGGGTCATTATTTTCGAATACTGCCCTGCAACCAAGTCTATGAAGGGAGGGGATCATGCTCTGCTTCAGTATGCCACGGTACATGTTGGCATTCATGGTTCCCTCAATGAACTGTAGCTCCCCAGTGCCGGCAGCACTCATGCAGCCCAGACCCTGACACTCCCACCATCATGCTCGACTGTAGGCAAGACACACTTGTCTTTGTACTCCTCGCCTGGTTGCCGCCACATGCTTGACACCATCTGAACCAAATAAGTTTATCTCGGTCTCACCAGACCACAGGACATAGCTCCAGTAATCCATGCCCTTAGTCTGCTTGTCTTCAGCAAACTGTTTGCAGGCTTTCTCGTGCATCATCTTTAGAAGAGGCTTCCTTCTGGGACGACACCCATGCAGACCAATTTGGTGCAGTGTGCGGCGTATGGTCTGAGCACTGACAGGCTGACCCCCCACCCCTTCAACCTCTGCAGAAATGCTGGCAGCACTCATACATCTATTTCCCAAAGACAACCTCTGAATATGTGCACTCAACTTCTTTGGCCGACCATGGCAAGGCCTGTTCTGAGTGGAATCTGTCCTGTAAAACTACTGTATGGTCTTGGCCACCGTGCTGCAGCTCAGTGTCAGGGTCTTGGCAATCTTCTTATAGCCTAGGCCATCTTTATGTAGAACAACAATTCTTTTTTTCAGATCCTCAGAGAGTTCTTTGCCATGAGGTGCCATGTTGAACTTCCAGTGACCAGTATGAGAGAGTGAGATTGATAACACAAAATTTAACACACCTGCTCCCCATTCACACCTGAGACCTTGTAAAACTAACAAGTCGCATGACACCGCAGAGGGAAATGGCTAATTGGGCCCAATTTGGACATTTTCACTTAGGGGTGTACTCACTTACCAGCAGTTTAGACATTAATGGCTGTGTGTTGAGTTATTTTGAGGGGACAGCAAATTTACACTGTTATACAAGCTGTACACTCACTACTTTACATTGTAGCAAAGTGTCATTTCTTCAGTGTTGTCACATGGAAAGATAGAATAGAATATTTACAAAAATGTGAGGGGTGTACTCACTTTTGTAAGATACTGTATATCGGCCAAAACTGATGAATAAATTGTTTTCTTTATATAATTTTTTTTGATATGTATTATAGAAAAAGTATTTTTTTCAAAATTGTCGCCCTTTTTTTGTTTATAGCGGCGATCAGAAATGACGCAGCGGTGATCAAATACCACCAAAAGAAAGCTCTATTTGTGGGAAAAAAAGGACGCCAATTTTGTTTGGGTACAACGTCGCATGACGGCGCAATTGTCAGTTAAAGCGACGCAGTGCCGTATCGCAAAAAGCGCTCTGGTCCTAAAGTGGGAAATCCTTCCGGGGCTGAAGTGGTTAAAGCAAGTCAGTGGCTGCCTTTAGCACAAGATTATATGATAATAATAAACACGCACACCTTACACCAGGGGTGTCCAACCTTTTAACTTTCCTGGGCTACATTGGAAGAAGAGGAATTGTCTTGGGCCGCACGTAAAATACACTAACAATAAGGATAGCTGATAAGCAGAAAAAGTTGCCCAGATCACAAGTTAACAATCACTGATATAGATAATGTAAACCTATCTGAGTAATAACACTTCCTTTTTTTTTTGTAATATTTTTTATTGTAAAAGTAAAAGAGGGCAACATAAAACTATCCGACACTGTTTTTAATAAACAAACGCATCAATATCTGGTTGGATGGATGGAGTAGCAATTCTCAATGAGTTCTCAAGGTGCTCATCAGATATATTGGTTCTAATTTTGCCCATCCTGTGATTCATCCTTGAAAATAGTTGCTCACAAATATAGGTGCTGCCGAAAAATGATGACATTTATAAGGCGTGATTGTGAAGAGTGGGAGATTTATCTTTGGGAAGATAAAACATATAAAAGTCCAGTAAAGAGATACTGTCAAATTGTTTTACTGTATATATGTGTTCCTTAAGTGTAAAGGCATTTTTATAAAAAAATTTTTTAAAAAATCCAAATTTTTAAGTAAATTTATGATTTTGTGATGGGCCGCATTCATAGCCGCCTTGGGCCGCATGCAGCCCATATGCCGCAGGATGGACCCTCCTGAATTACAACTTTCCAAAAAGAGGGACACAGATAATCACGCCAAAACATAGGCAAAAGAAGTAACCCAGCTTGCACCTTCATATATCAGATATCCATTATTTAAACCACTTCACCCCCAGAAGAATTTCCCAGTTTAGGACCAGAGCACTTTTTGCGATACGGCACTGCGTCGCTTTAACTGACAATTGCACGGTCGTGCGGCGTTGTACCCAAACAAAATTGGCGTCCTTTTTTTCCCACAAATAGAGCTTTCTTTTGGTGGTATTTGATCCCCCCTGTATCCTTTCTGATCACCGCTATAAACAAAAGAAGAGCGACCATTTTGCAAAAAAAAACAAATTTCTTACTTTTTGCTAAAATTCAAATCCAAAAAAAAAAAAACAAAACATATTTTTTCACCGGTTTTGGCCGATTTATATTCTTCCTCATATTTGTGATAAAAAAATCGCAATCGGCGTTTATTGATTGGTTTGCGCAAAAGTGGCCACGTTTACGGATGGTGAGAATTCATTTCTGGGGTTTTTATTTTTTACTAGTAATGGCGGCGATCTGCAATCTTTAGCGGTACTGCAATATTGGGGTGGACACGTCGGACTTTTTTGACACTTTTTTGGGACCATTGACATTTCTACAGCGATCAGAAATTTAAATGTCCACTGATTGCTGTGTAAATGTCATTGGCAGTGAAGGGGTTAACCTGCAGGGGGCAGTGAAGGGGTTAACTATGTTCCCTGGGTGTGTATTAACTGTGGGGGGGGTTGGGCTACCATGGGCATGAGAGATCTAACTGATCCCAGTGACAGGGATCAGTAGATCTCCCATGCCCGCATTGTCAGAATGGGGAACCGCCGTGTTTACATCGGCGGTTCCCCGTTCTTTGCCTGTGGCTGCTCATCGCGGCTCGCCGGCGGACATCGGGTCCGCCCGAGCCGCGGGCACACTCCTCAGGAGTGCGGCGGGTGCGCACCCCCCTAGCGGCCATTCGCAGATCGCCGTCTTTTTACGCCGATTCGCGCAGAGCATCCACACTGCCGCCGTGAATAAATGGCAGGCGGTGGGGAACTGGTTAAGAAAAAAAACATAGCGCATCAATAATGACACACTGTTACGTGCAAAATCGTGTGCAGCTGTGCATGGTAGCCAATCAGCTTCTAACTTCAGCTAGTTCAGTTAAGCTTTTACGAAAAAAATAAAAATAAACCTGAAAGCTGATTGGTTTCTATGCAGAGCTGCGCCAGATTTTGCACTCTGCTCTTTTAGTAAATCAATCCCTATGAGTCTATGCTTAGCTGTAGGCACTCGCTCATAATTACTTTACAGTAAATATCTCTCTATATGCTGTATTTGGACAGGACAAGCTTGAATTCAGCACTTCTGATCTGGAAACGTTATAGTTTTGTTTTTCTTAACAGCCTTTCTAATGGGGCCCCCCTCCTATTCCAGGCTCCATAGCAGCCACATGAGTTGCTATAGCTATTGTTACCCCACGGTTTAGAAGGAACAATAGCAACTGGTTTAAATTGTTCTCTCAGACAGTGTTTGGTGGGCTTGAAGGTCTTAGAAGTCTATGAATAGCTTCAGACACTCACTCATAATTTCTTTACATTACATACTGTATCTCCTTTATGCTGTATGTGGACAGGAGGGATCTGACTTTAGCCTTTTACACTGGAAACTTCATAGTTCAGTTTTAATTCAATCTAATGCCCCCCCTCCTATTGTGGGCCCCTAAGCAGTTGTGTGGGCTGCTATGACTATTGTATTGCTTCGCCACTACTTGGCAGGAACAATTGTGATCAGGACAGGTTTCAATCGTTCTTTCACACAGTGTTTGGTGGGCTTGGGGGTCTTGGGAGTCTAAAATGGCTTCAGGCACTCATCCAAAATTACTTTACAGTAAATATCTTCTATATGCCATATTTGGACAGGAGAAGTCTGACTTCAACACTTCTAATCTGGGAACTTCATAGTTCTTTTTTTCCTTAATAGTCTTCCTAATGGGGCTCCCCTTCTATCCCAGGCCCCAAAGCAGTCACATGGGCTGCTATAGCTATTGTTACCCCACAGCTTAGAAGGAAAAATAGCAACTGGGACAGGTTTTGATTGTTCTCTGAGACAGTGGTTGGTGGGCTTGAAGGTCTTAGAAGTCTATGAGTAGCTTGAGGCACTCAACGATAATTTTGCTGTACATTAAATGTCTCCTTTATG
The DNA here is from genome assembly GCA_018402905.1 of Glandirana rugosa. NCBI lineage: Eukaryota > Metazoa > Chordata > Amphibia > Anura > Ranidae > Glandirana > Glandirana rugosa. The sequence goes on along the minus strand of BLSH010450330.1, from coordinate 1,549,317 downwards.
CTCTATGTGGACAGGAGGGGTTCTTACTTTAGCCCTCCTACACTGGAAACTTCCTAGTTTAGTTTTCCTTAACAGTCTTCCCAATGGGACCCTCTCCTATCCCAGGCTCCATAGCAGTTGTGTGGGCTGCTAAGGCTATTGTTTTGCCACTGCTTAGCAGGAACAATAGCGATTGGGATGGGTTTAAATGGTTCTTCCAGACAGCAGTTGGTTGGCTTGAGGGTCTTAGGAGCCCACGCCTATGGATAGCTTCAGTCACTCAACTATAATTAATTTACAGTAAATATCGCCTGTATGCTGTATTTGGACAGGATACGTCGGACTTCAGCACTTCTAATCTGAGAACTATATAGTTCAGTTTTCTTTAACAGTCTTCCTGATGGAACCCCTCATATCCCAGGCTCCATAGCAGTTGTGTGGGCTGCTAAGGCTATTGCTTCGCCACTGCTAATCAGAAGCAATAGCGATCAGGACAGGTTTCAATTGTTCTCTCAGACAGTGGTTGGTGGGCTTGAGGGTCTTAGAAGTCTATGAATAGCTTCAGGCACATGCCCATTATTTCCTTACATTAAATATCACCTTTATGCTGTATGTGGACAGGAGGGAGTCTGACTTTAGTCCTACACTGGGAAGAGAAGTCGGACTTCAGCACTTCTAATCTAAGAACTTCATACTTTTAGTTTTCTTTAACAGTCTTTCTAATGGGATCCTCTCCTATCCGAGGCTCCAGAGCAGTTATGTGGGATGCTTTGACTAATGTTTCGCCACTGCTTAACAGGAACACTAATGGGGCAAATTTAATCATTCTCTTAGACAGTGGGTGGTGAGCTTGAGGTTACTCTCTACAACAAATAACAATACAATTAATATCTCCCAATTTACTGTATCTATCACTATTCCAGACGGTAGTTGGTGGGCTTGAGGGTCTTAGGGTCTAGGAATAACTTCAGGCACTCAACCATCATTACTTCACAGTAAATATCACATACAATGTGCTGTATGTGGACAGGAGGGTCCTGACTTCAGTCCTTCTACACTGGAAACCTCATACTTTAGTTTTCCATAACAGTCTTCCAAATGAGACCCCCTCCTACAGTTGTGCTCAAAAGTTTACATACCCTGGCAGAATTTATGATTTCTTGGCCATTTTTCAGAGAATATGAATGAATGAATACACAAAAACATTTCTTTCACTCATGGTTAGTGTTTGGCTGAAGCCATTTGGTATCAATCAAATGTGTTTACTCTTTTTGAATCATAATGACAACAGAAACTACCCAAATTACCCTGATCAAAAGTTTACATACCCTGGTGATTTGGGCCTGATAAAATGCACACAAGTTGACACAAAGGGGGGTTTGAATGGCTATTAAAGGTAACCATCCTGACCTGTGATCTGTTTGCTTGTAATTAGTGTGTGTGTATGAAAGGTCAATGAGTTTCTGGACTCCTGACAGACCCTTGCATATTTCATCCAGTGCTGCACTGACGTTTCTGGATTCTGAGTCATGGGTAAAGCAAAAGAATTGTCAAAGGATCTATGGGAAAAGGTAGTTGAACTGTATAAAACAGGAAAGGGATAAAAAAAGATATCCAAGGAATTGAGAATGCCAATCAGCAGTGTTCAAACTCTAATCAAGAAGTGGAAAATGAGGGGTTCTGTTGAAACCAAAACCACGGTCAGGTAGACCAACTAAGATTACAGCCACAACTGCCAGGAAAATTGTTCGGGATGCAAAGAAAAACCCACAAATAACTTCAGGTGAAATACAGGACGTGGTGTGGCTGTTTCAAGATGCACAATAAGGAGGCACTTGAAGAAAGATGGACTGCATGGTCGAGTCGCCAGAAGAAAGCCATTACTACACAAATGCCACAAAGTATCCCACTTACAATACGCCAAATAGCACAGAGAAAAGCCTCAAACCTTCTGGCACAAAGTCATTTGGAGTGATGAGACCAAAATTGAGCTTTTTGGCCACAACCATAAATGTTACATTTAGAGAGGAGTCAACAAGGCCTGTGGAACACGGAGGTGGATCGCTGATGTTTTGGGGATGTGTGAGCTAAAAAGGCACAGGAAATTTGGTCACAATTGATGGCAAGATGAATGCAGTATGTTATCAAAAAATACTGGAGGAACATTTGCATTCATCAGCCAGGAAGCTGCACATGGGACGTACTTGGACATTCCAACATGGCAATTATCCAAAACATGGACAATCCAAAGAGGGCCAAGTTGACCTGTCATTGGCTACAGCACAATAAAGTGGAGGTTCTGGAGTGGTCATCTCAGTGTCCTGGACTCAATCTCATTGAGCCACTCTGGGGAGATCTCAAATGTGCAGTTCATGCAAGACAGCCCAAGAATTCCAGGAACTGGAGGCTTTTTGCCAAGAGTAATGGACAGCTTTACCATCTGAGAAGATAAAGAGCCTCATCCACAAATACCACAAAAGACTTCAGGCTGTCATTGATGTTAAAGGGGGCAATACACGGTATTAAGAACTGGGGTATGTAAACTTTTGATCAGGGTTATTTGGGTAGTTTATGTTGTCATTATGATTTAAAAAGAGTAAACACAGTTGATTGATAATAAATGGCTTCAGCCAAACACTAGAGGGGAATACAAAAGAGAGAGGGGCGCACCGACCTTGTGCAATACCATAAAACCATTTATTGAAAGATAAAATCCAGCATAAAATATACTCACAAGTGGAGCAGTGTCAAAGGCACGTATGTGATATACAATGACATCAGTCTATCACCACCACAGCTATGGAGGATCCAGATGGTACCATTTGCAAGGCTAACGCGTTTCCAGGGCGAACCCTCTTCTTCAGAGCCTTGAGGCTCTGGTGGTGATAGACTGATGTCATTGTATATCACATACGTGCCTTTGACACTGCTCCACTTGTGAGTATATTTTATGCTGGATTTTATCTTTCAATAAATGGTTTTATGGTATTGCACAAGGTCGGTGCGCCCCTCTCTCTTTTGTATTCCCCTCTAGTGTTTTCGGATTCCCATGGTCCTGAGGAGGGCAGCAAGATCTTCTAGTACACATAAATGAAAGATTGAGAATAGCATATTGAGAACTGCATCTCCGGTCAGGCCCACTTTATTGGTATATGCATCCAAGCGCAGGAACTGTGTGGTTTTCAGCCAAACACTAACCATGAGTGAAAGAAACGTTTTTGTGTTATCATTCATATTCTCTGAAAAATGGCCATGAAATCATAAATTCTGCCAGGGTATGTAAACTTATGAGCACAACTGTATCTCTGTAGCTCCATAGCAGTTGTGTGGGCTGCTTTGGCTATTTTTTCAGCACTGCTTAGCAGAAACAACAGTGATCGAGACAGGCTTCAATCGTTCTCTCAGACAGTGGTTGGTGGGCTTGAGGGTCTTAGGAGTCCATGAATAGCTTCAGGCACTATAATTACTTTACAGTAAATATTTCCCTATATGCTGTATGTGGATTAAATTAGGAGTTTTTTATTATTTCCCGGAGGTTCATATGTAAATCCTAAACACTGCACCGTATGCAGCCAGCTCGCCCACCCAACTTGTCCTTATGTACTAGCGATTAACTAGCTCTGTATGCACTAAGAGGGATAAAGCCGTGGCCAAGTTTCAAGAAAATAAAAACGGGCGTCCTCAGCCAAGTCTGTGATGTATGAGACCTGACAGGAATTTGGCTGGACGGCCCGGTCCGGCTACCACTCTCACCCATCCTTGCACGTCGGAGCCCCATTTGTCCTCATACCGCAGCTGGAGCTGATGACACAAAGAGTTCTATCACCGGCGGAGGAGTTAAGACCTGGAACCCTAAATGTGACGGGATTCCAGAGAGCCTTGTGTACTAAAGTGTACATTCGATTAAATAAGTCACTCTGTAGAAAGTCACTCACACTACATAAATCTGCTGCGGCAGTGCCATGTGCACTTAATCACAGGCTTTTCTTTTTCTTGTCTAGCGAGCCAGACAGCGCAGAATAGTCAGCGCACGGTTTACACCTCGGAGTACACGTCATCAGACTGCCGCTGGAAGAAATACATATCTGCTTGTATGTTCTTCTCAGAGAGGGAGTTAGGAAGATTCCCAGGAGAAAAGATGAAGGATGGATTCCCTCCTACCTCTACTTTTTAAACACTTTGCGTCTTTTTGCATTCATAACAACAAAGGATAGGATTTTGCAGAATACGCACATTTATACAACAGCAAAACATAGATGTAAACAAACTTTTATTTTTTCATTGAAATTTTACCACTCTTATATGTGAAACTTTTTGGACTCACAAAATCATGCGCTTGTGATTTAGCTTGCTCTTGACGCACGCAGACCTTGCATATGTTGTAGCGGATTCATTAATGAATTTCATATACTGTATTTTTCGCACCATAAGACGCACCTGACCATAAAACACACCTAGGTTTTAGAGGAGGAAAACAAGAAAAAAAATATTCTGAACCAAATGGTATACTAAAATATTTACTAGTGCAGCCATATACCATTGTCCATGAAATACAGCTATATACAGGGGAGGGCTGGCCCAGGGGGCAGAGTGGCAATTGCCCCCCAGGCCACCCCTACTTACATTCGAAATGATCGGCGGCCGTTGCCCGCTGACAATATTTTCTTTTTGTGGAGGAAGTAGGGGCCAGGGGCACGGCCGCCAACTAACTGCAAGCAGAGAGGGGGCGCCCAGGGCCGACACTTCCATGGATGATGTCTATTATAGGAGCCGGTCCAGGAGGCGGGACTTCGTATGACAGAGTCTGCGCCAGGTAAGCAGGAGATCCCCGCTCTTTGTAATCCGGCGGCTCTCCTCTTTCTGCATTGCAGGCTGCATTGGATGGGCACTGGTAAGGCTGCATTGATGGGCACTGATGATGCTGCAGGGCTCTGATGAGGCTGCATTGATGGGCACTGATGAGGCTGCACCTCCTTACCACATTGTATCATATTTGTCTTGCTTCATAACATCAATATCTATTATAAAACCAGGTGGGCATGGATGGTGAGCTGATTCGGTGGTTCAATGGGCCACTTTACTGGACTTGCCCCCCAGGCCTAAGGCTGCCAGCCCTCCCCTGGCTATATACCAGAGTCCATGAAATGCAGCTATATAACAGAGTCCATGAAATTCAGCTATATACCAGAGTCAATGAAATGCAGCTATATACCAGAGTCCATGAAATTCAGCTATATACCAGAGTCCATGAAATACAGACATACTTGTGTCCATGACATACAGCAATATACCAGTGCCAATGAAATACAGCATGTGCCAGTGCCAATCAAATACAGCCATACCTGTGTCCACGACATGCAGCAATATACCAGTGCCAATCAAATACAACCATACCTGTGTCTGTGAAATGCAGCCTGACACAGAGCTGAAAGGGAGATTCAAATCTCCCGGCACCACTGCGCTGTGATGATGTCATCACACATGCGCCTGGTGGAGCTCCACTCTGCAGCCAGACCCCATTGGGATAGAAGACAGAGCAGCCCGAGAGGCCGCCGCGGCAGTACTTCATTTGGTGCTGGGGCTGCTCTGTCTTCTCACTATGTGAGAAGCAACACAGCGGCGCTCTATGGTGTCCGATAAAAATTTTGTTTGGGTACAACGTTGCAACTGTCATTCAAAATGTGACAGTGCTGAAAGATGAAAATTGGCCTGGGCAGGAAGGGGGTGAAAGTGCACGGTACTAAAGTGTATAACACTAACAATTTATATATGAAAGAAGAGCTTTCTTTTGGTGGTATTTAATCACCATTGGGTTTTTAATTTTTTGCTAAAAAAAATGAAAAAAGACCAAACATTTTGGGAAAAAAAAGTTTTTCTTAGTTTCTGTTAGAAAATATTGTAAATAAGTAATTTCTCTCCTTCACTGATGGGCACTGATGAGGCGGTACTGATGAGGAAGCACTAATATGCAGCACTGATAGGTACTGGTAGGTACCATTGGTTGGCACTGAAAGCGGCATGGATAGGCGGCACTGATGAGCAGGCACATATGGACACTAAAATACAGCACTGACTGGCGTCACTGCTGGGCACTGACCGGCATCACTGCTGGGCACTGACTGGCATCACTGCTTGGCACTAATTGGCATCACTGCTGGGCACTGACTGGTATCACTGCTGGGCACTGACTGGTATCACTGCTGGGCACTGTTGGGGCTACACTGATAATCAGGGTACTGATGATCAGTTCCCTGATTATCTGTGCAGATCTCCCCTGTGAGGAAATGCCACTGATCGGCTCTCCTATCATCACATGTTGTCACTGTGAGGAGAGGAATGCCGATAACCAGCATTTCCTTGTTTACACGTAATCAGCTGTGATTGAACACAACTGATCACATGGGTAAAGAGCCTCATCATCGGCTCTTTACCGAACCCTGCAGACCGCACAGCGCGGAGAGGGTGGGGCAATGTCATATGACTTTGTCCCAGAGCGAGAGAGCCACCCTGCCACCATCAATTGTCTATACGGCGGGCAGGCAGTGGTTAAAGCAGAAATAAACCCTCTCAATGATCATGAACTATTTTTAATCCTTATGCTGTTTGCATTAGTAAATAGATAGGAAGATATAATTTTATTTACTTGTCTTAACCACTTGCGGTCCTCCCGCCTGCAATATACTGCGGATAGGCGGCCAGTACAGGCAAAGCAACAGACTGGTAAGTTGCTGCCTGATCCGCATCCGCGCCCCCCCTTCCATTCACCGACACCCACTACTGTGATTGTACACTGCGGGAGTCTGTCAGTAGGTCCTGGCCAAGAAATTAAGGCCAGGACCTGCTGATCAGCTGTGTCCATCACAGCCCAGAGCCCTGTGTTGACAATCAACACAGGGCTCTGTATGGAGGGAACAATTTCAAAGAGAAAGAGAACTTTATTAATAATCAACACACATTACAGATTGTTAGACACACATCTAACCACTTGCTTACCTGAGATGTCAACCCCTTCCCAGCCAGTGTCATTAGTACAGTGACAGTGTATAGTATTACCACTGATCACTGTATTAGTGTCACTGGTGATGTCAGTGGCAGTTAGTCAGTTCCCACTCAGTGTTAGTTAGAGTCAGATTGTTCACCGCACTATCGCAGTCCTATTATAATTCGCTGATCACCGCCATTAGTAATATAAAAAAAATAATAATAAAAATTTCAGCATACTGAATACACCATAGTTTGCAGACGCGGTAATTTCATACAAACCAATCAATATACACTTATTGGTACTTTTTTTTACCAAAGATATGTAGCAGAATAAAGTTTGTATACATTTATGAAGAAATGTTATATATTATTATTATATGTTATATATAAAATTAAAATTAAAAAAAACCCAGTGGTGATCAAATACCCCCAAAAGAAAGCTCTATTTGTCTGAAAAAAATAAACAAATTTAATTTGGGTACAGCATTCAATTACCGTGCAATCACCAATCAACTAGTTACCAACCAGCCGCCATCGTTATACGGCGGCAGGTTGGCTCTCTGCGCAAATCGCCATAGCTGTAGGTGGGCTCGCGCAGGCACAGCTGCCTATGGGTCGGACGGACTCAATGTCCACCGGCGACCCGCGATCGCCTAGTACAGAGCCAGAATGGGGATCTGCTAATGTAAACAAGGCAGATGCCTGTTCTGACAGGGGACATGATAGAGATCTGCTGTTCCCAGTCATCAGGAACAGCGATCTCTGTCATGTCCCTGGCAGCCCATCCCCCCTACAGTTAGAACACTCCCAGGGAACATAGTTAACCCCTTGATCGCCCCCTAGTGTTAACCCCTTCCCTGCCAGTGTCATTTATACATTGATCACTGCATTTTTATAGCACTGATCAATGTAATAATGTCACTGGTCCCCAAAAAGTGTCAGATTTGTCTGCCGCAATGTCACAGTCCCGCTAAAAATGGCAGATCGCCGCCATTACTAGTAAAAACTATATAAAAAAAAGTCCCTAAATCTATCCCTTAGTTTGTAGACGCGATAATGTATGCGCAACCCAATCAATATACGCCTAATGCGATTTTTTGAACCAAAAATATGTAGAAGAAAAGAATATATATCGGCCTAAACTGATGAATAAATTTGGGATTTTTTAAATTTTTTTTATGCATATGTATTATAGCAAACAGTAAAAAAAAGTTGTTTTTTTTTCAAAATTGTCGCTCTTTGTTTGTTTATAGCAAAAAAAATAAAAAACACAGAGGTGATCAAATACCACCAAAAGAAATCTCTATTTGTGGGGAAAAAGGGACGTCAATTTTGTTTGGGTACAACGTCGCACGACCGCGCAATTGTCAGTTGAATCGACGTAGTGCCTAATCGCAAAAATAGGCCTGGTCATTAAGGGGGAAATCCTTCCGGGGCTGAAGTGGTTAAGGTAGCACTGCGCTAAATAGCAAAAATGGCCTGGTCATGAAGGGGGGTAAAACCATAGAGAGCTGAACTGGTTAAACTTTTTTTTTACATATTTTTCAGTTTCCTACTAGTTTCTGGCCTAGGCCAAAATGATGTCATATATCCTGACTGCTTGCCTGAGCTAAGGGGAGATGGATTCCAGGTAGTAAATGCTACATGAATCATCTACCCAGTGGCGTATCATCCATGAGTGCAATGTGTGTGTGGTTCACACCGACCCTCACATTGCACAACATGCGGAGATGCCGGTTTTCTATCTTTTTCATCTGGGGAAGCAGCCTAGTGGGCCACCATTCTGCTTTAATTTCCAATAATGGGCCGCAATCATAACTTTTTCAAATACATATCTGGTGTTTTATTAGTTTTATTCATTGATTACATTGTGCATTTTGGGGTGGGTGGGGTGGTAGTGGGAATGTACAATCCAGTGCCCCTTTGTGGCTATCTACTCTTTTCTACTGTATTTATGGAAGTGTCCTGGTTGGCACCCAGGTGGGACTTCAAACGTCTGCCACTGTTCATCTCCATTACATGGGTGTTGAAGGGTACCAAAGAAACAACAAATTAACCCCCCCCCCCCCCCATGCTCTACACTTCCTTACATCCATAGATGCTAATAAAGTCCTAAGTGAAACACCTGTCTTGCAGCAAACACCTCTCTGAGCTCTCACAATGGCAAGATGCAGAGTGAAGCAAGATATTGTTAGACCAGTGATAGTCAACTTATAAATTATAGAAAACCTCAAGCGTGGCCCCTCAACACGTCCAGAGGGCCGCACAACAGCAGCGCATTTGTGTTCATTGAGGTGCTTGTGTCAAGTTAGACAACCCATTCAAAATGAATGGGTTATAGCACACTTCGATGAGCAAAAATGTTGGCACTGCTGAATTTTTTGCAACATGTCGCAATGCACATTTAAAAATTTGGAGACAATAACCTAAGCATTGGTGTCAGTGGGTGCAATAATAACCCCCAGCATTGGTGTCAGTGGATGCAATAATAACCCCCCAGCATTGGTGTCAGTGGATGCAATAATAACCCCCAGCATTGGTGTCAGTGGATGCAATAATAACCCCCAGCATTGGTGTCAGTGGATGCAATAACTACTTTCACCCCCTTCCTGCCCAGGCCATTTTTCAGCTTTCAGCTTGAATGACAATTGTGCGGTCATGCAACACTGTACCCACATTCATTTTTAATCATTTTCTTCACACAAATGGAGCTTTCTTTTGGTGGTATTTATTTATTTTTTCCAAAAAAAAAAAAAGAAAATAGCCCGAAAATTTTGGGGGAAAAAGTTTTTCTTAGTTTCTATCAGTAAATTTTGTAAATAAGTATTTTTTCTCCTTCACTGATGTGTGATGATGAGGTGCCACTGATATGCGGCACTGATGAGCACTGATAGGTGGCACTGGTGTGGCGGTACTTAGGGGCACTGATGAGGAGGCACCAATATGCTGCACTGATAGCTGGCACTGATATGCGGCACTGATGGACACTGATAGGTGGCACTGGTGGGCACTGATATGCGGCACTGATGAGCGCTGATGGACACTGATAGGTGGCACTGGTGGGTACTGATATGTGGCACTGATGGGCAGCACTGATGAGCAGGCACTGATAGACACTGAAAGGCAGCACTGACTGGCATCACTAATGGGAAGCGATTGGTGTCACTGACAGGCACTGCTGGGGCTTTACTGTAATCAGTGCCCTGATTACCTGTCCAGGTGTCCCCTGTGAGGAAATGCCACTGATCAGCTCTCCTCACCACACACTCTGTCAGTGTGAGGCAAGAAAAGCCGATAAAGGGCACTACCACATTTACATGTGACCGGCTGTGATTGGAAACAGCCGATCACATGGTTAAGAGCAGCGCCATCGGCTCTTTACAGAGATCAGGGTTGCGCTGTGTCCTAGGAACGTGCGAGGGCAGCCGTTCTGGGGCAACATCCTATGAAGTTCCAGAACAAGAGCCGCACCACTCCTCCGTCATTTGACGGTGGGCAGGCGCAAGTGGTTAATAACCCTCAACATTAGTGTCAGTGGACACAATAATAATCCCCAACATTGGTGTCAGTGATACTAACCCCCAGCAATGGTCTCAGTGGACACAATAATCCCCAAGATTGGTGTCAGAGGATGCAATAATAACCCCCAACAATGGTGTCAGTGGACATAATAACAATCCCTAACATTCTTCAAACAAGATGGCAATCATCTATAACAAGGTGTGCCAGTCATAGTAGCGCCTGTCTTATCACTTATGGCTATCAACCTCTCCTTTTTCACTACTGCAGCTATTATGGATATATTTGGTTACATTAATAATAAAACCATCAACTGTGATGAAGTATTCACAGATAAAAATCAAAACCTCTAGCACACCTTGTTATAGGTGATTGCCATCTTGTTTGAAGAGTCACTTATAATAGTGCAGAAGTCTTATCACTTATTGTTATCAAACCCTTACATTGGTATCAGAGGGTGCAATAGTAACCCCCAGCATTGGTGTCTGTGATAATAAGCCCCAGCATGAGTCTCGGTGATAATCACCCCCAACATTGGTGTCAGTGATAATAACCCCCAGCATTGGTGTCAGTGATAATAACCCCCAAAGTTGGTGTCAGTGATAATAACCCCCAGCATTGGTGTCAGTAATAATAGCCCCCAGCATTGGTGTCAGTGATAATAGCCCCCAACATTGGTGTCAGTGATAATAACCCCCAGCATTGGTGTTAGTGATAATAACCCACAGCATTGGTCTCATTGGCAGTAACAATAACCCCCAACATTGGTGTCAGTACTATTAACCCTCCCCCAGCCACATTGTCAAAGGTGGTGGCATGTATTCCTCCCACCGCCTTGCATTGGTGTTCAGTAGCAGTGAAATTTAACCTCCCGTGACCCCCAATTTGAGGGGGGGTTAACTTTCACTGCCATAACCTGAAATGCAGGACAGGGAGATGTGGGGTTAAAATTTCACTGGTATTGGTTGTAAAAGTTAACCCTCCCCCCACCTGCATTGGTGGTTTTGGCAGTGAAAGATGACCCCCCCCCCCCCCCCGGCATCGGTGGTCACTTACTTGATCATAGGCTCTTCCTGCACTGCTTTCTTTCTCTCCCCAGGCCAGCACTATGGGTGGACGGAGATAACTCTGCCCACAGTAGAGTCTTCCTTCCACAGACTGCATTCCAGCACCCAGCAACCCACCACCACTCTGCTGCCCACCTGGTGTTGAAATGCCCAGAGCCTGCATACAGAGGGTGAGCAGGCTGTGTGTTGGACACCAGGGGGTTCGAGCCTTTGTTGGGTTTTTATTGCCTCTCTGTCCCTCTGGGGTTATTCTCAGAATGGAAATACAAAAAAAGCAATAAAAACTCCACAGGGGTTCCAAGCACTCCGCACTTTTTCTAAAATAAAAAATAAAATACATTTTTGGGCTGAAATTCTACTTTAGGCTTATGACAGGGACACAAAAACATTGAAAGTGCTATAGATTCTCTTTAACATCCACCAGCTCTGTGATGTCGCAATGGAGGAGTGGAAGAGGACTCCAGTGGCAACCTGTGAAGCTCTGATGAACTCCGTGCCCTAGAGGGTGCTGGAAAATAATGGTGGCCACACAAAATATTGGCACTTTGGGCCAATTTTCACTTAGGGGTGTACTCACTTTTGTTGCCAGCGGTTTAGACATTAATGGCTGTGTGTTGAGTTATTTTGAGGGGACAGCAAATTTACACTGTTATACAAGCTGTACACTCATTACTTTACATTGTAGCAAAGTGTAATTTCTTCAGTGTTGTCACATGGAAAGATAGAATAGAATATTTACAAAAACTCACTTTCGTGAGATACTGTATGTATATATTATTTTGGTTAGAGTTCATATATATTTATATATTTGAGTATTGCACTATCGTTTATATATTTATTTGCACTATATGTCCAGTGAAGTGTTAGCTGCTTGGTAGTCTCTAAGTGCAGTTTATACATTTTAATTCTACTGATTATCAGTATCCTGATTATCAGTGCAATCCCAACAGTGCCCACCAGTGCTGCCAATCATTGCCCACCAGTGCCCATCAGTGCCGTCCATCAGTGTAGCCTCATCAGTGCCTCCTTATAAGTGACCATTAGTGCCACCTATCAGTGCCCAGCAGCAGGGCCGCTGATAGGCCAGTACAACTGGCCCTTCCGTACCGGGCCCGGGGCCCTTGGCTTGTCAGGGGGGCCCGGGCAATCGGTGTGTGTCACACCGTAATTTTTATTGTCAATGTCACCCCCCATGATCGGCACCCAGCCACAAGCATTGCACAATAGTCGGCAAAGGTCAGGTCCACCATGATACACCCCCGGCCCCCCCGTGAGAACTGAGAAGGAAGGACTATTTTCCCTTTTTCGGGATGTGTCCTTCCGCGCCTGTGCCTGTGCGTGCCGCATAAAGATCGAGTACCCGGCGGAGTGATTCAGGTGCGGTGCTGCGGCCTGGCTGACTGGGAAGGAGCGGGGAACGGAACGGCGGGGTTGGTGGAACCAACTGTCTGTCAGAGGCAGAGCCTGCCGCCCACGGCCCGCAGAGGTGAGGCGAGACGAGAGACTGTCAGACAGACAGACAGTTACAGTCTCAAGTCTCAACTAAATTACCAGACCACCACGGTCCACTCCAGAGTCCAGACCAGTAACCAGAGAGCCAGAGCCAGACCACTGCCAGTAACCAGAGAGGAGAGAGCCAGAGCCAGACCACCACGGTCCACTCCAGAGTCCAGACCAGTAACCAGAGAGCCAGAGCCAGACCACTGCCAGTAACCAGAGAGGAGAGAGCCAGAACCAGACCACCAGCAACCAGAGAGCCAGAGCCAGACCAGAGAGCAGGATTCAGGATCGAAGAGGGCAGCCGCAGAGCAGAGGAAGTTCAGCCTGAGCTAACTAAGGTGTGTTGTCAGTGTGAGTGTGCCTGTGCCTGGCCTCAGGCCTGCAGTCAGATTGTAATGCATTGATTTGATTTGCTTAGGTTAGAGATCATGGATGGATGGATGGACAACATTGGACAGCCTTGTGATTCATTTATTTAAAGACATTGGCAATGGCAGCAGCAGCATGATTGACAACTGGTCTGGTGTCATTGTCAAGCTAGTGCCACTGCCAGTTTGCCACCCATGCTGCCTAAATGCGATATTGCATATGCAGTATGTGCTGTGCACCTTGGTACTGTCTCTCTGCAGGCAGCACATGATGCAATATGGAATTTTGGTGAGCATGGGTGGCATGGCGGTGGGTGGCACGCACTGTCTCTGCAGGTGTAGCGTCTTTTATTGAAACGCCAGAGAAATGGAAACCAGAGGTGACATTCATTGCCGCCATATTGCTGCACCCCGCACTCATCCTCAGTAAGGATACAGAGAGAAAGCGGCAAGCAGACATCTTTGTACACCCTCCAGAGTTTCTAATTTCACATGTATTTTTAACATTAAATGTAGCTTACATTCTGAAATACAGGATTTTGAAATCCGTCTCACTGTTTTGATGCAAAATTTTAAAAGCAGCAGTGTTCTGTGATATTTTCTAAGCCGTGAAATCAGCAGGTTTGCCGCTGCTTTTAAAATTGAACATCGAAACAGTGCATGTATTTGTATATACTATATTTTCATATGTAAACTCCATTAACTGTTAAAAATAAGTGTGAAATTAAAAACTCTGGTGGGTGTACAAAGATGTTCAATTGCCGCCTTCTGCCTGTATCCTTAGTGCGGACGAGTGCAGGTGTAGCAACATGGTGGCGATGAACGTCACTTCCGTTTTCCATTTCTGTGGGGTTTCAATAAAGGATGCACTCAAAAAAACCTGCACTTTTTTCAAGGCGGGATCTGGGGAGGGGCCAGGGGTGGGGCTGAAGGAGGGGTCAGGGGCGTGACCAGGGGTGGGGCTGAAGGGGGCCCCGTCAGGTAGGCTGTAGGGGGCCCATGATTTCTATCAGCGGCCCTGCCCAGCAGTAGCGCCTTATAAGTGCAGCCTCATCAGTGCCCATCAGTGCCCCCTCATCAGTGCCCATCAGTGCAGTCTATCAGTGCCGCCTCATCAGTGCCCATCAGTGCAGCCTCATCAGTGCATATTAGTGAGGAGAAAAATTACCTGTTTGCAAAATTTTATAACCAACTATGGAAAAAGTATATATTTTTTTTAAATGATGTCCTTTTTTAGTTTATTTAGCAAAAAATAAAAAAAACCCAGTGGTGATTAAATGCCACCAAAAGAAATCTGTATCTGTGTGAAAAAACTGTAAAAATTTCATATGGGTACAGTGTTGCATGACCGCGCAATTGTCATTCAAAATGTGACAGCACTAAAAGCTAAAAACTGGCCTGGGCAGGAAGGGGGTTAAAGTGCCCAGTAGGCAAGTATTTAAATATATTCCTCAATAATCACAAAGGATATAAATCTGCTCAGTTTGCATCAATGCTTTTCAAACCCAGATATTACCTTGTAAAAGTAATAGTGACATCATCATTGTGCTGTACATAGCCTGTGCAGACAGCAGAGCAGTGGGAGGGACCCAGCAGCTCCACCGCCTACAGGCTGCCTGTAGAAAACTACAGGAGGGGGCGGAGACAAGACCAGCCACCCTGCACAAGGAGAGAGAGCAGCAGTGAGCGGTCTTTATTACAGGAAGCTCTGCACAGAGGAGAAGTCTCATACTGGATTACAGCACAGATCTGGAAGAAACACACAAAGCTCATCAAGACTAAAGGAAGAATATCCATGATGAATGGATTTAGACTACAGTATATTTGCTTATCATGAAGTTCAGCTTGAAATATGTTCTAACTCTTCCACACTCCCCTGAAAGTGTTTTTATTGTCACACACACTTTTGGGGTTGTTTCCCACCATGACCGCACATGAATCACACAAGAACAGGCTGCGCATTCCTGTGTGATTCACATGCGCTTCTGTGTGGTGTAATTTCAATCCATTCATTTTGAATGGGCTAAAATTGCACCGCACCGCACCAAAGTAGAGCATGCACTGCTTTTTAAATTGCACTGTAATCAGATCGCATGGTACAAAAGTACCATGTAATCCAGTGCAGGCAAAAGCACTGCGTTTGCGACCTGTGTTGGGAGTGTCGTTAACTTTCTTTTGACACCCGCTGCAGACGGCAAATGGAGTGCATTTTGCATGCGGTCTGAATCGCACAGTGCACTCCTGTACAATTTGTGTGCGGACATTGTGTGATGCAGCCCTTAAAGGAGAAGTGCAGCCAACATTTGTTTTGCTGTACTTCTCCTGTGGATCACAGGAGTGCATTTTGTTGTGCACTCCTGTGATCCATTTTCAGAAGACAGCGGGCTGAAGATGATGTCCTAGAGCCGGTCCAGGCTGGAGAAGGATCGCGTCCACATGCCTAGACTGGCAGCCGGCTCAGCCTCTCAGCAAGCTGCCGGCTGCTCCCACCGCTCCGCAGCCCAGCGCCCCAGTGAGTGTGCAGGGAGGGGGGTCACAGCAGAGAGCCGGTGACTGACAGTTCAGGGAGCTGTGAGAACCGAGTGATCAGCGGTGTTCGATTGCTCGGTTCTCAGTGTTAGAGCCGACGGGGGACAGATGCAGCATCCACCTAGATAAGTAGGAATCTGAAAAAATAACCAAACCCCATACTTTTCTTTTTAGGTTACTAAATGTAACATTTTGTGTATCTGCCTGATGACCTGGGTTTGCTCCAATGATTTTGGATGCAGCAGGAGCTCTTTGCTCTAATCTATTTCCAGTGTTTAACAGTTCCAAGGTCTCCTTCCAAGAGCTCCTCTATTGGGGGAGCATCCAATCCTTGGCCTGCCGAATACTGGACAGCATGAGCTGGGTGTGTGGCCCACGTCAGCCAATCAGACTGCAGCTGTCATTTCCCTGGTGGATGTTATAAAACAGTTGCCAATAGCCTTTTTGCAGAGTAAAATTTCAAAGATGCATATCCACTATGAATGAGAGGTCATAATCTCCCAGATTCATATAAGGCAGATCTGTATGCTACAGTTAGCAGCCCCTCCAGAGGCTTCCAAACCAGGAAAATGTCTAGAAAATATGCTTAAAGAAATACCCAATGGACAAAGTGAGGGTCTATTCACACTATGGAAACATTTGCATACCAAGCAAAAGAGCATGTATATGCGTTCTGTGCAAAACGGAGCAAAAATTAATGTTATTTTCTGCGCTGCATAAATGTTTTTTTTATTTATTTATTTATTTCAGGTACTTGTATAGCGCTGTCAATTTACGCAGTGCTTTACATATATATTGTACATTCACATCATTCCCTACCCTCAAGGAGCTTACAATCTAAGGTCCCTAACTCACATTCATACATATACATACTAGGGCCAATTTAGACAGGAGCCAATTAACCTCCTAGCATGTCTTTGGAGTGTGGGAGGAAACCGGAGTACCCGGAGGAAACCCACGTAGGCACAGGGAGAACATGCAAACTCCAGGCAGGTAGTGTCGTGGTGGGGATTTGGATCAGCAACCCTTTTGCTGCGATGCGAAAGTGCTTCCCACTACACCACTGTGCCTGTTCCTGATTTAAAATGGAAAATACAGCATTTGACCACTAGATGGTGATAAATATAATAAGAAATCCAAATGACACTTGGTGCCACCTAGTGGCCAAAAATAGTATTTTCCATTTTAGAACAATGAAAATCATTCAAATAGTACAATAAATAGCTTTCAGGTTTAGGGGAGCATTGATCTCCTGTTGACAGTGGAGCCAATCACTGACACTGATCACCTTCATATGACGGATGAAGGATGTGAAGTCACCACTCCCCACAAGCCTGCAATACATTTGTTTTCAGTGCCAGTTGCAGCAGCAGGAATTGGCACTGGTTGGCTTTAGAAACACACTGGGGTGGATTTACTAAAGGCAAATAGACTGTGCACTTTGCTTAGTAAATGAGGGGAAGCTCTGCTGATTTCCATTATCCAATCATGTGCGAGCAAAATGCTGATTTTTTTTTTATTTACCTTGCACGTGATTGAGTATTCTTTGAAAACTGAAGCTTTACTCATTTACTAAGCTCTGATGCAACTGCACTTGCAAAATCATGCGCCTTTAGAAAATCAACCCCTGTGTCACTTCACCCTAAGACTGCATTTACACCTAGGGGCATGGAGAATCTGTGCAAAATTGCGCCTCCTTAGCGCGTGCTTTGTGCGCATTCTCATGAAATAAATGGGCTGCCCTATGTGCCACAAACGCAACAAAGTAGCTCATGTAGCTTTTTGCTACGTTGGGTTTTACCCACACTTTTCGACATATTGGCTGCATGTTTTTCTCTGTGAAAAAAAAGTACGCCTGCTTGCCGCGTTTGGTGTGCCACTTATGGCCCGTACACACGATCCGAAAATCGGACGAAAAATACCGCATACGATGCGATCGTACGATAATCGGATTGTTATTACACAGCTTACGAGAGCCGATCGTGACAGTTCATCAGATAATATTCGATTGGACATGCATGAAAATTTTGATCACATGGTGCCCGATCGTACGATTTTCGTTTAATCGGTACAGTTGTCGTCTGACAATGCAATACAAATACACAACAACACATGACATCACTTCTGATTTTTTATTTTGTCGTCTGAGAATATTCGTGACTTTAGTACATTCTTCCGATTCGATCTGAGATTAGCATGCAAAAAAAAAATGGATGATCTGTCGTCCGATTTACGGATCGTGTGTATGGGGCATAACAATGAATGGCACAATAGAGCTTAATGGTTTTACTAGGTTTTATTTTAAAAAAAATACCAAATTTGTGAACCCATGTTGTACCCTGTTCTCGTTTAGGGCCAGTTCACACCACAGTGTGGGTTTTGTCTGCACCAAAAATGCATGGATAGCAGGTTATATGGTTTTTAATGGCATAGTTCACACCAGTGCAGTCAGTTCCAGGGACTTCCAGTTCCAGAAAAAAAAGTAGAACATGCTGCATTTTTCCTGCACTGGGCTGTAATGGAACACTGTAAAACGCATCAAAAATGCACTGGAATGCACCTGAATGCGCAAAAAACACACTGGAAAACACATGTCCTTATTTAAGGTTAAGAAAAAAGAGGGGGGAAAAATACACTGGACTGCATCAAAAATGCACTGGAACACTTCAAAAACGCGCATGCAGAAAAGCATCTGAAATGCATCCGGACTTCGTTTCTATGGTGTGAATTGGTCCAGTGCACTTTTGATGCGTTTTACTGTGTTCCAGTACAGTCCAGTGCAGGTAAAATGCAACATGTTCTTTTTTGTCTGCATCAAAAACACATGGAAAGCAGGTTATATGGTTTCCAATGGCATAGTTCACATTGGTGCAGTCAGTTCCAGGGCTTTCCAGTTCCAGAAAAAAAAGTAGAATGTTGCATTTTTCCTGCACTGGACTGTACTGGAATGCAGTAAAACGCATCAAAATTGCACTGAAATGCACTGGCATGCACTGGAATGCATCAAAAACACACCGGACCCTAGTATTGTAAAAAAAAAAAAAAAACACAGGAAAAAAGGAATGCATCCGGTAACACACCAAACACACACTGGAACGCATCAAACGCGCATGCCGAAACCTTATCCAGAACCGATCTAGAATGCGTTTTTATGGTGTGAATCAGCACTCAAATAAAAAACCCTTTGGGCCAGTTCACACCACATGCGGTCCAATGCGTTTTTGCTGCATCAAAAACGCATGAAAAGTAGGTTATATGGTTTCCAATGGCATAGTTCACAACAGTGCAGTTAGTTGCAGGGCTTTCCAGTTCCAGAAAAAAAAAAAGTAGAACATGTTGAATTTTATCTGCACTGGACTGTACTGGAACGCATCAAAAATGCACAGGACTCCAGTACAGTAAAAAAAAAAAACACAGAAAAAAAAAGAAAAAGCAAAGGAGAGTGCAAAATCTGGTGGAGCTCTGCATAGCAACCAATCAGCTTCCATTTTTTTTTGTTTGTCAAAGCTTAATGGAGCAAGCTGAGGTTAGAAGCTGATTGGCTACAATGCACAGCTGCACCAGATTTTGTACTCTACAGTTTTAGTAAAACAACCCCATAACATCGCATGACAAGTGGCAGTCCACTGTTTTCAATGGCAGATCATTTGCGACTTAAAGTTGCAGCAACTTTGAAAAGGTGCCTACACTACTTAGTGTCAGAGAGTGTAAAGTCAGTTTAAAGTCGCACTGCAAAGTCTCACCTGGTGATCTGGCCAATAAGTCTGATTTACAATAGAAAAGCTCTTTGTATGTATCAGTTACAGGGATAAGATAAACCATTTCCCACTGACATGTAAAACCTTTATCACAAAAGGGAAAGACCAGTAACTGTAACTGATTATTCAGTGTGAACCCGAAGTCGGCTTTAATTTATTAGTGCATCTAAATCTGCTAGTCCATTTAACACTCCCCTCCCCCCCAGACTGACAATGCTGATCTCCAAAGGTGCCCCCTGTGCTCCTTCATCCAGAGTGGAGGCACTCTAATATAGGAAGTGGCTAACCCTGAAAAAAAGAAAACCGATGCAGCCATCACATCTAATGATTGGTAAGCTGCAATGTACAACATTTTTGGTTATCGTTTTAATTTTTTGTATCAAAATAAATAAAAAATATATGAAAATGAATATGTATTAAAAATAAACACACACACAAGGTGAATTCATGACACTAATTTTGCAAGACGCGTTTGAGATTTTGTAATATGAAAACCTGCTTGTTTGCAGCCTGTGCATGACTGACTTACAGTCCCATCTCTGCAAGAAGAAAACTCTTCTGAATTATTCAGCAGCATTACTGGTGCTTCAGCTTGTAGCTCATTACCTGCTGGCTGCAAGAGTTAAATATGAAATTTCCACAATATTAACCGCTTACCCACCATATACTGTATACATACGGTGGCAAGGCAGCTCTCTGGCGCAAGATCGCATACCTAGCACATGATTCCTGCACTTCCGGGTCTGGTAAGCGTGCGAGCGCTGCGATCAACCACTTCACCTCTGGAAGGATTTCCCAGGTTAGGACCAGAGCACTTTTTGCGATTCGGCGCTGCTTCGCTTTAACTGACAATTGCGCGGTCATGCGGCGTTGTTCCCAAACAAAATTTGTGTCCTTTTTCTCCTACAAATAGAGCTTTCTTTTGGGGGTATTTGGTCACCTCTGCATCATTTCTGATCACCGCTATAAACAAAAGAAGAGCGACAATTTTGAAAGAAAAACAATATTTCTTACTTTTTGCTAAAATACAAATCCAAAAAAAAAAATATAAAAAAAAAATGTATTCATCGGTTTTGGCCGATTTATATACTTCCTCATATTTTTGGTAAAAAAAATTGCAATTGGCGTTTATTGATTGATTTGCGCAAAAGTTGCCGCGTTTACGAATGATGAGAATTCATTTATGGGGTTTTTATTTTATTTTTTTATATTTTACTCGTAATGGCAGTGATCTGCGATATTGGGGCGGACATGTCAGACATTTTTGACACTTTTTTGGGACCATTGGCATTTATACAGCGATTAGTGCTATAAAAATGCACTGATTATTGTATAAATGTCACTGGCAGGGAAGGGGTTAACCTGCAGAGGGCACTCTAAGGGGTTAACTGTGTTCCCTCAGTGTGTTCTAACCCTATGGGGGCTGGGCTGGCTGGGGGAGGGGAGCCTGTGATCACATCCCTTCCCCCTCTGTCAGAATGGAGATCCATTTTTACATACACGGACCCCCGTTATGTCGCTCCGGGGGGGGGGGGGGGGTGATCGCGGGTAACCGGCGAACATTGAGTCCGCTTACCAGCTCCCCCGGGAACACAGTGAGCGTGCCTCCGGCGCCGCACGCGGGCTCACAATACTTGTTCTCGCGGCCGCCATCAAGTGACGGCGTTTCGCGATAACAAGCCAAGTTGCCGCAATCAAGCCACGCCGGGCTGTCGGTGATTAGTTAAGCTTTAATGAGCAGGGCCCTCTGATTTCTTTTGTATTGTAACTGTACTGTCTGCCCTCAGGTTGTAAAGCACTGCACAAACTGTTGGCGCTATATAAATCCTGTATAATAATAATAATAATTAGACACAGCGGGAGCTGATTGGTGGGTACAGACATAGAGCCCGCCGGCACCCGCCGATGCTTCGGTACAATAAACAAAGCAGATTGCCGTTCTGTCACTACAGAAGACATGGATCCTATGTTCCTGCTAAGCACCTCCCCCACAGTAGGAAAGCACTGGTCAGGCACGCATGTAATGCCGATGTAAACAAGGCAGACCCCTGTTCTGCCTGAGAATAAAAGAGAGGTCTTGTGTTCCAAGCTAAGCTGAAACACGGGTCTCTCTTTTCCTCCAGTGCATCCACTCCCCCCACAGTTAGAAAGCACTCATAGGGAACACATTTAAACCCTTTGATTGCCCCTGATGTTAACCCCTTCCCAGCCAGTGTCATTAGTACAGTGACAGTGCATATTTTTAGCACTGATCACTGTATTAGTGTCACTGGTCACCAAAAAGTCTCAGTTAGGAGTCCGATGTGTCCGCCGCAATACAAAATGCCATAGTTTGTAGACGCACACTAATCAAAAAACACTTATTGGGATTTTTTTACCAAAAATATGTAGCAGAAATCATATTGGCCAAAACTGATGAAGAAATTTGATTCTTTACATTTTTTAATTGCATATGTTTAAGGCTCCATGCACACTGGACGCTCTCTGGGCGTCGGATTATGTGGCAGGAGACGCTGCATAGAAAACACGCTTTTTGCAGCGTTTATGCGTGTTTAGGAGCATTTATCGGTGTCAGCATTTTTAAGCTTTTTTTTTTAACTTCACCAGCTTACATTGACTAAAAAAAAAAAAAGATGGACGCCGATAAACACACGTTTATGAGCGTTTATGTGCATTTAGGAGTGTTTATCGGCGTCCAGCGTCTTTTGTGGTCAGAAGAACGACTCTTTAATGCGATTTTAGGGATGTTTAGATAACAGCCCATAAACGCCATTGCTGATAAACGACAATAAACGGCCATGTGTGCATGGACCTAGGATAACATAGAGGGGCGTTTATGGGCTGTTAAAAAAAAAAGAAACGCCCAAAAACGATTGTTTATCAGCTACAGCGTGCATGGAGCCTAAGGCCTCATACACACAGGTGTAAGGCAAAAATCGGCATCAAAAAAAGGGATTTTATTATAACTTACCGTAAAATCCTTTTCTCCGAGTTCACTGACAGACGCAGCTTCTTCTTGACTTTGTGGGGTTTTATGTTCGTCTTACTAGGATCAATTGAGGATCATTCTGCTTGTATTTTGGGGTGTTTCAGTTCTTCTTCGACGCAGACAGTCACTTGAGCCTCTTTTCCTAAAATGCCATTCAATATTATTTTAGGGAAAAAAACTACGGCTAAAAACGGAATGTGGACACACATACTCCGGAATCCGAGGTACGTGCGACATCGACTATTTGTTAGCAAAAACCCGCAAAGAAAAAAAAAATTGTCGGGTATTTGCGGG
>BLSH010450330.1:1486297-1499365 GCA_018402905.1 Glandirana rugosa | reverse complement strand
CGGGGGGATTTTTGCTGGCACATAATGATTGGGGGGGGGGGGGAGGCGTAATTCTGGCATGTTCGCAATGGGCACACATAAAACCAATACCAAACCAAATGCCTACAAATTTCTTTCTTTTTTTTTTCTTTCTTGTTTTTGTAGTAAAGTGTCATTAAACCCACATCACCATGTTCATACTCACTATTAGAATCATTTCCTATATTCTGCAAAAAAACCTGGTTGATCCTGCTGTTCCCTGACTCCCCCTTCTGTTCATGTCCCCACTGCAGTTGGGAATTTTGCAGAGCAATGTTGGCAGCTAGTGCACATGCTCAGTTTTCAGTGAGTTTCTATGCTGAGCATTTCCTCCCTATCACATCTGAGCAGCCCATGTGACTATAGAGTCACACATGTGGGCGTATACACAGTGGTAAATGACAGCCCACTCCCTCCCTCCTCCTCCTCCTCCATGCCCACTAACCAGATAAACACAATGGGGGTGGGATATTACATCTTGATTGATGGAGGCTTCACTTCCCTGTTATTTAAAGACACAGGCCAAAGGGGCTTGGCACAGCCTGTGACTGGCAGAAATCCACCCACAACATGTAATTACCAAGATATAATAAAGATTTGATTTCAAATATATAATTGTATGACAATTTAAATCAGTTTATTGATATTATTTATTTTTACTCTGTATTCCAAAGGCTGTTTTTTGGGGTTTTTTTATTAACTTATGACCAGCAGTAGAGGACTAGAAGCTCCTCCTGCCACTGTTTCCCTGCAGACAGGCTGGGAAAGATCTGGGTCACGTGACAGCTGTATATCGATTAGGAAAGAGGTACTTTGATTTTTTTTTTAAATAATTACAGTGCCATCATCCACAATTAAACAATATGCACACACAGGTGCAGGAGGATAGATCCTCAAGCAAAGTCCTTCAATAGCAGCCTTAAGTATTGGTGGAGGAAAAGCGTACAGCCAGCCAGTGGCGTAGCGTGGGTTGTCAGCACCCGGGGCAAGGCAAGTAATTTGCGCCCCCTAACCCGTCGATAATTTTGCAAAAAGACCCAAATTTCTTACTTTTTGCTAAAATTCAAATCCAAAAAAAAAAAAATATAAAACATTTTTTTCATCGGTTTTGGCCGATTTATATTCTTCCTCATATTTGCGATAAAAAAAATCGCAATCGCCGTTTATTGATTGGTTTGCGCAAAAGTGGTCACGTTTATGGATGATGAGAATTCATTTCTGGGGTTTTTATTTTTTTTACTAGTAATGGCGGCGATCTGCTTTTTTTTAGCGGTACTGCGATATTTCAGCGGACATGTCGGACCATTTTGACACTTTTTTGGGACCATTGGCATTTATACAGCGATCAGTGCTATAAAAATGCACTGATTACTGTGTAAATGCCATTGGCAGTGAAGGGGTTAACCTGCAGGGGGCGCTCTAAGGGTTAACTGTGTTCCCTCAGTGTGTTCTAACTGTGTGTGGGCTGCCCTAGCAGGGGAAGGGAAGTGATCACAGCCCTTCCCCCTTCACAGAACGGAGGTCCGTGTTTATCTACACGGACCTCCGTTCTTTCACTCCGGGGGGGGGCATCGCGGGTGGCCGGCGGAGATCGAATCCACCGCACCCGCTTCCCGGCCCTCCCCGGACACAGTGAGGCGGCACGCGTGCGCTCACTGGGCGCGATCTCGCAGCAGCCGTCATATGACGGCGATTTGCGTAGGAGCGCCACCTTGTCGCCGTCAATTGCCGATCAGCGGTCGGCAAGCGGTTAAAGGTTGCTAGACCCACTGGCTTACATCAACTTATGTTGAGCTGGAGCAGCTACATATGGATCGAAATCTGTCTCCTCACTGTTGAACCAACCAAACTTCAATCCATCTGGTCAGCTCAACATGCCAGTCTTGACCTGCACTTGCAGACCGGGAACTGTAACATCCCAAAGAAACTTCAGTTTTGGAGATGCTCTGCTAGCACTACACAGCCAGCCCACTGAGCCCAGTAGTACTCCAGTCCAGTCATTCCTGACTCCTGTCACTCGTGACTCCTACCTTTTTTTTCACTGGCTGTCCCGGACGGACCCGATCACAGCAGTCAGCAGGCTAGGTTTTCTCCTCCAGGTCCTCCTAGGTTTTCAACTCCTGCAGCGTCTGTCACCACTGGCTCCCTCTCTCCTCTCTGGCCTGTGTCACCTGCCGCCGCTGCCAGCTTCTTCTTGCTGCTGCCTGGGCTGGTCTGGTGTGGTTCTCTCCCGCGCTCAGCGCTGCACTGGGTGGCCGTTGCACTGTCCCTCCCCCAGATAGTCCCTCGCTCTTTCTTCGCACCCACCGCACGCCTGGCACCCCCCCCCCCTCCACAGTGGGCGGCGACCCGGCGGCTCGGATCGGATTCGCACAGCCAGCACTGCAGAGAGAGTGAGTGAGCCAGGCAGGGGCAGAGAGCTGCGAGTGCGAGCGCGCCCCCCCAGATGTTGCGCCCGGTGCGGCCGGCCCCCCATGCACCCCCCACGCTACGCCTCTGCAGCCAGCTACTCTGAGACTCTGTAAGAGCCGTCACAATCCTTGTAGCAAACTCTGACAACTAACCCTCAAACCACAGGCACAACTGGAGCTCCAGGCAAAGGGTCCTACTCACAATGTCCAGAGACAGCTTCCCTGCAACACTCTTCAGTAAAAGGGGTCCTTCTCCAGCCTAGCTTCCTAAGGTAGCTCAGGGATTGGCTGAGGAAAAAAGGGCATCCAAGATGTGTTGGGTCTTTGATATGAGTTTGAAGAAGGTAGTGAGAGGGAAAACACACTGGCACAGGTTAGGCTGCTCACAAGAGACAAGGCTACCCTCCAGTGGGTACTCCGGCAGGTCACCAGAAAATGATGTGCATATATGGATGGATCGCCAGATCAAAAGATGAAAGAGTCCAAATTAATTTACTGATATCATGTTAAAGACGGCCAATGCGTTTTAGGGGTCAAAGGAACTGTCATTAGTGAAGTACAGCGTCACTAAGCAAGCTGTTCATGAATGGAGACCCATTCATGACAGGCTGTTTACACTATCATGTGATCGCTATGACCAATCATGATACCAGGTTACCGGTAACAGTGACCAGCTCCTAGCCTAGGAGCGGCTCGGTCCCATATATACACACGACTGAGCCTGCACATGCCACTCCGCCGCAGTAAATCTGCAGGAGTGGGGCGGCAAGTGGTTAAACTGAGATATAGGTAAGGATTAAAAGATAAAGACTCAGTAAGTGATTACATCAGCTGCTGAAAGTACTTGAAAAGGGTTAAAGTCTTACTAAACCCACAACAGTAAAATCTGTCTGTATATGCAGAATAGCATGCTTGCTATACTCACTGTGTAACTTAAGGGGTTAATCCTCTGTTTTGTGTAAAAAGGCTGTATGATCTTTTATGGCCAGATACTTCCTTCTTGCCCTGTCTACTATATTAGACTACACTATACTAAATGCGGGCAGTATGGAAAGGTTGCACATGCTCTGTTCGATCTTCCTGTTTCACATGGACACAGACTGCAGTGCATTTCTAGAGGCAGTGATTGTTTATTTGTAAACTGAGCATGTCATTGGCAAAGTACCAATCAGCTCTGGCTGGATTGTGGCTGTAGGGTCAATGATGCAAAGGAAGTTACATCATCAGAGAGTGAAACACTGTGGAAGCCCTGGCTCTTTGAAGTTTATCACCTGACTGCAATATACAGATGAAAAAAAAAGGTATATAGCAGCAGTATTTTGATATAAAAGGAAGTTTTAGAAGCTGTGTGCACTGTGGTGGGGGGGGGGGATGATTTGTTATTATAACGCTTTAACACTTTAAGTTACCAAACAAATCTGTATTAGAATGCTTAACTCGTGGGATACCAGTGAGAACATTTCTTAATATTAGCAGCCATGAAGAAGGAGTGCGTTGGCCCCGAAACGCGTTGGTTGTTTGATGCGATCACATTATGAATAAGTTAAGCTATATGGATTCTTTCACCATTTGGTTTGGTGCTCCTGTTTGAGTCACATTGGGGGTACCCTACGAAGGGTGTGATTGTTTTCTCTACTTCATTGCAGGAATATGTTTAAAAGTCCCAGCAGCTCTTGGATATGTCTTCCTGGTTTTAGCCTCCCCCTACTCTGCTATAAAAAGCATTTTCATTTCTGTCTGTGCTGCTTTTGCAGAGTTCCCCTCTTTTCCCGTCTTGTAAAATGGCAGTACACCTGGAGGTGAGGGCAAATCTCTCTAACGGGGTCCCGAATAAAGGTTCTAACCTTTCCCTAGTCTATCCAAAGCTAAGAAAAAGTTTTGGTTGGACTAAGTATTTTTAGATATTTGCCTGAATTTTGCTGTAAAAAAATTTTTTTAGCGGTGCTGTGCATAAAGTTATTTTAAAAAATAACAAAATCTGATCCGGGAACATTCCGTTTATAGATCAGAGTGTATGAGGACCTCATCCTGAGCCCGGGCCGGCTCTGTGCAGCGTGCACTCGGTGCCCCCAAACTTCAAGTACAGGTCTAGTTACTTATTATGCATTCCAATGAAATACCTCCACCCAGCCAAAGAATCCGTGAAATAGTTTTCATCTCGGAAAACGCAGAGGAACCCAAATCCTGGAACTGTCATTTCTTTGTGGTGCGTTTCTTAAGACTAAGCAGCCGCTACGTATGTAAATATATACATGGAGGCCATAAATGCCAGCCCTGGAACTCGATCACAGCAACCCACCTGGACCTCCAAGTTACACTTTAAAAAGTTGCTGTATCCTCTTAAATAGTTTCTATTTAATGAAGTGAAGAGACCTACAGAGGGTTACTTTCCTCACCCTGGCCCCTCTGTGGGCAATGGTGGGCTCACAGCCAAGGGAGCTCCCTGCCCCCCATGAATGGTGACAACATCTTCTGCAAGTCTTCTTGGAACAAATATAAATTATAGATGAAGTTGAGTCTACTTATGTTTTGCCTCCCTGGTTTCTCCTCCCCTACAAGCAATAAAACCCTTTTATTTTTTTTTAAGAGATGCAGTTTATTTTACATAAAACATAAAAAAATAAAGTAATACAAAACCAAATCATAAACTGGTACAAAATAGGTACAGAGCATCAGGGCTGGCTCTACCATTAGGCGGAGTAGGCAGCCGTCTAGGGCGCACTGCCACCCAGGGCGCCAAGCCCCTGTCCATATACTACCCCAGCCTGTCCATATACTACCCCAGCCTGTCTATATACTACCCCAGCCTGTCTATATACAACCCCAGCCTGTCCATATACTACCCCAGCCTGTCCATATACTACCCCAGCCTGTCCATATACTACCCCAGCCTGTCCATATACTACCCCAGCCTGTCCATATACAACCCCAGCCTGTCCATATACTACCCCAGCCTGTCCATATACTACTCCAGCCTGTCTATATACTACCATAGCCTGTCCATATACTTGCGGACCACGGCTGGCATGAGGAAGCGAGCCGGTGCCACCATTATTTGTCTTTAGGCAGGGTCCAGAGGCACAGGTGCGGGCTTGTGGACCATGGCTAAAGAAATAGGTAGAGAGGCGCTGCAAAAATCTCCACCTCCGCCCCCTCCATCGTATACATGGACAGTGCAAAGGGGGTGGAGTCAGGGGCTGAACCAAAGGGGGGGCGGCAAAATCAGGTTTCGCCTAGGGTGTCAAAAATCCTTGCACCAGCCCTGCAGAGCATGATAGTACGGCACTAGAGGTTCACTGGGTCATATGAAAGCATCCAATAAAAGCTACCATATACCCATATACAACATGTAAGGGCGATCCTCAAGGAGAGATAATTTAACGCCACTGCTATATAATATAAATTCAGAGTACTTGATTCATGAACACCAACTTTTTTGTTGAGAGATTAGTGAGTCGGGGAAACCGAGGAATAGGAGCTAAAGGGAAAGGAAGGGAAGGGAACACAATAAAACCTTTTTACTTTTATTACATACAACTTCTAGGCTCCGTTCACATCTAGGCATTTTTGGGCTTTTTTCTGCTCTAAGCCTCAGCTCTAAAAACGCCCAACAAGACAAATCCCATACATTTTAATGGCCCCTGTTCACATCTGAGCATTCTGTCGCCTAAAGAAAAAGCCCATCACTCAAAAAAGTACACGGGCTTCTTTTTTGGCAGATTGCAGACCTTTTAATTCCCTTACATTGGTGACTTTTTGAACTTCAAAACGCTTGTACAAAAACACTGCAAAAACTCAGCAAAAACAGGACCCAAAAACGGCCATAAAATAGCAACGCCTAGATGTGAACAGAGCCTTAAGCCCAGTGATGTGATCACTGGGTCTCCGTGCTTCTCTATCCACTTGTCCTCCACAAGATTTACCCCCCTTCATGACCAGGCCTTTTTTTGTAATACGGCACTGCGTTATTTTAACTGACAATTGCGCGGTCTTGCAACAGTGTACCCAAATAAAATGTATGTAATTTTTTTCCCACAAATAGAGATTTCTTTTGGTGGTATTTGATCACCACTGTGTTTTTTAATTTTTGCTCTATAAACAAAAAAGGACAATTTTGAAAAAAAAAAAAAAATTATTTTTTTCAACTTTCTGCTATAAAACATATCCAATTAAAAAAAAGTTAAAAAAATCAAATTTCTTCATAAATTTAGACCAATATGTATTCTCCTACATGTTTTTGGTAAAAAATCTCAATACGTGTATATTGATTGGTTTACACAAACGTTATAGTGTCTGCAAACGATGGGATATATATACTGGAATTTTTATTCATTTATTTTTTTTATACTAGCAATTGGGGCAATCAGAGACTTATAGCGGGACTGCGATATTGCGTTGGACAATCTGACACTAACTGACACTTTGCGGGAACCAGTGATACTAATACGGTGATCAGTGCTAAACATATGCACCGTCACTGTACTGTAATGACTATGGGTGGGAAGGGAGTTATCAAAGGATTAACTGTGTGCCTAGCCAGTGTTTGTATTTACTATACCTTTATTTCCTGCTTTGCAACAACGCACAATCCATCCCTTCTCCCCTTAAGACCAAAACTCTGCCTTGTTTACATAGGCAGAGCTCCATTCTGAGTCATAGGCAGAGCTCCATTCTGAGTCATAGGCAGAGCTCCATTCTGAGTCATAGGCAGAGCTCCATTCGGAATCTCTGGCCAACGATCGGTAGGTGCCGGCGGACATCCAGTGTCCGGCACCCCGCAGAACGGCTTCTGCTGTGAATAATTACAGTAGAAGCAGTGCGCCTGGGCGTGTGCCCCCTGTAGGCAGAAGTGCACAATCACATATATATATACGTGATCTGCCGAACAGCTGCCACCCTGTAGCAGTAAAAGTGATATAGGGCGGTCAACAACCTATTCTAACCATTGGAATAAATGTACACTCAAGTGCTAAACGCACCTAATGTTTAGGCGTGTCTAGATGTTTACATGCGCTCAGCGTATTTTCTGCCCAAAGGGTCCTCTCCTGAAGACCCCTTTTACACTTGTGCGACGTGATTTTACCACGACTTTGCCGCAATTTTTTTGCCGCGATTTTGCTGCGATTTTACCACAATTTCGGATCAGTACGACTTTGGTCCGACTTTGTTGCAACTTTGGCTCAATGATAACATATTACAAAGTCGTACAGAAGTAGTACAGAAATTGCATCTATATTATTCAGGTGCGATTTGCATGAGACTTTGAGGGTTTAACATTGAAGTCTATGGACCTCAAGATGCATCAAAATTGGAGCAAAGTAATGCAGGGACTACTATGAAGTCGGCACAACTTGAAAGTCGTACAGATATGAACGGTACTCTTTGGAAATAATGGGGAACGACTTGTCATGCGACTTTGCAGTCCCAAATCGCAGGACAACTCGCACAAGTGTGAAAGGGGTCTTACACACAAGTTTTTTTTTTCTGCCTCTAAATGCCCTTTTCTAGTATGCCTGTGAACGCCTATTTGAGCATGGCTACACGTGCTATATAGGTGCTTTTACAGGTTGAAAAACAAAAAGTATCAAAAAACTGTAAAGCTTAATTTTTTTTAAAGCCCTGTGAGCATGAGGTCTCAAAATAAGAAAGTCACAGGTGAAAATCTTTTTTAACCGCTTGCCGACTAGCCCCTCAGTTATATTGCAGCAGGTTGGCTCAGCTGCGCAAATAGCCGTAGGTGTACGTCGGGCTCGTACACAGCGTTCTGTGGGTGCACGCGCCGATTGGCCAGCGGGGGAGCCAATCAGCGGGTCTGGTGGACTCGATGTCCGCCGGCCGCCCACAATCATTCCTTGCAGGGACAGAACGGGGATCTGCCAAAGTAAACAACGCAGATCTCCGTTCTGCCAGTGGAGATCACACAGATCCTGCCTTTCTGCTATGCAGGAAGATGGATTTGTGTGTTATCCCAGGCAGCCCATCCCCCATACAGTTAGAACCACACAGTGAGGAATCACATTTAACCCATTGATCGCCCTTGATGTTAACCCCTTCCCTGCAAGTGTCATTAGTACAATAACAGTGCATATTTTTATCACTGATTATTGTAATAATGTCACTGGTTCCCAAAAAAGTGTCAAAAATTTCAGTTAGATGTCCGATCTGTCCACCGCAATGGGGCAGTCCCACTAAAAATCACTGATCATTGCCATTACTAGTAAAAAAATAAATAAATAATAAAAATGTCATACATCTATTCCCTATTTTGTAGATGCTACAACTTTTGCGCACACCAATCAATAAACGCTTATTGGGTTTTTTACCAAAAATATGTAGCAGATTACAAATTGGCCTAAATTGATGAAGAAATTAGATTTTTTAAATTTTTTATTGGATATGTTTTATAGCAGAAAAGCAGAAATTAAAAATATATTTATATATTTTTTTCAAAATTGTCGGTCTTTTTTTGTTTGTAGTGCAAAAAAATAAAAACTGCAGAGGTGATCAAATACCACCAAAAGAAAGCTCTGTGTGGAAAAGGTTTTACGATTTTATTTGGGTACAACGTCGCACGACCGCGCATGTATACACAAATGTTTTGCTTTGAATTTTTATTTTAAACTGAATTGGTTGTTTTACAAGATGATCGTTTACAATTACTTTAAATAAATGTTACAGTAATTATTTAAAAAGTGAACTCATTAGTACTCTATAATCTCCATGGCTGGACTTACCATTAGGCACACTAGGCACCTGCCTATAAGCAGCAGTGTCAAAGAGATGGCCTTTCTATATAGAGATATTTATGAGGATTTTTTTTCCATTATTAGTACAGTCATGTCACATATGATTATGTTGCACTTTATTATAATATTCTAAGTCAGGGAAAGCACTTGCCGACCGCGTTATAGCCAAAAGATGGTTACAGCACAGTCGTCTAGTTCTGGGAGTGCATCCATAGACGTCTTCCCAGAACCCCATCCCCTGTGTGCGCGCATTGGGCGTGCTCTGTGTCCGCTGTGTCCTTTGGGCACAGCTGATCACAGATTGGGGTAAAGGGCCAATCACAGCGGCCCTTTACCATGTGATCAGCTGGGTCCAATCACAGCTGATCACATGTACTTGTAATCAGACTTGCAGGTTATCAGCAGTCCTTTACTCTCACACTGTGTCTGTGGGAGGAAAGAAGAGCTGTTAACCAACAAGTGGCAAGCTTGTCATGTCAGCACATTGTATACACTGATAACCAGTGCCCTGATTTTCAGTGAAGCCCCATTAGCGCCAATCAGTGCCGCCTCGTCAGTGCCCATCAATGCCGCTTCATCAGTGCAGTCTCATCAGCGCATATCAGTAATGAAGAAAAATTATTACTATTATTACTTATTTGCAAAATTTTATAAGAGCCCTTTCACACTGGGGCGGTAGCGGTAAAGCACTGTTAGTTTTAGTGGCACTTTACTGCTGTTATAGCGGCGCTTTTTTAAACCGTTTTTAAAAAGGGGATAAATACTGCCCGTGGTGTGGTGCTCCCGAAGAGATTTTCAGGCTCTTCGGAAGCGCTGGCCATTCATTTCAATGGGCAGGGTGGTTTAGAAGCGCTGTATACAGCGCTCCCACACCACCCCAAAGGTGCTGCTTTTTTCCCTGCAAGCGCACCACCCCAGTTTGGAAGCATTCGGGCTTTCACACTGGGGCTGCAGGGGAGGCAGTTTTCAGGCGCTTTACAGGTGCAATTTTTTAGTGCTAAAGTGCCTGAAAACCACTCCAGTGTGAAAGGGGTCTAACAGAAACTAAGAAAAATGTTTTTGCTTTTTTCTAAATTTTTGGTCTTTCTTTGTTTAGCAGATAATAAAAAAAAAACAGCGGTGATTAAATATCACCAAAGTAGAGCTCTATCTGTCTCCAAAAAAATGATAAAAATGTCACATGGGTACAGTGTTGCATGATCGTGCAATTGTCAAAGGGCAACAGTGCTGAAAGCTGAAAACTGGCCTGGGTAGGAAGAGGGTGAAAGTGTCCAGTATTGAAGTGACTATTTATGTAGAAGAGGTGATCCTAGCAGAGGACCTTACCTAGGGCACCATTGTTGTGTGCCTACTCAGGCAGGGGTGACCAAACTACGGCCCTCCAGCTGTTGCAGAACTACAAGTCCCATGAGGCATTGTAAAACTATAACATTCACAGACATAACCAGGCATGATGGGAATTGTAGTTCCAGAACAACTGGAGGGCCATAGTTTGGACACCCCTGGCACAGGCTCCACTGGTGGAAATCTGACCCTGATAATCTCTGCACAAGCAAGCTGACAGTCCACCCTTGAGCCGTGGTACAGAATGATTATAGTGTAACATGTGGTACGTCTTTTGTTACATGATAAGAGTTTGGTGTTCCCCAGAACTGGTCTTGTCATTCATAGCCTTGGTACGAATGACTTGAGTTCAGCCAAGCTGTGTGATTGGACCATCGGAGGGGTGCAGTCAGAGTGAATAGTAATGAACGTGGCACCGGTGTGCCAGAGATAAAGTGATCCCTGTAGATTTTACTTTCTCATTCTTGAATGCTTAAAGCTGAATGATTTGCATAGCTTATCTCCCCAGACTGCCAGACTGGGCCGCCTTCCAGCTTGTACAACCGAGTTCACTGACAAACAAAATTAAAGTCAGCGACCCCGGTATGAATGACATACTGTAACATTGCATTCATTCATTATTTCATTATTGAAGAGGTTCTGTTTTTCTAGCCAATCCACCCAGGGAAAGTCTTCTGTATTATAGGCATTACAGTCTTGTAAAATATGTTATTTTCAAAACCTTCATTCTAGTTATAACTTGTAATTGTACATACTTCTCATCTTTCTGAGATGGGAAAAAGAGGGACAACTTTTAGCACAAAGTATGTAGGCAAAGAAAACACCCCTCCCAAGCCTCCATGTCAGAAAAGAATTTGTAGGCAAAAAACATTTTGCTTAAAGCTATAAGCATTTTTATCCCCACTGGCTTTTTAAGAAAAACAATAATAATAATTTGAAGGTTGGATAAGAAGGTCCCGAAGGCCAACCACCACCTCCCAATCACTTGACTCACAGGGTCCTCTTTTTCTGGGTTCTTTGCCCAGTGGTGGGAGTTCCTCGATGATGCAGAGCCGGGGTCTCTAAACTTTCTAGAACAAAGGGCCAGTTTACTGTCCTTCAGACTTTAACCACTTGCCGACCGCTCGCCGCAGCATGATGGCGACAAGGTGGCTCGTTATCGCCGCGATAACTAGCATTGTGAGCGTGCGCCGCCGAAGGCGCGCCCGCGCACTCACTGTGTTCGGGGACAGTCAGGGAGCGGGTGCGGCGGACTCGATCGCCGCCGGCTACCCGCGATGCCCCCCCCCCGCACTGAAAGAACGGAGGTCCGTGTAAGTAAACATGGACCTCCGTTCTGTGAGAGGGGGAAGGGCTGTGTTCACAGCCTTCCTCTACATGGAAGCTGTGATCACTTCCCTTCCCCTGCTAGGACAGCCCACACACAGTTAGAACACGCCCAGGGAACACAATTAACCCTTAGAGCGCCCCCTGCAGGTTAACCCCTTCACTGCCAATGGCATTTACACAGTAATCAGTGCATTTTTATAGCGCTGATCGCTGTATAAATGCCAATGGTCCCAAAAAAGTGTCAAAATGGTCCGACATGTCCGCTGAAATATCGCAGTACCACTAAAAATCGCAGATCGCCGCCATTACTAGTAAAAAAAAAAAAAAAACCCCGGAAATTAATTCTCATCATTCGTAAACGCGGCAACTTTTGCGCAAACCAATCAATAAACACCGATTGCGATTTTTTTTACCAAAAATATGAGGATGAATATAAATCGGCCCAAACCGATGAAAAAAAATGTTTTTTTATATTTTTTTTTTGGATTTGTATTTTATCAAAAAGTAAGAAATTTGGGTCTTTGTGTAAAATTGTCGCTCTTCTTTTGTTTATAGCGGCGATCAGAAATGATGCAGCGGTGATCAAATTCCACCAAAAGAAAGCTCTATTTGTGGGGAAAAAAGGACGCAAATTTTGTTTGGGTACAACGTCGCACGACCGCGCAATTCTCAGTTAAAGCGGAGCAGCTCCGAATGGCAAAAAGTGCACTGGTCCAAAAGTGTGAAATCCTTCCGGGGCTGAAGCGGTTAATGAGCCGGACTGTGGCCAGTGGGAATAGAAAATACCCCAGCATTAGTGTTGAGCGAACCCGGACTGTAACGTTCGGGTCCGTACCGAACTTTCGGGTGTCCGTGGCACGGACCCGGACCCGGACATTTCAAAAATCGTTCGGGTGACACTGAGGTCGAATATTTCTCCGACCCAGTGTACTACGTGGCCGGTTAGTGTCGGTACGGTAATCATCCGTACCGACACTACCGAAGATTCCCGTTTGGTGACTTTGTGAACAACTAACCGACGGGACGTCGAAGAGTTGTGCACCTCATTTTATCGTCTTGGGGCCTGGCTTGGGCTTGCTAAAAACTTTACAGGCCCAGGCCCAGGCACGGTGCCTGTGGGCTTTCAAGCCATGCCTGGGCTTGCAATGTCAGGCCCAAGCGAGTTGTGATTACGACCCCATAAAAGATAAGGGTGACCGGTGTCAGGCCGAGTAATTGGC
>BLSH010450330.1:1469045-1482572 GCA_018402905.1 Glandirana rugosa | reverse complement strand
CCATTTATTTGTAGGGCACTTGCCCTAGTTTGAAGATGATTTTAGAACAGTTATATGGCTTCTACCATTAATTAATACTTTTCAGACACAGTTTGAAGATGATCCACATTCACCTCCATTTTTGCTTTTTTTATGTTTTTATTTTTTAAAAAATATTTACAGTTATTTCCCTGTCCCCATTTTTTTGTAGGGCACTTGCCCTACCCTTACCCCCATTTTACTTCCTTTTGCAGCCCTCTAGGGCTTTCCAGGACTTTGTCACAGCCATTTTTGTGCATAAAAGTTCGGGTCCCCATTGATTTCAATGGGGTTCGTTGTCCGTGCGATCGTTCGGGTTCCGTCCGGACCCGGACCCGGACTTTGTCCCGAAGTTCGGACGGACCAGCAGAACCCGAACTTCCAGAGGTTCGCTCAACTCTACCCAGCATCAGTGGGCATAAAAAGCTTACATAGTACTTTTGGTCAATATGAGGAAGAATAATGCCCCATCATTAATGTCAGTGGAAGGAATAGAACTCCATCACTGGTGTCAGTGGAAGGAATTGTTTCTTACTATTGGTGTCATTGGAGAGAATGGCGCCTCATCTTTGGTATCAGTAGGAGAAATAGTGTCTCATATCATTGTGGGGAATTGTGCCCCAAGGGACAGATAAATGCAAGCAAAGGGCCACATCTGGCCCACGGCCATAGTTTGAAGACCACTGATGTAGAGAGAGGGGTTGATATGATTCTGCATCATTGCAATAAGTGCAGGGCACCATGGTGTGGCCCCCTCAGGTGGTGGGTTCTTCATGCAAGAGATTCCCTTAGTCTGCAGGGATTTCCTTTCACTTCCTGTTTTGGCTATGTGACAGGAAGTGAAGGTTAAAGTGTTTGTTAACCCAAAAAATAAATAAATAAATACATATCCTGGTCCCTTAAAGCAGCTTCTGAGCCCTGGCCACCGTTGTCCATGATGTCCCCTGCCCTGCTCTCATCTCTCCTTCATTTCCTCCTCCTCAGCTGTCAGCTCCTTGCTGTGTGTGTGTCTTCGATCGCCCCCCGCCACTATTATTAAAAATATGCAATATACAATGGCAGCCCCTCCACTATATTAATGCAGAGCACACTGTATATATATTTTACAAAAATGAGCATTGTAAGTATCATGTGACTCATGGCCACTTTTCAGCTCCGAGACGGGGCATCTGAAGGAGAGACTGAGCGGCCACCTGATCTCCCGGGCTGACGTCAGAGGGAGATCCTGGCCCCTCCTGGAGAAGCCATCCACCGGAGCTGAAAAGTGGCCGTTGGTCATGTGACTGGCCTGAAGACAGCTCTAAAGAGGTATTTACGTTTTTGTAAAATATATATAAAGTATACTCCTCATTAATATAGTGGAGGGGCTGCCAGTGACTACTAATTGTGGCTTTACAACCACTTTAATCTCCCCAATGGAACAAAAAGGGAAAAAAATAAACCTTACAGGAGCTATGACCCTGCCTTACTATATCCAAAATGAGTTCTAATTCAAATACAGACTTAATGGTTTTTCATAAATGAAAGACTTATGACTGCACTTCACAACACTTCTACACAATTCCTAAAAATGTGGTCACCTTGGATGGGTTATCTGTGCATTGTGGACTGAGGGCCCTTCATCAGAATTTGCTGGGTGCCTAGGGTAATGAGATCTGCCCAATACTCTTGATGGACTGCTCCATCTCCTTCCTGTCCCTCCTCCTCTTCTTTCCATCTAAGACCTTTTCTAATTACGTCTAGTTCTTTAAGCCCTTTCTTGCTCTTTCCTATCTTTTTTTCTTCTTTATCTTCTCTCATCTCTCTAACCAGCCTCAAGCCCCACTTTATTTGCTCCCGTTATATAATTGCCCCACATGGTGCAATTGTATGCCTTATTCTGATACTTTCCTAATGGTGTCATTACCTTAGGGTCTGTTCTATGTATCAATGTTTCTCTTTCCAATGGAATGCTAACAACGTTCTGTATCACTACCAGGTGCTGTGTGCCTACAATTTATGCATTGGAAATGTGTTTCCTTAAGCTTGTTTATTCTTTTTTTTCCTTTGTAAAAACCAATAAAAATCTTTGTAAAATAAATACAAACCTGAAAAAATATCAAGTGAGCAAAAAAAATGTGAAAAAATTAAAAATTGACTTACATTTATTTACTTAAATGTTACAATAACATACACTAGAGATTCCTACAATTTCCATCTAAATCATGCCAACTGTAGCATGATTTAGACCTTCAGATTATCACTCGCACACAGCTTCTGAGCCAGGCATGACATGCACCATCACTGTTCAGACAGCAGGCCGCTGCTTTGGACAGATATGGACATGTAGTTATTATTATTATTATTATTATACAGGATTTATATAGCGCCAGCAGTTTGCGCAGCGCTTTACAAAAATGAAGGCAGACAGTACAGTTACATCACAATTTGGTACAAGAGGAATCAGAGGGCCCTGCTCGTTAGAGCTTACAATCTAAGAGGGAGGGCCAATGGATACAAAAGGTAAAAGCTGTGGGGGATGAGCTCATGTAGAAAGAAAGAGTATTAGGTAGAAGCAGGATAGGCTTCTTTAAAGAGAAAAGTTTTCAGGGATCGTCTAAAGATGGATAGATTAGGAGACAGTCGGACTGATTGGGGTAGGGAGTTCCAAAGGAAGGAAGAAGCTCTCGAGAAATCCTGGAGGCGAGCATGAGAGGAGGTGACAAGGGAGCTAGAGAGCAGGAGGTCTTGGGAGGACCGAAGAGGGCGGCTTGGTTGGTATTTTGAGACTAGGTTAGAGATGTAGCTGGGGGCAGAGTTGGTTGTGGATCGCTTTGTAAATTATTGTTAGTGCTTTGAATTTTATACGTTGGGTGAGTGGTAGCCAGTGGAGAGATTGGCAGAGAGGGGCGGAGGACACTGAGCGGTTGGCAAGGTAAATAAGTCTTGCAGCAGCACTCATTATTGACTGAAGGGGGGATAATGTATGCAAAGGTAATCCAATGAGGAGAGAGTTACAGTAGTCGAGGCGAGAGATAACCAGAGAGTGAATTAGAAGCTTAGTGGTCTCATTGGTTAAAAAGGGGCGTATTCTAGCGATGTTGCGTAGGCTGAGGCGGCATGATTTGGACAGGGATTGGATGTGGTCTTGAAAGGACAGTTTAGAGTCTAGGGTTACCCCTAGCACCCTGGCATGTGGGGATGCACTAATAGTTGTGCCATTGATCTTAACAGAGAAGTCAGGGGAGTTTTAAAGTGATCGCTAACAGCCCAGCAGTCAGTCAACAAAATCTCCTAAAGGTTACTTGTATAGTGTTGAAAGTAATAAAAAGGCAACATTATACCATGTGCTGTGCTATTTAGGGGTGTCACCTGCGCCACATGCATGTAAGCAGGTGCAGTCTACTTTCTTGACTGCAGGTGACGCTCAATCTCAGAGGCATTGCAGACGGAGTGGAAGTTAAGAGGAACATGGTTCCTCTATGGTTTCCTGGGTCACTGAGAAAGCTATCCAATAGGATGCTGCTGCCCCATGTGACTCCGGCAGCCATCTTGGGTCAGGCAGAGTCTATTGGTGTGCATTTCGCATGTGGGTAGTGTAGGGACAGGTCATCCATCTGTCATGGACAGTATTAGCGGTAGAGAGAGGTTCCAGACAAGTGGGTAAAGAGCAGGGAAGCCTCCCCATTTGGGCAGAGACCAGCCAGGCCACATTCCATCTCTGGAGACAGACACTGTTTGTGCATCAGAGAGCTGCTGTTACACTGTTCACTGCAATATTCTGTCAGTGCACCACATCGGGTTGACTTCCTGATGGATAGTTGTGAACTTCTGAATGGTCTTTAGTAGCCAAGTTGGATGATTCTTCTATGGTTTCTGTGGTCACTTGGACAGGAAGTAAAAGGAAATCTACCCAATGGAAACCTAAAGAGCAATAAACACATGGCAGAGGTCTAACCCTCCTCCAATTCAATTCAAAAGTGACTGGAGTTAGGCTTCAATGAATAGTGTAAAAAAATATGTTCTGCTTTTTAAAAATCTTCCCCTTTCATAGACCCTAAAAAATTGCATATGCCTAGGACATAGTGTCTAGAAGTGCCCCCTCCTGTTGGTTGCATACCTGAGCATACCCAGAGCCACAGAGGTGACTACACATCCTTTCTGTGCTTTCTCTCTGGTTCTATACCTTGATATAAAATGGTGCTTTATGCTCTGGCAAATGTTGAATATTTTTATAAGCCACCGATTCACGTTTCACATCATTGGACGGTTCTGTGCATGAAAAGTTTGGGAAGATTGCCTAAGAATTTAAGCCAATCAGATTAGCCAGAGTCTAACAAAACATTCAATTGTAAGTTGTAATTCATTTTCTGGAGAAGGAAAGTCTAGAGGTTCGTGTTTTCTTTATCGGCTCTATAATGTAATATGAGATACCATTCTCAAAAAGCATGACGGGAATGTGTAAAATTTTACCCAGCTTTACATTTCCACATACATTTTGTTTTGTGTTTACAGAAGTAGGGGAACCAAGGACATTTCTCCATCACAGACTCCATATGTTAGCATTCCACATGTTGAGGCACCAACGACCTTGGACTTCTTACTAAGGAACTTTGCTGGCATATTTATTTTTTAGAATTGCAATAAAAATAAGAGAAAGAGCCAGTATATAGAGTTTGAAAGAGGTCTGTGTTAAACAGGCTATCAATTTAAAGCCATCACTTCTGGTCACTGGGGATTGGGTGGTATATTTGCGGATCAATAAATTAATTTGAAGATACACCCATCATGATTTAAAGTCAACCTTTCCTAAAAGAAAATGTCGGATTTTCACTACTATCCTCCTTTTGAAAACACTGGTTACCTGAGTGTTATGCTTATTTTTTGGGTTCTACACTTTCTGAGTCACAGACCGGGAACAAGTATGGATATCAAGAAAGTCAGAGTAAAGTTTGAATTCAATTTATTCATGTGCGACTCAAAGTTTTAAAACAGGAGGGCAGCATGAAAGGCAGACAACTTACAATTACAGAATGAGAAGTCAGCATTGGCAGCCTTCATGTTTCCTGTAAACGGTCAGTTCACCAAAACTGGTATCCATCTATAGGCAGATGCTGGTATACTGCATGACCCACCAGCTTCTTATATATTTTGGAAACTCCAAGGAGTGAGATCTTTCCACCTAACCTTGTAGATGCACTCAAATTCCATGGCCACAGTAAGGGTTTCTCAACCATCCTATTTGATTTTTCATTAAACCTCTACTACTTATTATACATCAGGAAACATAGGATTTCCTTGTGAGAAGGAAGGGTAGAACCAAGCACTAGGTGATCCCAATAATGAAGTACCCAAGAGATATAAGAAATTAGTAGTTAGTTCAGCCCATCAACCAACCTAGTCTACGCCTTATCCACAAATGACTCTTGTAGATCTGAAGTTGTGTTGGTAATGGATCATCAAAATTCACAAATGTTTAAAACATTTTTTGGCACACAATTATCAATTGTGAGACAAAATGCACTTGGCTAATGCCCCATACTCACGATCCGAAAATCGGACGACAGATAGTCCGTTTTTTTTTTAAATGCTAATCTCAGATCGAATCGGAAGAGTGAACTAAAGTCACGAATATTCTCGTATGACAGAATAAAAAATCGGAAGTGATGTCATGTGTTGTAGTGTATTTGTATTGTATTGTCGGACGACAACTGTACTGATTAAACGAAAATCGTACGATTGGGCACCATGCGATCAAAATTTTCATGCTTGTCCGATCGAATATTATCTGATGAACTGTCATGATCGGCTCTTGTAAGCTGTGCACTAACGATCCGATTACCGTACGATCGCATCGTATGCGGTATTTTTCGTCCAATTTTCGGATCGTGTGTATGGGGCATAAGTTTAAATGAACGTCGGAGAGTCTTCACAATCCTTCAAAAAACAAAACAATTGAATGCTGTTATTTATGCAAAATACAAGGCCAACGGGGAGACCAGACATTAGAGTCAAAGTTGAGACTTCCAGGGCACTTTGAACGTAATCCAAAATACTTGTAGGCACCTCGAGATGCCTGCTTTTCTGTCCTGCTAGCAGTTAAAGAACTTCAGTGTATGTACTGGTTTTACATAAAGGTGTTTACATTCCCAAGCAAATCTCACAAAATATTAAAAGGGGTTAGGAACTTCCATGACTAATGGGCTATGCCCATTCTACCCAGGCTCCATAATCTGTTGCATAAGCACCCAGAAGTACATAGGCACTAGACCACATATCTAATGCATGTG
The DNA here is from genome assembly GCA_018402905.1 of Glandirana rugosa. Classification (NCBI taxonomy): domain Eukaryota; kingdom Metazoa; phylum Chordata; class Amphibia; order Anura; family Ranidae; genus Glandirana; species Glandirana rugosa. Next base: position 1,476,285 of record BLSH010450330.1, on the reverse strand, counting down.
AATGCTTATAAAGGTGAAAATTAGTGCAACAGTAGTTATCAAGTTTAACTATTGCCTGCACTTTGCAAAAATACTATATTTTTTCATTTAAGTAGACCTAAACCATAATTGAATAACTTTAAGTTTTCTAAATTGTTGTTTATCATAAACATAAAATTGCTAGTAACAGTTAGTCACATTCAGTTGTACCTGTTGCAGGGTGGATTTGATGTAAATCGCTAGTAAAAAGGCTTGATTTCAATCAACTCAATTTAAATCATAATTTTTAAAGAGCCACTGTCATCACTGTCCCGTAGCAGCTCCTCCTCTGACCCTCTGTTGACTCACCGACAGTTCCATTCACTTTAATGGGTCGGCTGGTGATGCGGCAGGGACACAACAAGGTGAGGGACGTGGCGGCGGCAGGGGAGTGGATGCCCGCTAACAGGCGCTGCCATGATGGATCTGACATGACAGGTGCTCTTTAAATGTAAGGACTTATTCTTGCTAGTAGTTGGAATCTTTAATATTTGTAAATAAAATGAAGGTTTCCTATTTAGAATAATAAGCTGTCAGGTTAGTAAAACAGCAATATCAGAACCGATTCAATCATACAGTTTGTAGTGTACATAGATTTGCAAAACAATGGGATAAAGGAATATTCCTGAACTTTGTTTTATCTCATGGTTACTGTGAAATTGTGTGAATGCATCAATGCAGTGCATGTTATCTCAGCTTGCAGAGCTTGGATTCATGGAATGAGTTTACCAAAAATGTAAATATTGCAGAATATACAGCCTCATTTTACATAACTAAGCTCCATTGCATGCCGAATAAACTAAATCATTAATATATCTTAAATAGAAAACTATGTTTTGATAGATTTTTACTCCAAAAGCAGCCTATTAAAACAAATTTGATTTAACCATTTGCCAACCAGCCGTCAAACGGTGGCAGGTTGGCTCGGTTGCGCAAATCTAAGAGAATGTAGGGGGCTCACACGTGATGTGTGCCGGCTACCCCCGATCACTCCTCACAGAGCCAGAACGGGGATCTATTGATGTAAACAAACTGGATCCCCATTCTCACAGGGAAGTGGAGAGAGATCTGCTGTTCCCAGTGATCTCTCTCCACCCCCAGTCACTGCGCTCCCCACACTGTTTGAAACACCCCCCTAGGGAACACTTTACCCCTTGATCGCCCCCTAGTGTTAACCCCTTTCCTGTCAATAACATTTATACAGTAATCAGTGGCTATTTTTAGCTCTGATCGCTATATAAATGTCACTGGTCCCAAAAAAGTGTCAACAATGTCCGATCTGTCCGCCACAATATCGCAGTCCCACTAAAAATTGCAGATCACCGCCATTACTAGTAAAAAAAAGAAATAATAATAAAAATGCCATAAATCTATTCCCATAGTTTGTAAACGCGATAACTTTTGCGCAACCCAATCAATATACGCCTATTACATTTTTTTACCAAAAATATGTAGAAGAATATATATCGGCCTAAACTGAGGAATACATTTATTTTAGCAAAAAGTAAAAAGAATTTTTTTTTTTTTTTCAAAATTGTCGCTCTTTGTTTGTTTATAGCGCAAAAAATAACACAGTGCCTCTGGTCAGGAAGGGGGTAAATCCTTCCATAGTTGAAGTGATTAAATGAAAAAACATTGGTTTAAATCCAAAAAATCATATTTTTTCGATTTTTAAAAAAAAATCATTGATTTTTATCCACCCTGACCTGTTGTGTAACGTTGAAGCTCTTTCATAGCTTCAGAATTGAAGAAGTTGCATTAGATAAACTACAGAACGTCCTCAACATTAAGTCCAGCTGAAGGTGACTACCTATTACTGGATATGTACCATGGCCTAGATAAATGAGAACATTGAAAGCCATAAAATACTGTTTTCACCATTTTTTTACATTTTTTGGTGCATTTCAATGCCGCTGAAGAAGTGTGGCCAAAGCTATTTTGGCTAAACTTCTCCTGTAGGTCTCAGGAGTGCACTTAGTTCCACACTCCTGTGACCCATTTTCAGCCGACAGTGGGCTAAAGACCACAGTCGGCTGACATCACTCAGCCCGTCCAGGCTTTGAAAAGATATTGACTTTAAAGTCGGGATCCACCCAGAAGCCTGGACCGCCACCTAGTTCAGCCTCTCAGTGATCCACTGAGAGCCGGAGCCAGCCCCTCTCACCCCCTCCACGGCACGGTGCTCCAGTGAGCGCTGGAGGGGCAGAGCAGAGAGCCACTGACTGACAGTGCAAAGCTAGCTGGGGACAGATGCAATTTACCACACCTGTGATATTGGCTGCAAGTACCCCCATCTGTGTTATTGGCTGCAATGTACCCCCACCTGTGTTATTGGCTGCAATTTACCCCCATGTGTTATTGGCTGCAATTTACCCCCACCTGTGATATTGGATGCCAAGTACCCCACCTGTGATATTGGCTGCAAAGTACCCCCATCTGTGATATTGGCTGCAATTTACCACACCTGTGATATTAGCTGCAATTTACCCCCATCTGTGTTATTGGCTGGAATGTACCCCCACCTGTGTTATTGGCTACAATTTACCCCACCTGTGTTATTGCCTGCAATTTACCCCGACCTGTGATATTGGCTGAAAAGTACCCCCACCTGTGATATTGGCTGCAAAGTACCCCACCTGTGATACTGGCTGCAATTTACCCCCATCTGTGTTATTGGCTGCAATTTACCCCCACCTGTGATATTGGCTGCAATTTACCCCCACTTGTGATATTGGCTGCAATTTACCCCACCTGTGATACTGGCTGCTATATACCCCACCTGTGATGCTGGGGCTCTATACTGTGTCCTGTGATACTAAGCTGTATAATGTGTCCTGTGATGCTGAGCTGTATACTGTGTCCTGTGATGCTGAGCTGTATACTGTGTCCTGTGATGCTGAGCTGTGTACGACACAATATGTGGAATACAGGGGAAGGAGTGGATGGATTATATAAGGGGTGGGGCGTATTATAAGCAGGAGGGGTCAAAAAGGAAGGGGGCGGGGCCTGGCACCCCCCACCCTTAAACTTCACCAGCCGCCACTGGTCTGCATGAACGTCATTAATGGTTGCATGGCAGTTTTAAGGGCAGGTTTCTTAACCACTTCCCGACCGCGGTATGCAAAATGACGGCCGGGAAGTGGCTCAGTTATCCTGACTGGACGTCATATGACGTCCTCAGGATAACAAGCCGCCACGCGCCCGGGGGGGCGCGCATCGCGGCGATCGGTGGTGTGGGAGGTCAGTCTGACCCCCTGCAATACCGATCTCGGTAAAGCGCTTCGATCCGAAGCACTTTACCATGTGACCAGCCGTGACCAATCACGGCTGGTCACAGTGTAACACAGGAAAGCCGTTTATCGGCTTTCCTGTACTCAGGTCTGCAGACCTGAGAAGTGGAGAGCCGATCAGCTGCATCCCTGACAGGGAGGGTTTGTGCTGATGATTTATCAGCACAGCCCTCCCACGGATCACCACCCTAGACCACCAGGGAGCCTGCCCAGGGACCACCAGGGATGTGCCCACCCAGGACCACCAGGGAGCCGACCAGGGACCACCAGGAAGCCGATCTGGACCACCAGGGAGACCCCCCTAGACCATCAGGTAAGTGACATAGTGCCCAGTGTGGATGGCACTCAGTGCCACCTTCAGATGCCACCCTAGACCACCAGGGAATGAGCCCCTATCAGTGTATATGCCCACCAGTGCCCCTATCAGTGCCCACCAGTGCCCCTATCAATGCATACCAGTGCCACATATCAGTGCCCACCATTGCCACCTACCAGTGCCCACCTATTAGTGCCCATCAGTGCCACCTATCAGTGCCCAGTGCCGCCTATGAGTGCCAATCAGTGCTGTCAATGAGTGCCCATCAGTGCCGCTTAGCAGTGTCCGTCAGTTCTGCATATCAGTGCCCCTTTAGCGCTGTATATCAGTGCCACCTCTCAGTACCCGTCAGTGCTGCTTATCAGTGCCGCCTAACAGTGCTCATCATCGCTGCATATAAGTGCCTCATCATCAGTGCCACCTCATCAGTGCCGCCTCATCAGTGCCAATCAGTACGGCCACATCAGTGCCCGTCAGTGTAGCCTCATTAGTGCCCACCAGTGATGGAGAAAATTTACTTATTTACAAAGTTTTGTGACAAAAATAGAGAATTTTTTTTTTTCAAAATTTTCTGTCTTTTTTATTTGTAGCGCAAAAAATAAAGACCACGGGGGTGATCAAATACCACCAAAAGAAAGCTCTATTTGTGGGAACAAAATGATAAAAAATCTGTTTGGGTACAGCGTCGCACGACCGCGCAATTGTCATTCAAAACGCAACAGCACTGAAAACTGAAAATTGGTCTGGTAGTAAAGTGTTCTAAGTGCATAGTATTGAAGTGGTTAAAGGTGACAATCGTGGACCATACCTACACATTAAACGCTGCTATGGCCCTTTTAGCCTCTACCAGAAGCACATGTGACAGGGTAACTTTACAGGAAAGCATTTGGGAGAGAGATCACGTGTTCATCCTGTAAAAGAAAGTGTCTGGACAAGGACCTTCGTAGCAGATATTATTTCAATGAAAGTTGCAGATTTAAAAAGATTGAAAATTACATAAAATAATATACTTTAACATATACCACAGAATATTCCTTGATCTTTTAGGGTCATAGCATGACCTTTTTTTTGGGTATACCGTATACATACTTATTTAAAACTGATATTCTTTGTGATAACAATTTAATTCTATTTCCAGTTTCTTGTGGGAAACATCTGTCCCAGTTTAGTGAAGCTGTGATGCAGTGGTATTTGGACAAGGCCATTTGGCTTTATAAAGCTCTTTCCCGGCAATCCTCGCACCTTCTGATACACAGAAGTTGGCAGTGCATTAAAGAGAAGCTTTCAGGTTTGCACAAAAATTATACTTAGATCATTCTCCTAGATACCAACATTCTTGGATTTCCTAATAGAGTTCTCAGTAGGGTTGTCACCAGGGGCGTTGCTAGGTCTACAAAAGATCTGGGGCTAGAGCCCATAGCAACGAAGTAAAGAAAGACATACGCTTGAGCAGGCATACATGTTATAAAATAAATAATAATAGTAGTAAATATACATGTGTATGTATGTATGTGTGTGTGTGTGTGTATATATATATACACAGTCTGCATTCCAGACCGGGACATACCTGCTAATTGCAGAACTGCACCCACCCTGTAAGAGACCCGGGGCTATGGCCCCCAGACTCGGGGCTATAGCCCCAATAGCCACCCCCTAGCAACGCCTCTGGTTGTCTCCTTTCTTGAGAAAAAATACCAGCTTTATGGTTTCTTTCCTACTAATTACATTGGAAACAAGTCCCATTTTTACTGACCAGGCTAGTAAAACACTAACAAGGTGGCAACCATGATTCTAGGTCCCCGTAACTGAAGGGGTGAAATTTGCATCTAAAAGTGTATTGGGTTGTGATTGTACATGACAAATAAGTGGTGAAATTTGTATTGGAATTACAATTATGAATGCTGAATTGTCCGCTGTACTGGGGGTGGGGTGCACTGCTGTTGGGGAACAGGAAGTGATATCAGCTCGGCCTTAAAGTACAACTCCAGCAAAAAGTTATTTTGTTTTGGATGGCAAGAGTTAGAGCTATCTGTGTCCCTAAAGGGGGGATTTCCCCATCACTTCCTGCCAAGTATGGGGGAAGTACAGAGAATCAACCACACTCCTCACTTCTTGTACAGGTACCGCAAATACCAAAATAGAGTCAGACAGAAAAAATACAGAAATTTGAATTCTACTCCACTCAATCCACATTTTTAAAAAAAATGGCTGGTCTACTTCAGGGAGCCCTTGGAGGCCCCACTGATGGACACCTTAAAGCCCAGCTCTAGCTCGCTTCTTCCATTTCTGACTCCCAGCTTGGAGCACCTTTTTAAATTTGTTTTCTAGAATCTGAGCTTGGGTTTTCACTACATTTTTATGGGAATTAGTTGTACTTATTTTAAAGAGGAAGTAAACCCAGATGGGGTTTACTTCCTCTATGCCCCCCTGTAAAGTAGAAACATAATGGGCTACTATGCATTGCATAGTAGCCCATTATATGGCACTTACCTGCAAACGAAGCCTGCGGCGTCCAGCGATGTCCCCTCTCCTGACCACATCCATCTTCTGGCCTTTTCCTTCCGGGGCCGCGACTCCGGCGCTGACTGGCCGGAGTCGCATGACGTCACTCCCGTGCATGAGCGCGGGAGCCGCCAGTCATGGCCCCGTCGCAGTGGAGGAACAACGTCGGCACAGTTTCAACACTGCATATCTCCTGAAACGTGCAGGTTTAGGAGATCTGCAGTGCACCTACAGGTTACCCTTATCATAGGCTTACCTGTAGGTTAAAGTGGTTGTCACAAGTTGACAACCACTTTAATTATTCTTATCTCATATATGTGACACTGATATTAAATTTAGGGTAGTTTTTTTTTGCACAATCAAAGCAAGGCAATGAATTTGTATAGAAGACAGTAGGCACAAATAAAAATTAGAACTCTAGAAGCTCTGCCTTTTAGGAGTGGTTGTGGAGTTACATGTGTTACCATTCAGTCCTTTAGAACAGTGGTCGCCAACCAGTGGTCCATGGTCCACTGATGGTCCATGAGAAAATTTTGGTGGTCCCCAGGAGTTCTGCCGCAAATCACAGTGGTGTAGTGGTTAGCAATTTTGCCTAGCAGCAAAAGAGTCCTTGGTTCGAATCCCAACATGACACTACCTGCCTGGAGTTTGCATGTTCTCCCTGTGCCTTTGTGGCTTTCCCGCAGGTAATCCGGTTTTACCTACACTCCAAAGATATGGCGGTAGCTTAATTGGATCCTGTCTAAATTGGCCCTAGTATGTGTATGTATGAATGTGAGCCCTTTCGGTGTTTCCGTGTCCCTCTTGTACGTTTGAGGTCCGTCCATCACAGTACAACCCTAAGCTTGGTTCCTGAGAAAACGACGATCCGTTTTAACGATTGGTGATGTGGTGACACTAAACGCCGTCTTGAGGACCCCTGGTGGTTTTAAAAGAGTACCTGGTAGTCACCTGGTACCTGGTGACCAACCGCTGGTGACAAGATTTCCTGACTTACCATTGTGTACATTGAGGTGTTGGTGAGGATTTTCCGTCTCGAAGATCTCAAGATTAAAAATAAACACGGATGACAGAAGATATGTTTAAGTAACGGAACGAAACTAACACGTTTTTT
>BLSH010450330.1:1446076-1459998 GCA_018402905.1 Glandirana rugosa | reverse complement strand
GTACAATCACTCATGTATGCAAAACAGTGGATCTTTCCAAAACCATAGAGATGTTTTTGCCAATACAAATATGAAGTGCAACTTGTGCAGGTTATGAATCTGTGGTATCCATTAAATAATAAAAGTAGCAACATTCTTTTCTGAACCACCAACCAAATAGTCCTATAGGCTTTATTATAGCTAATGTTCTCTCTTTCCGGGAGGGAGAAGGATTAGAAAGTAAAGCAAGAAGAATACGACTGTGCAACGACAATGCTCTCAAGTATACATAGGTGTTTCATGGGGGCACTAGGCAGTCCCTGAAAGGTATTTGATCCATGGATCCTAGATTTTCTCAAACCTTTTCATTTTGTCATTCAAGATGGCAGAAAGATTCAAATTAAACATAATCCAGGATATTTTAGCCCTAAAAAGATCAAACTGAACAGTAGGAGGTTTCTAGGATCTGGTTATGGCTATTTGTTCTGCTATGAATACAAAGGCAATTAGCCATCTCATATGCCCTGGAACCTTTTTTACAAGTTGAACTAGAAGGGCCTTTTGGAGATTTGTTCAAGTCAGGGGATATATAAAATGATAAACCCTTATCCAAAATTGTCTTACTTTTGGGCATGTCCACCAGATATGGAGTTACAAGCCTTCCTGTCTACATCCTCTTAAACATAATGACGAGGCTCCAGGGGCACAAGAGAGCAATATCGAAGGGGCCATGTACCATCTTATCAATGTTTTCAATCAAAATTCCCACAGATTTCAAACATTTTCACTTAAGGAATTAATCAGCAACATTTGTGAAGCTTGGGGAAAAAACATTGATAATTAGACCCAAGAAAGCCCACCCACTTAAACTCACCTTCTCCCTGCTCCCTGGCACCCTTTTCCTCTATAGCAGCCTTAGGAAAAATACCTGGTGCTTCTGGGAATGACCATGGGACTTTCTCCCCGGATACAGTAGCCAAATACCAGGTCTGAACATTACCATGTGTGGGAAGTGGTGCTGTTATCAGCCCAGTGTAAGCTCAAACACCATCTGAGCTTACACAGGATTTGAATTTTGGTTCCTATTGAGTAATGGAGCATGGAAAAGATGAGTAAGATTCTATATGGTGGGCCTTCAAGAAACTCTGGTACTTTGTCCAGTCTATTTAAGGTTGAAGTTTATGCAAACAGCCAGATACACAGTTGAAATTCTTATGTGAGAATTGTCTAACTTGTCTAATTGTTCAACTACTAATTACTATGAACTGACTGACACATTTCACAGAGTAGAAGTTCAGTAAGGACTTTAGTTTGAATAAAACAAAGATGACCTGTTTCAAGAGGAGTTCACCACCTGGTACATAATAGGACAAGCTAGCAAATACTCAACCAAACCCTTCCAATACTATTTCAGTAGAATTTACATAGTGGGTTGATTTACTAAAACTGGAGCGTGCAAAACCTGGTGCACAGAAGCCAATAAACTTCCAGGTTTTAAGCCCCACGCACACGGGATGACGATCGCACGTACGATCGTGTCAAATCTTATGTTGGCTGATGTATGTAGCATACTGACTGCACATACTGACTGCACTACACGATCTTACGACCGCAGAAGAACATTCAGGTGCATGTAATTAGCATCCAGCCATTCCTGACTTTGGAGCATGCGTGTTTTGCACAATACACAGTACCAACTGCTCTGTACACACGATACAACGGTCGTATGAGAGCTTGTTGGTACGACCAAGTTTTCTAGTCTGCTCATACAATCCCTTGTACAACCGTCATATGTTCGACTGTTCATATCGCGCATATGAACGACATACAACGGTCGTTAGTACGAACTGTTGTATGCGATCGTTGTCCCGTGTGTACGGGGCTTTATTGTCAAAGCTTAATTGAATAAGTTGAAGTTAGACGTTGATTGGCTACCATGAACAGCTGCACCAGATTCTGAGTGCACCAGTTTTAGTAAACCTCCTGTGTGTCAAACCAAAGGAGTCCAGCAAGCCAAAAGCCCAGTGCACCAAAAAAAAAAAAAAAAGGACACTTTTCCAGACAAGTTTTCAAAGTGGGTTACCCCGCATTATTGTAGCAAGTCAGGACTGAGAAGTTTTGACCTGGGTGGAAAATACAACCAAATAGCCAAATTACCCTTTCATTATAATTACAGGTTTACATCTTCCAGCATCAACTTCCTTTGTAGCTCTTGGCATTTGGTCACGTTGCATCTCAGAATGACAAAGCAAGTTGTTGGATAACTTCAATCTTCCAGATGCTGTGAACGCAGATCTGAATAGGGGTTAAGCATGCACAACATTGTCATTGATGAGAGCCCCTCTCTGATCAATATATGAATTGTGAAGTATCTCCATTCAGGATCACCAGCTTAACGTAACTTTATAAATATTGGTCCAAGAGGCATCCCAATACTTTTGACAAAATAGTGTATATCTCTATTGCCAAAAAACTCCACCTTCTGGTGACATTTTTGTTTGAGGGGCTTTAATTCTGCTTTAAAGCCTAAGTTTAGTTAAAGATTAAAAAAAAAAAAAAATCAGCACAAGGGACAGTACTTATATTCAGTGTGAAGTATCCCTTATGCTGCTGGATGCTCTCTTAGTTAAACGTTCCCTGTACCCCTCCTATACCCCTGTAGCTGTAATCTTCTGGTGCTACGGGGGTAATATGATCAGCTGGACCTGTCACAGGTACCTGGCAAGCGTGCCAACTCTGCCCACCCTTTCTGCCCCTCCTCCGCCACTCATAGAAGCTGTACTATGGCTTTCATCAATGAAAAGTGATCTATGAAGGGAGGAGTTGCATTTACCCACCTGTCTTCCATTCATAGAACACTTTTCATTATTGAGAGATTTCAATTGGAAATATACTGTACGCAGTACATCTCTCCAATACATACCCATTTCCCCATTTTTTTCCCTTTAAAGATTCTACAAGTACAAAAATCTATTGACCAGCCAGAAATACATTCAGTGCCTGATTTCTTGACTGACAACACAGTATTTTTCTGAATTGAAATTGCAATAAATAGTGTCAGCCCTGCCCAGTTGTCTTTTGAAAAACTACAGCTTCCCTATCCCTCTCTATATCTCCGGGATGAATTGTTTTGTAGTCCAAGATAAGAAGGGTTGATTAGACTCCCTAAAAGAACGCAGGAAAAGTCCGCAGGACACAATGAAACATGCTCAGTTGTAACCATAAGGTAAATAAGAAAAGTTTATTGTTAGGGTTCATATACCTAACAGGTGACAATAATTACTATTATTATTATATTGTTCGAAAATAAAAGGAAAAGCAAATACAAAATGGCCGATCCTAAATGTGAGCGGTGGTGGAGGGAAACACATCAGTGATAACCTCATTATTACAAGACCCCTGTATCTGTCCCATAGGCTTCTTATAACCAAAGGCTGACTTTGCAGACAACAGAAACCCACTGACCACATCTGTATAGTAATTTATGTAACGGATATTGCTATTTTAACACTTCTAGGTTATTTTTTGTTAAAGAACTTCCACAAATCCATTATCTTGTTTATTAGAGAACACAGATGGTTTTGTTATTACAGAGGACTATACGAGTTCTCGTAATTAGGGTTTCTGAACGTCAAAAGGAAAATGTGTTTATTGAAATATTATAGTCATCAATATGTTACATTGTTTCTTAATGCATATGTGATACTGCAATCTACAGTACTTTTGTTACGTTATTAATAACACATAGAGATGAATGCTGTAACTCTATTTGCGTTTCACCACCCCCCTCCCCCAAAACAAAAACTTTTTCTTCTTTTTGCGTAGCTTTTAAAGAGGGCTTTCATCCAATAAAGCAATTTACTTGAACCTGGCTCCTCTCCCCCACTTAGATGTAAAATTTTTTTTAAAAAATTATGAGTTTCTGATACTTTTTGTTGCGCTCCCCAGGCATTCTGGCTTGCGATGCTGTAGGTGGGCCATAGATCTTTGGAACCCTAAGGAGTCCTATGGCACATCTGCACATGTGCAGGGGTTTCCTACGCATGCGTAAAGACAATGTGTGTGATCTACTAAAACTGGAGCACATAGAATCTGGTGCAGCTGTGCATAGTAACCAGCAGTGGCGACTGGTGCTCAATATTTAGGGGGGGGGGGGTGCGGCAAACGAACCTGGCCCCCTCACTCGCACTACCGCCCCCCACCCCACGGGAGACAGACGGGAAGGTGGTGAACAGTGGCCTTACCTTAGGAGGCTGATGACGAGATGGTGCTGGATCCGGGTTAGGGCTCCTGGAAGCTCAAAGAGGCTGTTGCTGCCCCTCCACCTTCTGCTCCTCGCTCCAGCTTGCCGAGGGAAGAGCCGGGGCCGTTGTTTCTCCTCCCGGCCAAACAGGAAGTGGGTCCTGAGACCCTATTAGCCGGGAGTCCTAAGACTCCCTGGCCATTCGAGTCTCAGGACCCACTTCCTGATTGGCTGGGAGGAGAAGCAGGAAGACATTAGCGAATATTAATTCATTATTGTCATACAACCTGGTGGGCTAAGCCAATTAGAGCCTCAGGCTCTAATCATGTGTTTTAAAAAAAAAATCCCCATGGAAATTCATACGTCCAGCGCTCTGCATGTAGATAAGGGGAATGGACTAGAGGGGCAGTGCCCATGCATGCCTAATGGAGCAGCCGCCAGTGCTAACCAGTCAACATCTTATTTCAGCTTGCTCAAATACGCTTTGACAATAAAAGAATCTGATTGGTTTCTATGCTTTCTAACCTCAGTGTGCCCAGGATCCTATCACCGATTCACATCTGCAGCTTACTACGCAGTCCTCTTTGTCTTTTGATGATGTAACTCTTGCATATGCAGCTGCAGTACAGGGGAGGTTTTGCCAATCTTTTTAAGTGTAAGAAGACAATGACATTGCTAAGTCCTGTTTCTGCGAATAACTAATGCAGGTCATACATTATGCAATTTTCTTTCCTTCAACTATGAGAAAATCACTTGATTGCCCCATCAGCACAGGCAATACTTACCACAGAGCCACTTGTCAGAAGACTGGCCGGAGAATTGCCCATAGCTCTGGCACAGTGGACAATTTCCAATATGGCAGCGTCCGTTTGCTCAGAAATGCGCTCAAAACGCATTGGAACCGCCATGTGCGCACCCGTGCACGCAATGCCCAACAAATCCTGATGCCCTCTGTTCTTTAAATGAGCAACTATTGCACATAGGCATTGCTGATTGGTCTTCAGCTTCCTGTTCCCTTGCTTTGCTTATGCTTCTGACCGTTACCGACCCGGCTTGCCCTTGGATACCTCTTGTCTCTCTCCCATCTGTGACCTCGGATTGCCCATGAATATGCTCTTGTCTTCTGTCCTGTGTAAGCATGGGCTCAGGCTTGTTCGGAACCAAACGTGCCCGAGCCCGCCAGGAAGTGAACCCTGCACTGCGCTAATCACAGGCAGTGAGACGTTCTCCGATCGCTGCAGCCGCACATCGGGGAAATGTCTCACTGACTGAGATTAGTGCAGTGCAGGGTTCACTTCCTGGCAGGCTCGGGCACGTTCGGTTCTGAACAAGCCCAAGCCCATCCTTAGTCCTGTGTATGACCACGGCTTGCCTGACCACATCTCTGATCTCCTGTCTGCATGCGTCCCTGACTACACCTTCTGCGTTGCCCTGTCTGCTGTGATCCGCCTTGGTGCCTACCTACAAGACCCACCTTTTGCTCCACCTTGCAGTACTTACCTGCTATATGCAGCCTGCTGCACTTACCACTGCAACCTGCTTCCTGCTTTGTGCAGCCCGCACAATGATCAGCTCTCCTGGGTCCTACTGCTCACCTCATCTGGTATCCACCACCTGCAGAGAGATCTCCACACCTGCATCTCACCTGCTTCTTTGGGCTCTGTGTTTCCAGTTTCCAGGGACACAGAGCACTCAGTAATTTGGCTTCAGGACCAGGTATGTGACACTACTGTATTCTGACAGCAGGAGGTTTCTCAGCCATAATGATACAATGATCACTGCCTATGTCTATAGCTGCTAGCAGTGATCGAATAAAAAGAAAAAAACAGGCTGTTTGCCCTGAAGTCAATTGATAGATCAGCTTCAGCAGTGGAGGCTGGTATATTTTTTTAGGGAAGGGGGGACAAACAATGCACCCAGCGCTACCCCCTCGGTCGGGACACCTGCCCCCCCCCCGGTGGGTGGATCAGTCAGTCGGGTAACCCCCACCCCCCGGTGGGTGGATCGGTCAGTCGGGTAACCCCCACACCCCCAGTGAGTACGGTTACCAGCCCAACACTTACCCCATCTATGGCGTGGGCATCGCTACCCTTCGGGCGACAGACGGCTTCCCCTACATCTCCTCGGCATTACGTCGTGCGTCTCCTCCTCCTAGGCCAATAGGATCGCTTCTCCTTTCTGCAAATCGGGAAACGAGTCTCACGACCCACTTCCTGATTGGCCAGGAGGAAAATCAGTGTAACAATAGCGAATGAATATTCTTTTTTGAAGCCAATTAGAACCTCAGGCTCTAATCACGTGCTTCAAAAGAAAAAAAAAAAAACATTGGAATCCATGCGTCTGGTGCTCTGCATGTAGATTAGGGGGCCAAACGCATGGATGCGTCCTGCATTACGGGCCACCACTGAGCTTCAGTACAACCAGCCTGCCCATTCATGGTTCCCAAACCCCCCCCCCCCCGAGTGTGTACCCTCCCTACCACCCCCACTGTGTGCCCTCCCTACGACTCAGGTGTGTGCCCTCGCTACCACTCTGGTGTGTGCCCTCCCTACCACACTCAGTGTGTGCCCTCCCTACCACCCCCAGTGTGTGCCCTCCCTACCACTCTGGTGTGTACCCTCCCTACCACCCCCAGTGTGTGCCCTCCCTAACTCTTTGGTGTGTAACCTCCCTACTACCCCCAGTGTGTGCCCTCCCTACCACTCTGGTGTGTACCCTTCCGACCACCCCCAGTGTGTGCCCTCCCTACCACCCTGGTGTGTGCCCTCTCTACCATTCTGGTGTGTACCTCTCTACCGCCCTGGTATGTACCCTCCTTACCACCCTGGTGTATGTCCTCTCGACCTCCGTACTGTGGCCACTGGACCCCCCAGGTGTGTGCCTTCCTGACTTCCCTGATGTGTGCCCTCCTGACCCTCCCCTGGTGTGTACACTCCCAACCCTGTACTATGCCTTTCAACCCCCCTCGGTGTGTGCCCTTTCAGGCCCCATACTGTGCCCCCCTGACCTTCCCAGTGTGTGCCTTCCCACCCACCATACTATGCCCTCCTGACCCCGCTGTACTTTGCCTTCACTCCTTGCACTATGCCCTGTGCTCTACTGGCCCCCTTTACCCTCCCATACTGTGATCCCCCTGTCCTCTGCCCTTGTAACGTCTAGTCATCTGCCCTGTTGACACCTAGTCCTTTCCCCTACTGATCCATGTACACTGTCCTATGTTGTAATGACCTTTGTACACTGCTCTTCATCTCATTGACCCCTGTACACTGTCCAGTTACCCCCTGTCCTCTGCCCTACTTACCCCCTATACTCTGCCCTGTCAACTCCTGTCCTCTGCCCTACTTACCCCCTATCCTCTGTCCTGTCAACTCCTGTCCTCTGCCCTACTTACCCCCTATCCTCTGTCCTGTTAACTCCTGTCCTCTGCCCTGCTGACCCCCTGTTCTCTGCCCTACTGTTCCCTGTACACTGCCTTACATCCTAGTGACCTCTGTACACTGCCCTACAAACTACTGACCTCTGTGCACTGCCCTACAAACTACTGACCTCTGTACACTGCCCTACAAACTACTGACCTCTGTACACTGCCCTACAAACTACTGACCTCTGTACCCCACCCTACAAACTACTGACCTCTGTACACTGCCCTACAAACTACTGATCTCTGTACCCCACACCATACAAACTACTGAACTCTGTACACTGCGCTACAAACTACTGACCTCTGTACCCCACCCTACAAATTACTGACCTCTGTACCCCACCCTACAAATTACTGGCCTGTGTACACTGTCCTACTTACCTCCTACCGACTTCTGTAAATGGCAGTACATCCTACTGAACTCTGTATATTGCCCTATATTGTATTGACCTCTGTACACTGCCCTACATCTTACTGACCTCTGTACACTGTTGTACATCCTAGCCGGCTCACACTTGAGCAGGTTTGCTGCCTGGGTTTTCCACAAAAAAGGTGCCTGCGCCTTTTTCAAAATGGAACCACAGGGCAAATCGCATGGTGCTTTTGTGTTATTGAATTTCCTTGCGATTTCTGCACCTGCAACCACCTGCAACAGTGTGAACTTAGACTAATGGCCGTATAGTCTCCTAAACTCTTGTGCAATACAAGCCTCTATGAGCATTTTTTTGCCTCCTTTTCTGCCAGAGGTTCTGGCATTTTTTCTGCTTTTAGTGTGCACGTACCCTTAAGGCAGTGGTTCTCAACTCCGGTCCTCAGGACCCACCAACAGGCCAGATTTTAAGTATTACCCTGGGGAGATGCAGACTAGAACACTGCAATCACTGAGCAGCAAATGATATCACCTGTGATGTATTTCAGTTATCCTGCAAACCTGGCCTGTTGGGGGGCCCCCGAGGACCGGAGTTGAGAACCACTGCCTTAAGGTAAGCTACATTTATACTTTTACAGTGACATTTGTGTTATTACAGTTTGCTAATATTTCTTCATGTTTTCTTTATTGGAAAGTTGAAAAAAATAACACCAGACTCTTATATTATCAGACTGTTATCTGATAATTTTATCTTAAAGTGGTTGTTAAGCCACTTGTATAAAATGCTCCCATCTCCTCTGTATTAGCAGTTCTCCTGTGCCTGTTTTATAACATAAATATGCTTCTGTACTGATAACACATCGTCTTCCTAGGATTAGCTGTCGGTTTTCTCCTCTCCTCTGCTCAGCCCAGAGTTCCTGAGGGTAGTGGGGCCAAGCACTGCTGCTGACGTCAGCTGGAAAGGAGAGGAGAGAGACGTGTGTAGGAAGCTGGTGTGTTATCTATACAGATAAGCATACTTTTAATATAATACAGACACAGGGGAACTTTTTCTTCTTACTTTTTCTTCTAATACAGAGGAGATGGAATTATGAAAGCAGAGCAGAGAAGAGAGAAGAGAGAAGCTACGTGTTAACAGGAAGAGGGAGGGAAGTGGAGGGAGAATAGGAGAGCTGAGAGTGGCACAAACATGCACAGACCACGGGCTCTCAGGATCAGCTAATATGATAATCGGAGTCTGCACTCATGGGGAAGTCAGGACCTGGCATTAATTTAAAAAGCAAAAGCACCATGCTGCTAATTGCACATTTAAGGAACAGAAGCAGCATTTTTTTTTGGGGGGGGGGGGGGGGTTAACAAATGCTTTAACATATTGGTGTTGGTGTAAATGATCTGGTTCCCGGGCAGGTGGCTTCTATACCTTAATAGATCTCCGCGGTCTCCTTGGCTTGCCCTTCACTGAACTCTTTCTAATTCAAGTAGCTATTTTGGAGGTCTGGTCCTAAACGGAACTGGATGTTTCAGATGGGCGTAAACCAGCAGGAACCTCTAGCAACCAATTAGTTAGTAGTCATGATGTGCAGTAACCTCTAGCAACCAATCAGTGAGCTGTAAAGATGTGCATTAACCTCTAGCAACCAATCAGTGAGTGGTTAGGATATTCAGTAACCTCTGGAAACCAGTGAGCCTGGACCAATTAGCGAGTGTGGACCAGTACTTTATGTTTACATGTTTATAGTTTTGGGGTGGAAACCAAAATTGCATGGGGGGCCCAAGAAATTGTTTGCCCAGGGTCCAATCAATATTAAAGATGGCCCTGCTTAACACTCTGGACTAACTAGCACTAAGCAGGATGAGAAGTACAGAGGGAGATACCAATTCACATAAGTAAACAAGTTGTAGTGGTACAATACCGCCACTAGATGTCAGCATACTACAGAATAATATTAACCTGATGCGGTTCAATACAACACAGAAAAATTACATACAAGTGTGGCACAACGTGTCATCCATAATAAGCTGGTGCTGAAGTGATTTGCAGCATATCCCCCTTTTTAAACACAAATATTGGAGCAAGCCTTACATTAGTGTTTAGGGACCCGCTGTCAGATGCAGAGGGCAGCCAGTTCGTGTCTCCACATCCAACTGACTCCAGTCTCTACAGCCAGCTCCAGATCAACAATACATTGTAAATCCCATTACAGTGAGAAAAATGCATTACAGAAACTGTACAATGGGGTGTTTGGAAATTTGCAATTAAAAGTTTGGCTACACTTGAGATGTAAAGACACAGTGGGAGCTGAGAGAGAGGTCAAAGTTCCCTCAGGGTCAAGTGTGTCTGTAATTGGTTTTGTAGGCTCTTAATAACATACAGAAAAGGTTCCTTTAAGTTGTGAATTTACAGAAGACCTCTATGAACGGAGATCCAGGGCTGGCTTGGGAGTATTAAGTTATAGACGCTCTCAGGGGTAATGTATAGAGAACACAGAGGCCTGTATATTGTGAAAAAGAAAAATCACACTCTGTAAAAAGATACATGGCTTGTAATGTATTCCCAGAACAAGACCCTTATTTACACCAATTTTAGTTTATAGTCTCAGAACGTTAAAGAGGAACCCCCCAAAAAATACACAGAAACACTGTTTAGTCCACTTATGTATCACTTCACAATCCATGATGTCCTATCTAAATTCAGCAGTTCAATCAATCTATACATTGAGCTGCCATATGCCAGCTAAATGTTCAAATCGGACTTGCAGTGGGCTATTTGGGCTATTCTCTAAGCCAGCCATTCTCAACCAGGGTTCTATGGAACCCTACAGCTGCTCAAGAGGTTACCAGGGCCTCCCTGGTTTATGACTGATGGTGGCCTTCCATTTGATGGTGTCTGCATAGTTCCAGGGCCAATACCATGTATCATGACACTGATGTTCTCCCAAAAATATACAGAAAAACTCTTTAGTCCACCTACTGCATGTATCCCTTCATACGCCATGACGTTCCATCTAAATTCAGCAGTTCTGTTTGCCCAAAATCAGTCTATACACTGAGCTGCCACATATCAGCTAAAATTCAGATCAGACTAGCAGCGGGTATGGCTATTCTCTAAGCCAACCTAGAGTTGCTCAAGAGGTTACCAGGGCTTCTTAGCTTATGACTGATGATGATGGTGACATTTGATATAAACCAATAAATGTGCCGTGCTATCCTCCCTAAATATACAAAAATATGTGCCTAGTGTAATAAACCATATACTATCTTGTCTAAAGCATTGGGACGCCTGCCTTTACACGCACATAAACTTTAATGGCATCCCAGTCTTAGTCAGTAGGGTTCAATATTGAGTTGGCCCACCCTTTGCAGCTTCAACTCTGGGAAGGTTGTCCACAAGGTTTAGGAGTGTGTCTATGGGAATGTTTGACTATTCTTCCAGAAGCTCATTTGTAAGGTCAGGCACAAAGCAAGGTTCATAAAGACATGGATGAGCAAGTTTGGGGTGGAGGAACTTGACTGGCCTGCACACAGTCCTGACCTCAACCCGATAGAACACCTTTGGGATGAATTAGAGCGGAGACTTTGAGCCAGGCCTTCTCATCCACATCAGTGCCCGACCTCACAAATGCGCTTCTGGAAGAATGGTCAAACATTCCCATAGACACTCCTAAACCTTGTGGACAGCCTTCCCAGAAGAGTTGAAGCTGTTATAGCTGTAAAGGGTGGGCCAATTCAATATTGAACCCTATGGACTAAGACTGGGATGCCATTAAAGTTCATGTGTGTGTAAAGGCAGGTGTCCCAATACTTTTGACAATATAATGTATATGTGCCTAGTGTAACAAATGATATACCTTCTGTGCAAATATCACCAACATAATTTGACAATACCATTATAAATGTGCTTCTAACTAAAATGATAATCCTCTTTCATATGTGTAGACAAATATAGTCCTTGGTAGAACAGTGCAATTAAAGTAATAGTCCTCAACAGTACAGTGTATTCCAAAAGTTAAAGCGATACTAAAGGCTCACATTTAAAAAAAAAAAATAAACATGTCATACTCACCTCCTCTGTGCAGCGGTTTTGCACAGAGTGGCCCCTAACCCCATCTTCTGGGGTCCTCCAGCGGTGCTCCGGGCTCCTCCTCTTCTCGAGTGACCACCACGCTTCCCTGGGGTCACCCGTGCAGGAGTGCTCCCGAGTCCTGCTGATGTGTGTATTCACACAAACAGCGGGACTCAACCCCGCCCCCGGGTCACTGGACTTGATTAATAGCAGTGGGAGCCAATGGCTCCCCAGCTATCAATCCGGCCAATGAGGACCGGAGCAGCTCGGGTGAGCTGCAAGGCTCGTGCCCGCCACGGGTTCGTTTCGGGCTCAGGTAAGTGAAGGGGGGCTCAGTGGGGCTACTACAGGTGAAAATTTTTTCACCTTAATGCATAGAATGTATTAAGGTGAAAAACCTTGAGGGTTTACAACCCCTTTAATAACAACACTTCCAAACAGTGCTTTATCTTCATGCATACAGTATATCATCTTTTTATATATCACCATGCAGTGCTTTAAATCCAATAGCAACCATGCTCCCCTACCATCAGATGTGCTCTCACCTGATAGCGTGTGACCATACAGGTCAAAAACGCTTTTGTCCTTCCAGGACTGAATAGATGAATCTCTCAGGCTCTCCTTCTTGCCCCTTATTGTTGCTGTATAGATTCCCTCATATCATGTCAGCCATGGCCATAGGAAAAAGAAGAAATCACCAACAATAGAGGTTATAACATATGATATAAAACTTTTATTCTCACATCTTAAAAACAACTCATATAAAATAGGTGCTTGCAGCGCATCACACTTTAAACAGAATATGTATTAAAAAAACGCCAAAATCCAAAACTCTGTTACAGCTCAGTGATGTATTTTACCACTCTCTTCTGGACTTTCAGATCCCCCCTGAAGAAGTCATGTGACCACGTGGCGTAACACGTAGGGGAGGGGTATACTGACGTCACAACACTTGTTGTCCAGAAAAGAGAGGTAATATACATCAGTGACCTGCAACAGTGTCTTGGATATGAGCATTTTTAATACATATGCTGTTAAATTTTTTGTGTGCTGTAAGCACCTATTTTATATGAGTAGTTTTTAAGGAGTGGGAATAATGGGTTTTATATCATACGTTATAAGCACTATTGTTGGCTATTTCTTCTTTTAGTCCACTTATGTATTCCTTCACAAGCCATGAGATACTTTCTAAATTAAGCAGTTCTGTTTACCCAAGATCAGTCTATACCAGGATTTCTTAATCAGGGCTCCATGGGACCCGTAGCAATTTCTGCCCCTCAGATAAGTTCTCACTGACATCACTGATCTTTTTAGCTATCTCTAAGGTGCTAATTCTTCCCAATGACCACAAGTGTAAGGAGCATTCTTCCCACTGACCATAACACTAATGTATCATGAGTTGTAGAAACAGAATCTCACAAAAGTGAGTACACCCCTCACATTTTTGTAAATATTTTATTCTATCTTTTCATGTGACAACACTGAAGAAATGACACTTTGGTTTCACAGTAAAGAAGTCACAACAGTGTACTTTTCTATCTTATTTTATAAATGTTTTTACACTCCCCACATGAGTGAAAACACTCTAAGACAAAGATGTTGAGTACTATGTAATCACAATACCAGTCACCCTTCTTACGAGGAATGTGAACACCAGTAACCCTTCTTAATCGTGGAATCTCTATCGATTTTTCTAGTCACTACAGTCACTCTTGAATAGACTCCCCGTCTTTAACGATGCCCAGGGTACCTCGGGACTAATTCTTTAGGACCATATCTGACTAGAACCCATTTGTCTTGACGAATTAAATCTTTCATAGAGTACCGAACACTTCCTTATGTATTC